>JAVSBV010000138.1:3648730-3661423 GCA_033117975.1 Parotocinclus spilosoma | reverse complement strand
AGTGGAAAACAACAGCTGATATAGTCAATTTGGCAAAACTTTATTAAGCACTTTAATAAAGAGTTACATTCACAAATGCCACTTAAAATATTACTGTGAAAAAAAGAAGCCTCATATTACACTATATAAAACACTAAATCGCCTGGTATCCTTTGCCACAATGTCTTTTAAGTGTCGTGAAAAGGAGTGGCAAACTGGTAGATGGTAAACTTTACAAACTGGTAGATGCTTTACTGTCAAAACTTTTTTTGTTGAAATAGTTTACAGTAAAATTCATCTCATAGAACCCTTCAGAAGGTTTTATGAGTGGGAATGAAACATTCTAAGAAGGGAATTGTGCAGCTCAGAGGTTAGAATAGTTTTTTCATCATAATTTGTATTATGTTTTTTCTTTTTCAAGTGAGTTTGTCATGCAGCCAGCCACATGTGCAAAGCCTCTTATCGAGTTCTCTGTAGATGACTGTTCAGACTGCCCTTATTGCTGTCTTGTGACAAGGTGATTATGTTCATCTCCACGCTGCATGTCAGACCGGCAGTGATGCTGTATGCGCAGCTGGGGTTCCGATCTTTAGTGTGTTCTGTTCCCTGAGCTCCAAACCCATCAGCTCAGGCTTAGAGGGCTGCAGTCTCAATATGAAGGGGAACAGATTATGTTGTGTCACTATCTAGCCATATCCTCTTCAAATCCCCCTTCACCTTTCCAGTCTCATATATCAGGCTAAAAAAAAAGTCTTTCATCTGAGACTTTATTGTTGTGTGAAAAAAAAAAACATAATGAATGAACATTATAATAATCATATTTTAAACTTCTGAAATGTAGATCATTTTCAGCCTGTTAGTTCAGAGAATGTTTTGTATATTTGTATGTTCAAAGTAGGAATCAATAATGCATCTCCCCTGGTTCAAGCTTATGAAGTTTTCTTGGCGTTCTTGGAGTCTCAGCTGTGTGCCTGGGTTGTTTTTTTTCTACACAGAGACTCCTGTTGTGTTACAGAGTACTGTGTGTTTAAAGCTTGTTGGACAAAACTTGTTGGCTCTTACTTTGCCCTTATGATGCCCAGTCAAATAATAACACCACAGGCAACAGAGGACAAACAACAAATATGTCATAGTAACATTAATTTGTTTGGCAGCACACCCAATATTCTCCTTCACAAGCTTGGTACAAAAATGGGGCCAGCAACGCTTAAGGTAAAAACAAATTCTGATGTAGCTTTTTAAAAAAAGCTAAAGATTTAGCAAAGCCACCAGGCAGTAAGCAAAGTAACCAGGTCAAACACAGGCATAGTTTAATCCTAATCTGTATTACCTGGAAAATAAAAAAACAAAGCAACATACAGTATTATGCACTTGGGCATAATTATTCCAATCATTAAATCAATCAATCAATCACACATGCACAGAAAGAACATTCAAACTCTGTATAGGCAGTGCATATACAGTTGTTTCCGGTTAATGGGATCAGCCGCTTATTCGGACCAAATCCCAAAGTACTGAAACAAATCCTATTAAATACGTGTAATATTATTCGCTTATTTGGACCAAAATTCTGCTTAATCGGGCCAAAGAATGTGCCACCTACAGGTATTTGCCTAACATTTCCATTTACTACAAAAAAGCCGCTAAAAATAAAGTTGCCACTTAGCCACAGCAAAAGCGCATCAAATAACACTGGATAAGTTCTTCAAACGTTGACTGGAATTTAGTAATAACTTGTTTTTTACAGTATTATGCTTCGCATGCAGAGTACCTATACATTGTGTTGTAGATCGTTTCGAAAAACTTGTTTGCAAATTTTTTTTTTTCAATGCACAAAGCAACAGTAGTTCTTGTTTGTACGTTCCCTATAAATGTAAATCGCACAATAAAGGTTTAATAAACATTTAATATGTTACATAGAATGTCCCGTCTTGTAACATAGGGCATGTTCATTTAATCGGACCAGCCGGGTATTAGGACCAAAACGAACGCGTCCCAATGTAGTCCGATTAACCGGATTCGACTGTACTACAATCGTAAATCAGACAACGCTTGAATAGTATGAAAAATGCAAATTTAAAAAGTGCAATGGTCCACACATTTGACTTGTTTTGCATTGTCATGTTAATAAATGCATGGGTGTCATTTTGAAGGAATTAATGTTTTAATTAATTTAAACTGTCAATGTAATTTTCTGCATTAATGCTGCCAGAATATAATTCTTTGGCAGATATGTTTCGGGTTGTTGTCTCGCCATATTAAACCATATTCTCTTGTGTTCAAGCTCACAGACACATGTTCTGATATTTTCCTTTTGAATTTTCCAAATTAGAATTAAATGCCTAATGAGTACCCAGAGTAAACACACACAAACATGGGGAGGACACTTTAGAGACAGCTTCTTGGGAGGCATGATCCAGTTCCACAAACGTGTTGTCAAGATCAGACTGATACAAATTTGATCAAATTTATGCGCTCAGCTCCAAAATGTTTAGCTCAGTATGTAGAACTATAGAGAGCAACCTCTGACCTTCAGATGCTTCATACCAGTTTATTCCATTACTGCTTTTCATCCACAGTAAAAGCAAGACTTTTATTACCAGAGCACGAATGTGCATCTGTACCAAAGAAAAACTGTACAAAATCAGACCCAAAATGCTTTCTTAGCAAAACATTTTCTGAATCGCATTTTACACTAACAACCTTGGTAATGACTGGGTGTGCTTTTAGGTTGAAAGGCCTTGCCATCACTCTCCCTTTAATTCTGTCTACCGATTCAGGTCTGGATTTTGGCCTGGTTACTTTTTACTTTTTGATCATGTTTTCTGGTACCGCACTCAAAAGTCTCTAGAAGTCACCAGATGATCAATATTAATGACAATACTAATATTCATATTACTTAATTAATGAAATAATTAAATAATTTGCATATCAAAGCATTATGTAAGCTTATATAAGACCCTTAGCTAGTCTGACAGAAATATAGTGTTAGAGGTGCGCATCCAGACATTAGAGAAGGCTAGCTCTAGCTAGTGCCAGACATAAAGGAGAGCTTTATTGAGCTCAATAGTCATAGATTTTCCAATATAGTTCTTCATTTTGGGGCTAACAATATACACCTTCACAAGTCAGAGGTTACTAAAGATTATTTTGTAGAGTTGGATAGAGTTGCAAAAGCAATGTTCAATGCGGTAGTGTGCTCTGGCCCCATACCAGTGCAGCGAGGTGACCAAGCCTACAACACGTTATGATTGCTGAACTGCTGGCTGTCCAAGTGCTGCTCTAAAAATAACATGGGCTTTATAGAAAATTTCACAGTTTTTGAGATTATGCCTAGCCTTTTATAATCGAATAGTGGCCATCCCATTTTGGAAGGTGCTGCTCTCATCTTCTGAAATATTGCCCATAGTTTTATGGTACGGTTAGTTACGAGCTGACTATCTAGAGCCACAGGCAGGCAGCAGACATTGAGACTTAACCAACTGTCTGCTGGTAGCCATGCTCTATCACCCAGATTTCACATTATTAAAACAGTGTCTGTTACCTACCTATCTTTCTTAAACCTAAATGCACTCAAAAAGTCTGTTTTGATAATCTGGATTTGGATAAGCAGAGTTATCATAGAAATAACAAAGCTAGTATTGCTTACTCTGTCTTACCAAAAATTAGATTGGACTGGGTGAATATTTAGCCTGAAATGAAGCCTCCCCTTCTGGTTACAGTTATGTTCAACGCCCTCGACCTAATGGTCATGGAGGAGGCGTAGCCACAATTTTTGACAAGGATCTAGGTATAATTATTAAATCCCATTATAAGGCTAACTAATTAAAAATGTGACCAATGTGACCAATCCATCATTATGCAAGTCTAAACCATACTGTTTTCAGCTTAAGGCGTTTAAGATTGCTTGGAGAGACAGCATGTCAAAGACAACAGGCCCTTATCACTGCCAAAGCTGTGTATTTCTCCTCACTCACAGAGAAAAAAAGAATAATATTTTCATTTAATACAGTCTCCAGATTAACTAAAAATATCATAACAGAATGTAACTCTGAAGTTCAGCATGATTTTAACAGTAATGACTTCATGACTTTCTTCAAAAATAACTTTAAGCATAAAACTCAATCCTCATAACATTACCCATCCATTTCTGAAGCCTTCCACATGCAGCACTAATGTAGATGTCTGTTTATTTATCTCTAAATCAGGACTAGAATCTTTTACCCCAATTACTAATACTGAACTGTCCTCACATAACAGTTCATGCCCGTCAGAACATGAGTGCCAGTTTATTAGATACAATTCCTACATATTTACTCAAATAATTAATATCTAGTATTACAGAACCACTGCTTCTTATTTTAAATTCATCCCTTACCTTTGGTTATGTACCAAAGTCATTTAAATGTGTAATAATTAAACCACTTCTTAAAAAATAATTATAGAAGCTTTCTCGTAAATGCCCCCAACTCTTTAATAAACTCCCCCTTTAGTTTAAGGTTCAGACACTCTAGGCTTAAAAAATCTTATTTACACAAGCATTTGGTTAGATTTAGACTGTGATTGTGTTACTGGGGCCGGAGTCTGGGGTCAGGTCTGGCTTTTCTGCCTTTGCAAAATCTGTTACCAGTTGTTACAGATGGGACGTATTTATTTCAATTAACATTTAATTAACATTCACAAGCCACCCAAGGAGGACACGTCCCTTTTTAAGTCTTGCTCCCCCCAAGGATTCTTCCTTACAACATTGAGGTAGTTTTATCTTTCCGCTGTCACCCTTGGCTTGCTCAATTTGGGATTTGCCTTTTAAGATAATATAATACTGTAAAGCTGCTTTGAGACAATGCTCCATTGTAAAAAAGCGCTATATAAATAAATCTCACTTAACCTGAATTGACTCAACCATCACTGCAGCACTCCACCAGTCTGAGCCTTATGGCAGAGTAGCCAGACGGTAGGGTCTGCTCAGTAAAAGACACATGAAAGCCTGTGTGATATAACCAAGATTTAATGTTTTGGTGTCAATTCTACGTGTCAAGTCTGGTGGAAAACAGGCCTTGCCCATCACCTGGCAGGGTGCTTAATACAGTGAAGCATGGTGGTGGCAGCATCATGCTGTGGTGGTGTTTTGTGGCAGCTGGGACAGTGAGACTGGTCAGGGTTCAGGAAAAGCTAGATGGAGCAAAGCACTGGGTTTCTTAATGAAAACAATATTTTAGTTTTTTATTTTCACTAAATTTGCAACATTTTCTACAATTCTCACATTTTCTCATTGTCATTATAGGGTAATTGTGTGCAGACTTTTTGGGAAAAATGTATCTGTTTTTTTTATCATAAGGCTGCAACATAAAAAATATGAAAAAGTGAAATAGTCTGAAGATATTTTTCTCAGTGTACTCCAACAAAAGATTCTCAAACCATGATACGACCACCACTATGTTTTACAGATGGGACGAGATTGTTCCAACACATAATAAAAAATAAATCTTCAATTTAATACTATTTCTAGTGTTTCACACCTTTTCCACTTACATATATGTAATATTGGATAATTTCCCTCAATAAATAATTGATCGAGTATAACACTTTTCCCATTTTTAAATTTTAGGTTATATTTATCTATTTTTAGGACTTATGTGGAAATTTTGATGTGCTCTAGACCTCGTGTTGCTATGGTTTAATTTTATGAATGAGCTGGAATGACGTTAGTGTCAGTGCTTCATTACAAACAGTACTGAGAGAAGGTGGTATCTTCCACAGAATAATCTAGTAATTAAGGCATCTACATGCTTTCCTATGGCAAAATCATCTTTCCTCTCTCATACTGATTTATCAAATTGAATCTAGCACGCACTCTGAACCATGAATTAACCACGCTCATTAAGTGAGCATGTTATTATGTGCATCCTAACACCTGCGTGGTTTGCTACTGCATTTTGTACCATAGCTCCTGGGTTAAGCTAGAATATTGGCTTATCCAGACTCAGTATCTTGCTTCTCCTTCCTTGCCTTGGGCTCAGACTTGTTCCCATTACCTTTCACATTTCCTCTGTCCCTGGGCAAAATGTTTTACAATGTACTCAAATTAGATTAAACTAGATTTACTGGTGGATGATCTACAACTGGCAAGTAATGAAAATTAATCACCACAATAAGGCACCTTAATGCTGAACTTTACCAGGTAAAGCCAAACAAATTATATCTCAAGATGTAACCTAATAAAGATTCAATTATAAATTCATAATATATGAAAAAACACATTAGTAATATGTATTGCTGCAGATGTTGCTCTGGTATCTGCAAGGAAGTAACGCTATTAAGGCAGGTCACCTATTGAAAGAAAAGTCTGCTTTTGCTGGCTGAATAAAGGCATTTTCTGATGGCCTAGACAAAAGCAGCATACATCGTAAAGGTCTGAGATTTACAGTGGATTGAAAGGTCACCGTCTGCGGCTCGCAGGCAGCTGGGACTTGTAAACGACTCCTCTTATCAAATGTTAATGCTGCCAGACCCACATTGCTTCAGGGACGAGACCGTGTCTGTGAGGTCTGAAGGTCTCGTGGAAACAAGTAATTCAATTTGCATGCAAAAATAGTCCACTAATTGTAGCTTGGCTCTCAAAAAAGCTAAGTCCCATTATATTCAAGTCAGAGTGAGAGATGCCATAAGAGTTTTGTGATTCCATCGACATGGTCACACAGTTTTCACATGCTGAGTGTCAAGGTGTCCTATGAGATTCCTCGAAAGACCCTCAGTCTAGACAGGGCACAGTGTTTGGTGAGTCCCAGCCTGTTCACGTCACCCACGTAAAGAACTAAACAGTTCTTCATAGTGACAGGCTGCTCATTCCTCAGACCCGCTTGGAGTAAATGTTATATAAATATTTGAATTATCTAAAAAATTAGCAGCATGTTTAATTTGTCAAGTACAGCTATAAAATGTGTATTTTATGCTCCAAAAATACACACACAAATCTACAAGTCAATCTCTACAGTATAATGCCTCTCATGGGGAGTTGCCTGTATGAGAAATATTATCTCTCCAAGTAATGACAAGTGATAATCTGTTTAATCCTCTTTCTCTTTCGGCTGATAATTTACTGCACGAATTAGTGAAGAGCAGTCAGCCAGAAGTCTTCATAGTGCTAATTATCTGCCAAATGAAGCACACCCTATAAGGCAGTTTAAAAAAAAAGAAAAAATTTGATTGTCCTTGAAGTGAGCAATGAAGGCTATTCATTAGAAGGTAGTAATAATGTAGGCATTTTGCACAAATGCACTGTAAACTCTGTAAAGTGTGTATTTCCACAGATATAAAACTGAGTTAATCATGCACGGAGCTAGTTGTCCAAACATAACTGAAGAACACAATGCAAAATGCCAGAGAACACTGTAAATGCACAAGTATTCTTTTCTGCTGCTACTACACAATTGCCCTAAATGCAATGCAGCGTTTTCCTTCAAACAAGACGACCGCGCCAGTTGCGCCAATTCTGAAGGTCACACTGCCCCCTGTTGACTGTATGGGGCATGCGTAAGCTTTGAGAAAGTGGCTCTGACTTGAAATGCCTGATTTCTAATGGCCGTGTGAGTCCTCAGGAATATGGAGGCGCTCCATAATAGGCTAAATGCATTAGACTACAAACAGAGGTAATGTAGTGGGTGCAGTATGAAAATGTTAGGCAGGCTGCCCAATTTAGGTTTAGAAATTGATCCCGGACCTTATATGGCTCCGATTTTGGATGTTTTGCCTGTAACCTTGCCACTAGACAAAGCTTTCACCTTTAAATTATTTATCAAGGCTTTTTCATAAAAGAAATGACACAAAAGTTCACAGCCACAAATAGAGAAGTGGGAGCTAAATGGCTGCAGTAGCCGCGTATGGATTTCCTGTCAGGGCGGCGGTGTAATAGCACAGGCTGAGAGAGCAGATCCCTGCCCTGTGCACTATGTAGATGAGCCCTTGGCTGTAATTGAAAGCTGGCTAATGCAAGACGTTGAAGAGCACTCTGCAAAAGTGGTTTTAAACAAGACAAGAATCCAAGGAGACATGCCGATGTTCTTCGAATAACCTTTGGTCAACCACTGATAGACCCTGATTCCACAGACATGAGAGAAAGAAGAGGAGACAGGAGAGAGAAAACTCACAAGTTCGACCCAGGGGGTGCTGAAATTGATGGAACTGATTATGTTTACAAGAATCAACCCCTCTTCCACAATTGGTAGTGTCCAGTGAAATAAATGATCCATGAGCTAAGCTGCGGCAGGCTGTCTGTGGGAACTTGGCATAGTTGGGAGACGTTTCAGATTGAATTCTTAAAGGTCACGATCTCCTTGCTAGTAGTCCTATTTGTCACTTTAACTTTGTTCATGGATTTTTGCCTATTGATCTAGATGGGCTCAACATGTTCACCTTAGCTAGACATCCAATCTACAACATATTCATTTAAAGAATCCACTCTGTGATGTAGCCATGAGCGATTGCTTAGAGAAGAGCCTAAGGTGGGACGTAAAAGGGAATAAAGACATTATCTGCCTGATGAACACAGCACTGTTTGCAAACCGGACAAGAGAGCCTCCATTTACGTGAGGCTGTTGTCAGGCGCTAAAAGCTGAAAGCTGTGGGCCCACTTTTCTCCCTTGTTAAGCCAAGGCCAAATCACCAGCCCCCGTAGTGTGCTTTCTCAACAAAGCACTGTACTGCTGCCACTATTGTGATGGCTTAATGTTCCCTTGAAGACATTACTGCCTCAAAGGGAATACTGGACCTTTCTGTTACACAAACCTGATTCCAGACACTTTGCAGCTCAGCAAATAGAGCACCACAACAGAGATTCATAGCAAGAAATTTGAGTTTCGTTCTCCTTTATCCCTTCTTCTCACATCTTTTAAGCAAGTCTAACAGGGTTGCTGGAGAGTTATATTTTTCATACTGTGACAACACATAAATGACAAAATTATTTGGCAAAGCCTGTCAATAAGAGCACTATTGATTTTAGTGCTTTATGTTGCTCACTGTATCCTCTGGTGGGGAAATTAATCATGCTCCAGGATGTCATGTAACCACCATAGATCACTGCGGGCTCTGTTTGGAGATGCAAATAGCCACTGCCTTTTTGTTGAATTATCATCCCTGGGCTCCTGATTTGCGAATGGATTAATGTCATTCAGAGCTTGAATTAGCAATCAATACCTTTGCCATTGTGTAGGGCATAGAACAGTTTAATGTTTGCTGACTGAAACTCATTCATTTTCCATGGTAAACAGTATAGACCATATAGGTACAGTGTAAATCCATAGCTACTAAGAAAACTAAAGTAAGGTCACATTGAACACACCAAACTAACAGATGGAAATTAAAACAACAAGACAAGTTTATGTGTTTATTATCATATGTTGATAGCAAAATATTGTTCAGTCTGTAAAAGTTTGGAATTACATAAATTTCTCTATATATTGATTACAAAATGTTCTGCCTAAACTAATTACGGGCAAACAATTAATTTCATGTAATAAACAATTTAACACTCATTGGTATGTGATTTTACATACTCCATTCTTCACATAACAATATTAACTCTCCTGTTGTGAGCCACTCATATTTATCGAGTTTTGTATTTTCCTCAGCCGTAACTATGGTTTCCGTTACCTGACACAAGGCTTAAAGGTTTTGACCAGACAATGACAATATATGAACAAAATTAACAAGAACTTGTTAGATTGACTTTCGAGATATTTGTTAAATTTTGTGGTATACACACTTTTTTGTTCAGATTTGAGCAGCCATAGAAAATTAATTGGAATAATTGGATTAATTGGACCTTGGACCAGAAGGTTCAGAGCACAAATTCCACTTCTGCCCTGTGGCCACTTGTAGGGTCATTGAGCAAAGGCTTTAACTCACATTGCTTGAGGTTTAAGACTGTATCAGCTAAAAGTCAATATGTGCAAGGTTGCCTGCTGAATGAATAAATGTTAATGATTTTAAAATAATTTATAAACAGCTTGAAGGAGCCCTGCTAAATTTGACCCCAAACACCAAGGATGGAACACAGATGTGAATGCAAACCAAGGGATAAACAAGAAAAAAAAATATTAAACAGGTAATTTTAAAAAATCAGAAAAGCAAAGGCAACTCTGGTGCTAAGATCATAGTAAATCTGATGCAATCTGAAAGTTAGATTGTGCATTTACAGAAACTTGTTAAAGTCTGATACGATGGTCTAATGTCTCTTCCAGCTCATGCTTACACCTGTTCCCTGCAGTATAGAGCACCACAATTCTGACCAGGAAAAAAGCAAGCATTAAAACATGAACATGAAAGCAAAGTATAGTAACACATGAGTGTGTCCATAATTATTGCAAATAAAAAAAGTATTGCATTTACATTACAGCACCCATCATAAATGATGACATAAAATTAAACCATTGTGTAAATATCAGCTTTTATCTGTGTCAATGTAGAAAATTATGAACCAGTAGTTTTACTGTTTGCATTACCTTTATTAATGGTGTAATGTAAGAAGTTACATGTTTATACATATACATCTACAAGCCTTTTTTGTGAAGTTCACACAGCTCTATAAAATGTGTTTTCCACATTGTAGCCAGTATTCCCAGGGTAGGCTTTGAATTTACAGTATTTTGAATGAAGCAGTTTCCTGAACCCTACAGATCACCAAAATACCTTTTTTCTTAGAGATAATGTAATGTCATCTCCAGGTTCATCTTATTAATTGCAAGATGTTTTGAAAAGAGTGGTAGCTCAGATGCTTAAATATTATTTGACAATTGTATGTATGTTGTTGACTTAATATGTACACCTACTGTATAGCTGCAATCATTCGTTATTTATCAGTTACATCTACCTTAAATGAAAGGTATGCAAGATAATGTCTGTATGCTGTTGCCTAGCACATAGTCAGCCCACCCTCTACCTACCTAAATGGATCACCATGGCATTCTCAGTGCAGCGTGGTAATGGGGCAGGTATAAAAGAATCAGGTGCAGCAAGTGTGCTGTCATTTTTAAATACCTCAGTGTGACTGCTGGGTAGAGAATTCTCTACTCATATTTATCAAATCCACAACTGTACTGTCAGTACTGACTACTGAATAGTCACTCTCCTAAATTTTATCCTGTAGTTGACTTTTATATTGGTGTACAGGGGTTGGGGCAGGTAGTTTTTATACTGTGGTAAATATATAAGCAAAATGGTTGTAGTTAAAAATTGTACACTTATAATGTGTGAATGAATGAATGAATGAATGACTGAATTAATGATTAAATGAAACCATTATTGCTCAGCAGGTAAAGCCACAACAAATACGACATCATCAATAATAATACATAAACAACACAAAAACATCTATAAGAACCATATTCATGACAAAATTACACAACAATCCAGCTATAATTAAGGTATATATATCGAAACTATTTTAAAATGGCACAAATAGTGTAATGGCTTTTGTTTCTTGTTTTAGGCATTTTTTGATCATTTGAAATCTGATCACCTTTTTGATAGAAAGTGTGTGTGCGTGCACGCGTCCTATATATATATCCACGCACGCCCACATACATTTTATCAAATCAGATCGAAAGATGATCAGGAGAGGATTTATTGTTCACTCGCCCCGTCCTTTAACAAAATAGAAGTTCTTTGACCCCATCATGTGGCGCTATTAAGTATGACAGTCTTCTGGTCCAAGAAATGCTGAACCGCTGAAATGCTCAAACCAGTTGTTGTAACGAGACGGTTGAGATGCTCTTCAGCGGTGTAGGTCAGTAGTGAGACGCAATCAGAATTGATTTGTCTTGGTGCACAATGTAAGGATTTAATGTAAGCCTAGATATAATGAAAAGAAACTGATTATGCAGTTGTTGAGGAACGCAAGATACAGCTTCTTGAAGTGGTAGGTGAGTATGCATATATTGTTTCTAATGTAATGCTGCCAGATGTCATTATTTTGCTCATGTAAATTAATTATTTCGTACATCTTAGTTTCACTCTGTTTATTAATTTTTATAGCAAGGTGATACAACAACAAGAGCAGCAAGAGTAAAATATAGAAATATGTACATACATGTACACATATACCTGTATACATACATACAGTACTGCATCTACCAAGCTTACCCCTAGACCCTATCCCTCTACAATTTTAACAATAACCTGTTCATCTACCCCTTATCCCCATCCACACGCCCACCCCAGTCCTGAACATATAGTAAATGGCCAGTTTATATAAAAAAAATAAAATAAAATAAATAAATAAAATAAAAATTAAAAAGAACAAATATACAGACATGTATACACACATACACATATATATATATATACCAATACACACACATATTTTAACACTTTAAAAATAATCACAGTGCTTCCCAGAATATCTATTTACTTTGTTGTTTAGCAATCAGGAACCAACGCATCTATTTTGTCTTTAATGTGAATGATACTGTGATCCCATGTTTTATGAAACAGATCCAGAGACCCTTTAAGGGAGAATCTCAACTTCTCAAGTTTAACACAGGTTAAAATTTCCTTAACCCACATATCAAACTTTGGGGGAGAAACATGCTTCCACTTAAGCAAAATGCTACGTCTAGCCAACAATGTGGTAAAACTAATCAACCCCTGAGAGGTACTAGGTAGTGATATACCAGGAGAAGTGCCGAATAAAGCCGTCACTGGGTTAGGGTTCACATT
>JAVSBV010000138.1:3636592-3648630 GCA_033117975.1 Parotocinclus spilosoma | reverse complement strand
GTGTGTGTGTGTGTGTGTGTGTGTGTGTGTGTGTGTGTGTGTGTGTGTGAGAGAGAGAGAGAGAAAGAGAGAGAGAGTGAGAGAGACAGTGAGAGGGAAAGAGAGAGAGATGCGAGACAGAGAGAGAGATAGAACGTTGAGAACATTCAGAGCCTTCTTCTAGTATGCAGGCATTTCTTTCATTAGAATTAGGCATTTATTTCCATAGTCCCTGATTGACAAATAGACCATGAAGTGAAAAGGCAGGCAGGTGTGTTGCGAGTGAGACGTTGTTTATTCCGCTACGTGCCAAAACTCAGGGAGGTGAATGTTGTCTGTTTCTCAAAGTTGAGTTGTAAGCATGAACTATGCTTGCCAGATATCAGCATAAACAGATACATGTGGGTTGTGGAGTTACAGGGGTTGGGAGGTTACATAAGAAGTTCACATACAAGGAAATGTCAGCTTAGGTACATTCAAAGTGGAGTCTTCACTGATATTTTGTGTTCATTTGGTATAAGCCTTGGGGTCATGTCACATACTATAAACGTACAAGTGTCCCTGCTAGAGTGTATTCAACCCTCTTTTTTGCATGCGCAAGCTCACTATATTTCAAAAACCAAAGCCTGGAGATATAAAGCATTTGTATTAAATAAAAACAAAGTAAATCTACAGGAACATAGGGAGAACTTATCTCCATACAGACAGACAAGTCTCAAACCATGGACCCTATTAATATTTTAATCATAATAATTATAATAATAAATGATTATTATTATTATTATTAGTTATGCCTTTCTCAAACTCAAGGA
Source organism: Parotocinclus spilosoma (assembly GCA_033117975.1). NCBI lineage: Eukaryota > Metazoa > Chordata > Actinopteri > Siluriformes > Loricariidae > Parotocinclus > Parotocinclus spilosoma. The sequence continues at coordinate 3,647,839 of JAVSBV010000138.1, read as the reverse complement.
CACTTAACAATCAGCACTTGGCTTTCACATCTGATCAATTCACAACAATGAGAAGCGATAGCCAATTGAAACAAAACCACAGTCCCTTGGGTGACTGCATTAGGTGCAGGGAAGAAGAGGAACACCATCCATGGTAGGCATACAGTTAAAGAGTCATTCACACATTTGCGCATACAGGAACAATTTAAAATGACCAACCAATCTAGCCACCATGTTTTTGTTTACATTTACAGTATTTAGCATACACCTTCATCCAGAGTGACTTACAACTTATACAGTCTTACAATTCAAGCAATGGTGGATTAAGGGCCTTGCTTAAGGACTCAACTGTGGCAGCTTGGCAGAGGTGGGATTTGTACCTTAACTGCTAGGCTACAACAGCAGATCCCAGAAAAAACCCACATGAACATGAAGAGAACATGGAAACTCTACTCTGAGGGAGATATGACCCTAAGACCCTAGTGCTGAAAGGCAAATGTGCTAATCATCACGCAACTGTGCCTCCCTAGGGCGGACTTTGCTTTAAAAGGCTAGTGGTGCTTTTATATTTTTTTTTGTTAACTATGGTTCCCTCCAAGGAAAACCATGCAGTCATCATTGTATTACATCAAAAGGGTTACTCAGGCAAGGGCAGTGCTGCTTGTTAGATAGCACCTTGAACAACCATTTATCTATTCATTCAAGTACTTCAAGGAGAGCGTTTGAATTGCAGTGAAGATGGTTTCAGGACACCCAAGAAAAGCTGTGTCGTGCCAGCAGTGAAACATCCTGACACCATTCATGTGTAGGGTTGCTTCTCATCCAGGAAAGTAGGTTCACTCAAAAATTTGCCTAAGAACACTGCTATGAATAAGGAATGGTATCAAAACACCCTCCAAGAACAAGTTCTCCCAACCATCCAGGGAGCAGTTTGGAGATTAACAATGTGTTTTTTCGATCATGATGAAGCGCATGCCACAAATGATAACCAAGTGGCTCAGTGAACAGAACATTTGAAATTTTGGGTCCATGGCCAGGAAACTCCCCAAATCTTAATCCCATTGAGAACCCGTTGATAATTCTCAAAAAGAGGGTGGACAAACAAAAACCCAGAAAATATGATTAACTCCAAACACTGATAAGTCATGAATGGGTTGGCATTATTCAAGATTTTGCCCAGAAAATGATATCCAGCAAAACTGGATGTACTCTATTTCTCAATTAAAAGTAAAACAATCTATGGAATGTACTTCATTATACCATATGAACATCTGAAAAAAAGGTTCTAAACAGCAAATCTTGGCACCAAAATGTGTGCCATTGTCAAAACCTTTGGACATGACTGTACGGTGTCCACACTACATGCTCTGTCAAGCCTGTACACACCACACTCTAGCTAAATACTACTGACAAAAATTAGGTGGCACTTCAAAATGAAATATTCCATAGTAAAATATCCCCTTATTTTTGTAAAAAAGTGTATCATGATTTAACCATTGTGGATTTTGTTAAGCCAAATTAGTTTACAGGAAGTTTTTTCTTGAACAGCATTGCTGGTACCATAGGTTTCCAAAACAAGGTCACATACCATGTGGGAAACACACCAGAGAAATGAATTATGCATGTTCTAATCCCATCTTCTAGGATTCCTTTGATAGCATTGTGAGGTGACCTCCTCCAGCATTTAAGTTTTCTGTTCAGTCAGTATTAAAAGGCTAAAACTATTGCACGCTATAAAGAACAGATTAGAATACTTTATGTAAGTTAATCCACAAACAATAGTCTTCACATACAATATCTTAAAAGGTCAATCAGTCAGAAGATGAATATATATTACACATATGTAACCACATATAGGAGTGGCACAGTTTTTAGTGGAAGCATTGCATTAATTCTCTAAATATGATTGCAGTGTTGCTGTAAGATGGCACAACTTCGCTAATGTCACTTTCAGAATCCTGTTGCTTTAGATGCAGCAAAAGCACATCCTGGAAACCTGCTGTGTGAATGAGAACAAGCAAATGTTACAACAAGCATGGCATTATGACATCTCAAGCTCCAGTCTAAGAGGGGAGCTGTGGATAACTGGATAAGTGAATATGGTTTGCTTAGGTCTGTTTGAATGGTTCTCTTTAGATTAAATTCGTCTTTAAGAACCCCGAAAGACAAGTAAAGTTAACTTTTACTCTTAAATAACCACTGTATTATTTGTTGCTTGTAATGTGATTGTGAATCTAGATTAGATTTGATATTTATTTACAAAGTATTTATATTATATAATTCTATTTACCGTTGTTTTGTTTGTATTTATGAATTGACATTTCTGTGGAAGAGTAAACAGAGTGAATAAAGAAGATCATTTCCAAGATATCATTGTCTAGTTTAGTTGATGTTGTTGAGTCCCACATCTGTTGATTCCTTTTATGTGTAATGTAAGGCTGTTCAACTTCCATAAAGGCTGTTAAAATCAGTTTTTAAGCAGATACAAATATACTTGGAATAACTATAAGCATGTAAAGTGAATATATGTTTTGGTTTTTATGATGTTCTCACTTTTTACCCCTTTCCTGTTTGCTTAAGAAGACTAAAAAAGTCTGTTCTGATGAGCTAAGAATAAGACTAAGAATAGAGCTGGAGATATCCCAAACCAACAGCCTTGCCTACTTTATTAAGTGAATAATGACACATGCCACATGCAAGTTCTCTGAAGGTGAATGTAAGTAATAAGAAGTCAGAAATAAGGGTCTATGGCTATAGTAGAGCCACATGTTTGTAGTTATGACTTTAGAGTTATATGACACTTAGGCAGAACAGACTTTACTTAACACTAAATATTGCGTGACTTCTCCTACACAATGTGGATTTGCAACTCTGCATGATCTCTTTTATCCTGCTAGAAGAATATGTTTTTTTTGCCTCTTTAGAACATATATGCATCTTGATGTTTCTTTATGTATAACTGGTACTACTACCAAATATAAAAGAGAGGCTGTTTTTCACAGCCATTCCTTTCGTAATCACCCTCACAAACATGGATCTATGAACCAAAACTCTGTCATATGCTGATAAGCTAAACACGTTTGTGACATTCAGACTTCCCTAGTGTAAACAGCTTTCTCATTTCAGGTCACCACAGGATGCACCTGGCTGCAGGAGAGAGAACATCTGGACCAAGAATGAGAGGTCTAACAAAGCCCACACCTTACATATCACCGGTGAATGTCCAAAGAGCACTAGAGGAGGTTTGGAAGGTTGTCTTAGCCTGCTGTCTACCATCAAAAGGTCTTTTGTGAGGCTATATTTACACAGGGTGACAAACATACATTATGGGCATTTAAAATGCCCTTTGCCACATAACAATCCACTTGCATGCAAACCTGACCTCAGTCAGTCAGCCAAATCAGCCCATTGCATTGTACTCAACTAGATGTTGGAAAATTTCGTAAGGGCTAGATCTCACAGCTGGGTTTTTGTTGTTTGTTTGTTTGGTTTTCTGGCCAAGCTTGAGCCACAGTGGAAATCGTAATATAAGTACTCAAAAGAGAACATGTACTCTGAACAATTTCATTTCTTATTACATTTTGATTTTATAAACAACTTTAGAAGCAGCTATCAGAATAGTTGGACAGTGACATGACTGAACACAATTACACAGTCCTTCATAACTCAAATGTATTGTGCATTTTGTTCGTTACCAACGCTTTATAACACTCATTATTGCAATTCAGAAGCAAGTCAATGGCACTCATTGTGTTCCAAGACAGAATAAGCCAAAAGTTGACATAGAATGCCGGCTCTTAAGTCTGCAAGCGCGTAAACTATGACCAAATCAACATTCTCTTAGGGATAGCATAACTACTCGACCTTTGGAAAATACCCTATTTGGGTGGTGACACTTACAAAGAAGCTTGCTACCAGGGAAGTCCAGACTGCTCCAGTTTCACTAAGCATGCCAGTGCTCAGAGAACCTCTGAGATTAAAAGAGATCATCCAAGGCTCTTGTTTCTGCTGGCCGTCTGAGTAATTAATGCCCAGTGGCTCTTACAATATAAACAAGTACATGTTGAGCTAAGCCCACAGTACAAGCCACCTTATAAGTTAGATAATTAGTTGATCATTAACTAGGTCATGTGTGCTCTGCATAATGTCCTAATTGCTTATCTAGGAAGGTAAATATGTAAAGTATGCTGGACATTAGTTAGAAATACTGGGTATGCACAAACATGAGTTGAAAACACACAACCTGGCAGACAAAAACAGATATTTATAAATAGCATTATGTGCATGCTTATAGACAATGCCCCATGTGAAGATCCTACACAACATTTTGAATTGAGTGGAATAAGCAACAGTCTTGGAAACATAGCCTTTATAATAACGTTTAATTTTGTACTATGTGGTCATGAAATGTAACCAAAACAAAACATATGTATATATGAATACCCACTAAATTAATACTCGCATGGACACCTGGACCAGCCCCAGGACCCTGGGCACCCTGTGATTGGGCAGCACCCTGTTCACATGGATCTTCAGAAACAGAACAAAACACGCGAAAAACAACACGGACCTCAGCTCACCAGACAGGTGTTGCAATAGGGTAGCTAAACACATCAAATCCAGTACTCTATCATTATGCTACACCTATTCATATCTCAAATAAAGGGAAGGCCGGATTTTGCCATGTTCGTACTCAACAGGAGAATTTCAAGTTTCAGTGTTCCTCGTACTATGGAGTGGATCTGAAGAGTGCAAGAGTGGGTATGTAGTGCGCAACCAGTCACAGAAATGTGTGTTTACCTGTCAAAATTGGAAGAGTGTATTTCTGTGTTAACAGGCGTTTGATTTGTAACAACACCTGTTTTCTCACTGTGGATATGGAATGTGCATGCCTCCTCTCCCTCGTGCACCAATAAACATTCAAAGATGCCAATCATTAAACCATTAATCAGGTTGACCCTGGATGGGGTCATGTATCACAAGATTTTGGCCAACCACCTCCTTTCCTCAGTAAGAGCATTGAAGAGGGGCCGTGAGTATTTTTTCCAGAATTAAAATCACCCAAAACATACAGCCAGGGCAATTAAGGAATGGTCCTGTAAGAAGCATTTAAGGTCCTGGAGTGGCTTAGCCAGTCTCCAGACTGGAAGCCAATCTTTGGAGGAAGCTGAAACTCAGTGAAAGTCAGTCCCAAAACCTGAAAGATCTGGAGAAGATCTGTATGCAGGAGTTAAAATCATTGCTGCAGTGTGTGCAAAATTGGTTAAGAACTACAGGAAAAGTCTGACCTCTCTCTGAAGTGTATCTACAATAAAAATTACAGACCTTTCCATTCTTTGTAGGTGGGAAAACTTAAAAATCAAATACTTATTTTCCCCACTGTATGAACACATAGAGGATATTATCGCCACATGATAACATATTTCCTATTTTTCTAGCCATTGTTCTTCAAAATATGTTCATACCATCTCCAATACGAGAATGAGAAATAATAAACATTCTCACTTCAGGTTTTAATTTTACTTATACAGCTGTTTAATACAGTGAAGCAACTCCTGCTGGGTAGCAGTTGCACACAATTACAAAAAGCTGCAAAAGAGTTATACAATTTATATACAATAATTTGTATACTAGGTATACAAATTAAAGGCTTATTTGGAATTGTCAGATGACCAGATCAGCAGTTGTTTTAGTTATATTAATTTGAATGGCAGTTACCTGATTCTTGTGCTGGGATGTCAGTATAATTTTGTTAGTGTACTGCAGTGTACTGCAGGGATTCCCAGTTATGGAGGCCATACTGTTCTCACTTGGTGAGGCATAGACTGTCTCCTATCATGAACAATCATCACTCTGCTTAAGCAAAGCTACTCTCTTTACTTTAACATTTATGCCAGGCCACATTTTAAAGTACAATTTAAGGTTTCCATTCAAACCTTCCACAATCAATTAAATAAAATAAATATCAGAAAAGAATACTCAAATCAGTAAAAAATCGTAACGATGATGTTAATGTGACTATAGAAATCACAGAAACCAGAGTGCACTAATATTGCACAGACAAAACACATACTTGTAGCTGATCATTGTACACACTGGTACAAAACTGTCAATAGTACAGCTTTTAGACTGAGCAGGCTGAAAGCAGTGTCATATTGGGATCACTAGTGAAAAGGCTTGAAAGGCTTTGAATCTTTCCCTATAGTTAGCTGACCTAAACCAATCAAGCTTGAAAACAGACAAACAGTCAGTAACATATCTAGATGCTCTTTGGAATATTGAGAAATCATGTTGAGATAACTAGAATCGTCAGATTTCGCACCAAACAGTAAAATGGGCAGTTGCATACATTTTATTCCCTCTATTCAACTTTTCAATGTAATGAAGCTGATAATTAGATTTGTAATTAAAAACCTGCATTCAGAAAATGTCAGCTAGAAGAAGTTTGACTAGTGCTCTTAGTCTTTTGGCACCCGACCAAAACCATGTCCCAAATGTTTCTTAATTAGCAGGGATTGGGATACATTGTTTTAGGAATGGCCAATCTCATGTCCTTGGTAAAAAATAAAAATCTTCATCAATACTCTATGCTTATCCACCTTGTCCGAGCAGAACTTTTGGCAATAATTTGATGCCTCTTTTACAGTGAACTTTGCTTTATGTTATGCTTATTTGTGTAATTCCACTATTAAAACATTTCCGAATTGACTCAACCATTCACTTAAATACCTAAACCCTTTAAGTTGCATTTGTATTGCGATTTAATCTGATTCAAACAATAATGCATTGCTTTACCAATTAATTTTCTACTGACCATTTTAACATCTGAGGTTTTAGGGCAGAATTGGATTCTAAAATTGAAATGCATTTTATTTGCACAGACATTTCTTGATCTTTCTCTGCATGCATGCTTTCACACTGGAAGCCACATACAGCTTTCTAAATGAACCCCTAGTGTGCCAAAAGTCTGTACAAAGGACAAACAGCCAAGATGAAAACTTCATTCTTTGTGCTTAGCATATAGTTGTGCATTTCCAAATTGTTTCTTATACAAATACTGCCAGTCATACATTTCTGTGCATTAGATTCTACTGCATTAAATAATTTAAAAAGTAAATGCAGAGGAGGTAGCGGTTTAGTGTAAACATAAGGTTTATTGCAATGTGCATTTTGTATCCAAACATGGCTGCAAAATACCTTTTAATGGACACAGTTAAGCAACAACACTTATGTTCCTTACAAAATACAATTCACCCTGTGTACAAGGTCACAATAGACAAGGTGAGTCTTTGGTAGTTAGAAAAGTTAGTTATAAGCATGTCTTTCAGACACCCTTGAGTCCTGCCAGTGGGCAGCTTGGCATTTGGGATCAGTAGGACTGCACATGCCCGAGTGAGCAGCCACTGTTCATCTCCATCATAGCATTATTTTGCTCATCAACTGCTAATTTACAGAACCAAGCAAATGTACACACATTCCTAGCCCCAAACAATAATCAACAGTTTACAAACGACTTGATCAGTTTTAGAAAAACAAAGCTAAGCTTCCCATACAAGCAGCAAGCCACAAGCAATTCTTAGGTAGCAATTGATCAAAATCAGCACTGTGGTAAAGGACCATAGGTCCAGCTCAACAGTCCTCAACTACTTGAGCGCTTGTGGATGGACTCATTTGTGAGACTAAGTGTCTCAGCACAGTCAACCATGGCTTGGCTTTGGGTGGTCCTGGTTAGCTTGCATCAAGGACAGCCCCACAGGGCTCTAATGCGACCAAAAGCTAGTCTCTAATTGAACATTGCCTTGGCGCTTTTTCAAGGCCAGCACCATCAGGCAAGCTCACCTCACCCTCAAACAGAGTGAGAGTTAAGCTGTGCCGAACCCCCTTTCCAGGCCGCTGGTGGTCCCGACGTACAGTAACCTTGGACGTCTACATCACTCTCTCTTTCAGCATCAGTCCGAAGAGATTGTCGGCTATTACAGAAGAGGCGAAGGCCACCAAAACTTCGGGTGCTTTCGTTTCATTTGGGGTCATTTTCCCCTGTCTGCACATCCATTTTCATAGAAGCTGCGCATCAACAACGACATCAACTCGTGAGGTCCATTTCACTTGAGAGCCGTGGCTCTGCCCGCCCCTTGGCAGAGCCACTTACACAGCCGAGCCCACACCACTGTACGGACTGCCCTGCTCGGATGTCTCCAGGTCCTGAGGCTCCATCATGGACTCTGATGGAAGCCGCGAACGGAACTTTTCCAGCTGGTCCGGGCTCGCCAGGTTCTTCAGGAGGCTGTTTTCCCGCTCCAGTTGGTTGTTCTTTTCAGCCAGCTCCTTGATCTGCTCTTTCAAGATCTCTACTTCTTCCCTGACTGCATACATCAGGTGGTTCTTTACAAGATCCTGATTGACATGGGGAATAACGAGAGTTTAGTCTTCATGCCACGTTTATAACCATCAAACATGTTACAAAAGTGCTGAGCATTTAGTTTTACTGTGAATTCATCTTTGAGTAATGAGGGTAGCTAAATCCATGCTGATACACATGGTGCAATCATTTTCCCTTCCTTGTACTTTGTTTACACACTTTGTTTTAATACAAAAGGACAGAGGATCAACAGTTACTAAACACTGTACTCGAAAACATATTAAAAAACAATAACAATATGGTTAGATGAACATGTAGTTCTCATCTAAATTCTGAGTACTGTTAATCGGCTTCAAAGCTTTCAAACATGTGAGAGGCTTCACGAAGAAGCCACTAGACACAGGCTTGAGTTGCACACCCAGTCTGATGAGTGATTAGCACGATCATTAACATACTGTTCGTGCCATCCACTGACTGTTTTAGTTTGTCAAAACGCGTAATTAACATGACCTGATGAAAGCCAAGCCTTTAACAGGAATGTTTCAGGTAAAGATAGTGCTTTATGAGGAATTTCTTCTTACCATAGCTTGCTCGATCTTGTTGTCTATTGCCACAACGCTTGCACCAGAGGCACTGTAAATAAAGGAAAATAGGTAAGCATTCAGTACTCAATGTGACACGTAAAGTCAGCTGCAAATAAGCAAAACTATTGCAAATGGGCAGGGGGTAAAGTCCAGGCAACAATGTGCATGCAAAAACAAGGATAAACATATGGCATCAAACTACAGCCCGCTAAAAGTCAATGCAAAGTTTTAAACTTCAGATAAAATTACGTTTCTATTCCAGCCAGCTCGAACTGCGAGATTTAAAGGCGTCCATTTACCTGTTGTCAAGTTTAACAGACACTACATCTCCTCCCAAGAACGACGAGAAGAATGAGATAGAAAAGTTATGCAGCTGATACACAGCGAGCTCCATTGGGCTTTTGAACATCTCCGTACTCATGCTCACGGCCAAAGCGTTCTGAATGATGCTTGTCGCCACGTTTGCGGCTTGTCAGTACTTTAGACTAAATTCGACTGTCGGGCTGTTGCCTTTGTGCAGAGTTTCAGTAACTCTGTGCTGTACTATCTAGTTTCAGTGAAACACCGTCGGCGGAATGGAGCTATTTTTTGCTGCCGCTAGCTTAAATAGTGGCTGTAAATGACGTACCGACGACGCATGAATAAATTATTCAAATTAGCCTCGCGCCACTGACCCCTCCCTGAACTCGTGCGAGGAACAACAAAGGTTTGCACGAAACAAGTCTCGCAATTATTTAAGGAGAACTCACTTGAGCAGTTTATTACACCTGATGAATTAAGACGTCAGATGTGAATTCATATTTTAAAAGAATATATATTACATTTATCTAACATTTCCCTAAAAGTAAAGTTTTTCAGTTGTAAGAATTTAATCTAATTTATTGGCACATTATCGTCCTCTAGTGGCTGTATGGGACATAGCAAGCACATGCTCTGTGTGCGAACAAACACTTCTAAGAACGCAATGTTCTTTAAACGCTAGAACTCATTCTAAAAGATCCACGTGCATGAAAGTATCATCACGGTTATTTACTGGACATTTATTCCATTCCCTCAATCCTATCCACTTCATGTGTCCAGGCATATTTATCGCAATTTATTTCTTATTTTTTATGTAAAATAAGTACACATAAGGGCACATTATTGGCTGAAGTGAGTAAATGGAATAGAAAACAAACACTAGGAAACAAACACACGTAAACAAGCATAAGAACTCAGCACAATAAGGGATATGTACCATTTTCGTTATTATACCCTTTTGCCATGTGCTTTTTTTCTTCATTTGTTTTCAAGTTTATTTTCTTATATACTATGTATAGCAGATTAGTATTTTAATGCATTAAACGAATTAATTCAATTATAATTTTACTTCCTAGTTCAATAAGCCAATTCAATTAAAGAAACATGACCAAATTGCAAATAAAACTATTTAACAAAATAACATGAAAACAATAATAGGATAATAAGTAACGTACACTAATATACATGCATTCACTGATCGCTTGATTAGGTACACCATGTTTTTATGCTCAGTGTCCTTTTTTTAGATTGGGAAAGGCGCTTTATAAATTAAACGTATTATTATTATTATTATTATTATTATTATTATTATTATTATTATTATTATTATTATTTTATGAGCTCCACTCAATACAGAAGCTTTTTGTAGTTCTACAATTAGTCTGTTAATCTGTTTCGCTACATACTTTATTAGACCCCTTTACTCTGCTTTCTTATAATCAAGACTCCCACAGGACTAGCACAGATCAGATACTATTTGTGATGTTTGTGTTACTGTGTGTTGTGCTGGTATAAATGGACCAGACAAAGCAGTGCTGCTAGAGTTTTTAAACGACCCAGTGTCATTGCTGGACTGTAAACCACCAGCCAAAATGTCTAGCCACCAGCTTCCTATAGGCATCATCATGTGAATGATGATGATGGATTACTGTGCAACAACAGATGAGCTACAGTCTCTGACTTTGCGTCTACAAGGTGGAGCAATATAGTAGATGTGTCTACTAGAGTGCACAGTAATTTAACACAGCATCTATGAACTTATTTTAAGCTTCAGCATCACTGCTGTAATTGTTTCAATCGTTCGAGTAAAATATACACTAATAACCATTACCATCGCATCAGTATCACTGCAGTGCTGAGAATGCACTATGCAAATACTGTAGTACCTAATTTATGGTGGCCTTGTGTGAGTCCTGGTCATAAGAAAACATTAGTAAAGCAGAATAACAAAGTACACTACCGTTCAAAAGTTTGGGGTCACTTAGAAATTTCCTTATTTTTGAAAGAAAAGCACAGTTTTTTTCA
>JAVSBV010000138.1:3610915-3632991 GCA_033117975.1 Parotocinclus spilosoma | reverse complement strand
ATTCTTTATTTACATTTACATTTTCATTTATGGCATTTAGCAGACTCCCTTAAACTAGTTAGAGTTACTGTATAGTACTACAATTACAGATTGTAGACCATCTGCTTTTCTATATACTGTACTTTGTTAGCCCCTTTTACCCTGTTCTATAACGGTCAGGACCCTCAAAGGACCACCACAGATCAGGCACTGTTTGGGCAATCGTTCTCAGCACTGCAGAGACACTGATGTGGTAGTAGTGTGATTGTGGGTGTTGTGATGGTATGATTTGATTAGACACAGCTTGTTTAAACCACCTCCGTGTCACTGCTGGACTGAAAATAGTGATCCAGACAAAATGTCCAACAATCAACATCCTGTAGGCAACATCATGTGAGCCCTGATGAAGGATTAGAGGATGACTAACAAAAACTGTTAGTGTACTAGCTAGTGCTGCAACAGACAAACAATGTTTTTTTTTTGTTGTTTGTTTTTTCACATGCCTATTGTGCAGGCATTTTTCCATTTTTCCTTTGTTTTACGCCTGGCCTATAAAATGAAAAGAAAAAACAAGAAATTGCCAGATTCCTTTGTAGAGCTATTAATTACTTTCCTGAAGCTTGCCATTACGACACATTTATTGGAAGGAAGGTAAGCAGACGAGTTCAAACTGCTTCTTTACTGTTCTGTTTTGCACGTTTTGTTTCTCCGGTCCTTGACGTTAAGTGCTGCACATGTCTGTGCTTGGCTGTCAGTACAAATAAATGAGGTTCTACTGCGATACGTTTTTTTAATTGCATGCTCACACATGTATTATAAATGTTGATCATGTGATGCACTGTCTGTGACATTTATATAAGTTGTAGTTTTTAAAATGACTCAAATCTCATATTGAGTAGAGACTAAATGCTACATGAGCTGTCCATAACGTATTTGTATTGTGCAATTCACCAAAGTCTAAATAATATATCTGTTCAGAATGTTGAACTACTAATGTGTGAAATCCTGGGTCGTGTCATTTGTGTGGATGTTATTTTGCCATGTAACATCTACGTATTGTTGCTGACCATGTACACACATTAATGGCAATGGTATTTCCTACTGGCAATATCCCACCCACACTGCAAAAACTGTTCAGGAATGGTTTGAGGAGCAAGACAAATAGCTTAAAATGTTGACTTATACAGCAAATTTTCCAGCTCTCAGTCTGCTCATGCAGTTATGGGATGTGTTAGACAAACAAGTCTGATCCATGGAATACACCCCACCACTGAAATACACTTGAAACAACAGTGCTGGGAAGTTAACTGTCTTATTGTGCATGCACCTCTTTGGTCAATGTTTTAATGTAGATAGTCTTCAATAATTGTCCTCTTATCATGTGAATATTAACATTAAAATTTGTGTATTTCTTGCTTGCATATTAATAGAGTCAGACTCTTCAACTGGGTTAAAAGTGCAAGTTTGTTTGTGTTTTTAGGTTATTGCCTACAGGCATCAAAGCACTCAGCAGAATATCTATTATTCATCATGGAAAAAAATGTTTGTCATGACACGTTTTAAATTACTTTAAATCATGTCTGGTTAACTGTCTTCAACATTTAAATTAATCTTGCCAGTTCTTTGCCAAAGCTAGTTTAAAATTGCCTTGGGCCTTCTTTTATTATTACCTTGTTTTTCAAAAATAAAATAGAAACATTTTCCTATACTTTCTTTTACTTAAATAGCTCAACAAATAATGAAAAATGTTATGCAAAACATGACACGTCAATTCAAAATATAGGACTTAATTGTATTCTAGTATGCAAATAAAAGAAGTGTGGGTGCATGTTAACTTATTTCATGTTTCTTATTTCTGTAACTTATGAGTGAAGTAGAGGTTTCTTCTTTGGAAATTATTTTGCGATGGTAAATGTGCAGGTGTATTTGCTGTTGTCTGTAAACATAATGTGGGCATCTACAAGGTTCTTATTTGCATGTTTGTGGAATTTGGATCCTTTTAATGTTAAAGTGTAGACTTTTCTGTTGACATTTTATTTAAACAGCTTATTAACCAAGCTTTTTATTCTACTTGGGCAAAAATATACAGTTATCAGAAGACTCTTTGAGTGGCCAAAACTTGTTTGGTTAATAAAACGGTTTTATACATATTTTAACACTAGTATAGTGTTCTTACAATTTCAAATGCTTTGCTTAGTGAGCAGTAATGGCAAGTACATACAAATACATTTACAACATTAAGCATATGCATTTATGCAGAGCAACTCACAAATGCTAGAATCCCAAGATGCACACTGTGTACTTGAGAACCTTACTATAAACAGAACCCTTTTATTTAGGTATGCCTGAAAACACACCATACTGCTCTCAGTTAAGGTACCTTGCCACCGGCTGCTTACTACCTTACAGGGGAAATCCCATTTTCATCTGATCTCTGGTCCTGCTCCAGACATGCCAGACACTTCTACGCAGAGTTTCATTATGTCTGTTTATGTGCCACAGGTAAATTTTTATTTAAGTGTGGTGTGTATATGCGTCAGAATATTTTTTATCCAATACCTTTTAAACATTGTTCATTAAACAAGGTACACTTAGGGGCGTTCTCACTATCATGCCATTGTAAACATGCAAACAAGGCTGTAAAAATCTGTCTGCCTATGTACACTACTCAGAAAAAATATTTTTGCGAGCAGTATATTTACCCAGGACTTGCTGATTGGTTTAGCGTGCATAAATAAATGGCACACGACAGCTGCACTTTATAAAGGTATCTTTATGATTCCCAGAAAATGTATTGTATTTATTGAGCACAGTTATGTAATTTAAATGCTACAAAGTACAGTTCGAATAAAACACTAGTAAAACAAAGACACATCTGAGACTTTGTAAATCTATTTTTGTGTTACATTTCCATGATGAGTATTGCATTTTAATCTGCATATACTGTGTGTAGAGTATGTTTAAGCATTATGTTTTTCATTATAAAATCATTGTAATTTGCATTAGTCCGTGCTGTTAAAGACACTAATTGTACAAAGAGTTGAAGGCCTTATTGATCTTATTGTACATTCATACATGACTTGTGACAGTAAGAAATACCAAGCTCTCAAATTAACAATGCACCATTTTGTCATTCCCAGCAATGTACTCTTTATTTGATGTACAGGTATTTACAACACTGAAATGTAGGCTTTATTATTAATCATGTCATAAGCAAGGCTCGCTGAAAGTATTCCTTAAAGGTAAGTGGACTCACTTCCTACCACACAACACACAATTTTGTGTCAAATTAATTATCAGTAACCAAGATGGTTACAGGCTCTATACAGACATAGCCATCTTGCTGCAATAGGCACTTTATTCATTGTGCAGACATGTCTGTCTGAGCTTTTTACGCATGACTATTCACTGACTACACTAATCAATACTTCTTGTTACACAAAGGCGTCCCGTGGGCTTAGCTGCTTCTGAAGAAAGCGGACCCACTGTCACGGCAGGCTTATGCAACAGGCAAAATATGATGTCATATGAGTCATTGCTTTAACTAGCCTCTTCTTTTTTTAGCACAATCAGTAAACATTACTAAACAAAAGTCACATAAAAAAGTGCAAAGCATGGCTTTCATAGGTACATCCTTATGCTTCTAGATGGGTCAAGATTATTATTAAAAAATTGAATGCTTTATGGACAATTTCTTGACATAAAAAGATCACATTTAGGTCATATAATAGTTAATGACAATTTGTTTCTTTTTGTGTACCCTCTATGATAAAAGTACTGCATTCTAATTGTTAAGTAATTTAACAATTTAACAGTTTCTTATAAACCTGGCTGTTTCTGTCTTCCAAAATATTTTCAATCCATTTGCTCCCAATATACTTAGTATGCACTTTTAAATAACTTTTCCCACTTCAATTAAACAGCGGTTACAAAACTGTGAGGGTTTAGGCAGGGCTTATTCTAAAATATACTGGGCAGTGGTGAAGGTACAGTACATCAGCCATGGGAAGTCAAACATTGCAGGGCTTGGTTCTGAGGTAATGCCTTCATCCAGCCTCGCTTCCTTCAGACTCAGCCACTAATACTTGCATGATAATTGATGCCGGGTCATCAAATCATGGCACTGTGGCATATCCACATATCAGCAGTCTTGCATTTACATTTAGCAGACGCCCTTATCCAAAGCAACTTCTTGATATCAGGTTGTCATGTCATAAAAGTGAAAATGTTTTAACTGATGTGGAAAATGTACTATTGTCCATAAAGCCTAAGTCCACAGGCCTATGCCTAAAGGTCTTTGTGTAACACACACAAAGTTTTTTCCCAGTCCTTAGATCATTGTCCTGCTTAAAAAATCATTTAAATGATGTTGTGTATTTATTTCAATAAATATTATGATAAAGGAAAGATGTATATGCCCAAGCTTGGACAGCAAGAGTGTAAGACCTACCAAAACCGTGTTTACTCTAAAACATGTTATCCCCAATTCACCCTGGAGTGAATGACGTCACTATCTGATGTGGCTAGACTTTGACGTTTGTCAAAGGGTCATTGTTTGGATGTTTTTAGAGATCCCGCCTTTCCTGCCTTCAAAGACCCTGTTGTGTTTGGCTGAGTATAAGCCAAACGGTGCTGGGAGGAAGTGACATTTAGCTCTGATGTCAGAGATTTTGCCGAGAATCCACTCTCATGTGGATTGGCTGTCATATGGCATGGAGGAAAAAGAGGAGCTTCAGAGTGCCCAAAGCACAGTCAGAGTGTCTGTGCCAAATCTGCTCATTAGCACTCACCTCACTGCCAGCATGAACCAAATGAGAACGCCGCTGTGTCTAATTTATTATCTCAGCTACAGTATTGATGGTGGGTTTGTTTGATCCTGCAGGCAGTGAGGCCTAACGGAATATTGAAATTCAGTCTTTTATTACACTGTACTGTTTAATAACCACATGTTAATAAGCCCATTACCTTGAAGAAAACAAAAGAAAAATGAAAGCATAAGTGTTTTGTTGCATCTAAATTCTGAGAAATAATTATTCATTTGTTTTCTAAATCACCTTTTACACCAATTAGTCGTCTCTAGTAAGCTCTCTCCTTACACAGTGGATTGAATGACTGCAAACAAACGCATGTTGGATGTGAGTGTCTTTTGTGACTGATACCTATAAGCCACAAACCAAAGACAGTTTTGTCTTTTCGCTACAGAGTAGATCATTAGAGAAGATTAAAAAAATGATGTTCTTCATTGTGACATTACAAACACAAAACAACTACTGTAAAGACTAGTTTAAGCATAGGGCCTGGGCATAAAAGCCAGGCAGATTTAATGCACATACAGCGTATACGCTCATTCTAATTTATACCTGCTGATACAGATTTAGCTCCACTCTTGGCTATTGGATCTCATCTCAAAATGAAATTCCTAAGACAGCAGCCAAACCTGAGCACCAACAGAAATCAAATTGAGTCTCACTATTGAAAACATGCTACAGATTTGCTGGTATGCATATTGCTTTCTTTAAACATTAGATTACATACATACTGTCCTATCACAAGATGTGTATCCCTAACTAGAGGAAATCTAATCATTTAAACTGAAATCTGATATATGTAAAGCACAGCTTGCTAAGGTAGTGATGTAGAAACTCGCATCAGAGTTAACCATCCGAAGAGAAAGACGCAAGTGAAATGAGCAGAACAGAGATGCAGGTAGGTGATGTGCAGGATTTGCACACGTAGGCATCGGGCTTGGAGCCAGCTAGCTGTCATTTTATCTCCAGAACAATCTGAAGGTGACTGGCACATGAGATTCTCTTCACATTAACATTCACATAACAAGAATTTGGCAGTCTTCCAGTGTGCCAGGAATATGCTGCATATAGAGAGGTCACAGAGGTAAAACGAGGAGGTCACAGAGGTGAAACAAGGTTTTCCTGAATGCATTTCACTGCAGTTTAACCTAAAGTGTCGGTGTTATGCATTATGTAGCTTTTAATAGCAGTACACAACTAAACTCCAATGAATTGCAATCTTTTGCCAGTTTTACCACATGTAATAGGTGCATATAATAGGTGTAAAGAATTTACATAGGGAAAGGAAACTATTACAGGACAGCCATCAGTCAAGTAACAAAGTAATGCATCATTCTTTGCATTGCAGTGACACTGACATGGCTGTATGCGTTTGGTCGGTATGAGCTTATGCAGCTGCAGTAGCATTATGCGGTTTTCAAACAAACACTCTTGACTATACATTTTTCTTAGTGTGCTGTCTCGACCCAAGTAAAGAAAAGACATGACCAATCACTCAGTTCTTGTCATGCATGCCACTTTTTATCATCCATGTCAGCATCACAAGTATTGAGAATTTTGCAGCAGTCAAATAATATCTGTAAATGTCCATAAAAAGCCATTTCTAGCTGATAAAATAGCAAAATAGCTGATAAAATAGCCAATAAATGGGTAATAAAGAATCTCATTTACACTCAGTCCCACTCAGATTTAACTCCAACAGACAACTGAATTAATGAACATGAATTGGAATGCCCGTTATGAACCAGGGCACATCTTACTCACATTTAGTTGGTGTAACAATTACATTTTTTAATCCACTTTTTGGTTTAAATGAACTTATGGTTGAATAGCGTATGTTCACTATCCTTATTATGAGGCTCAACCAACGATGCCTTTCATACCCTTATTTTATATAATGCATGCATGCTTTCTAACATTAAGCTAGCAAAAGCTGAGGTAGAATTTAATGCAAACAACAGCTGATACAGGCTATTATGGTATATTTACACACAGAGGGAGTGACAGTTACATAAATTATGTTGACTCAAGCTATACTGCTCACAAAAATGTATAAATAAAATATCCCCTAATTTTTGTCAGCAGTGTATTATTATCACATATGGTAAGCCAAATTCCTGTTTGACAGAATCAATTGGATATGCTGGATTTAAAAAAAATAATAATTTTAAGGAAAAAATTGCCTACAAAGTGAAAATCTATCTACTTTTTTAGGAGACATTTTGAAGGGTTTCACTTACACCTCTTACAGAGTAGACCCAGGCTTGGTAAAACTTGGTATACTCCTGGTCGGTATGTATTTCTTTTATGTATATATGCGATAATTCGACTAATTGCACCAAATAATAAGCAAGTCAGTCCTTACACCTTAACAAGCACTTACTATTGCTATTAACAGCTATAAAAAGATTTTAAATAGATACAAATTTTTATTTTATTAGTTTTTAATATCATTCATTTAAATGTAGTATAATTTTAGAAAGTATAAATCTTTTTTTTTTTCCTTCTTACACATTCTAAAATTCTAAAAATTTTTGGGCTTTCAGATTGTAAGGTTCAGTCATCTTTTGTAAGTGAAGAATAAACCACTTATAGCACTGTGCACTGCCAACTAGCAAGTGTGATCAGACTCCTCCTGCCCATACATATAATGTTCCACTAGTGCAAAATAGGTCTATTCATCCTGATTAGTCATGGCGGCTTTTGTCCTCAGCTTGAAACTCTGTCAACATGTAACACATTAAGCCTGAAGCGCAGGAGTGTGCACTGTCTTGAGCCGTCATGTTATAACACATGTGCTGATGTGTTTGTCTGCTTGTCTGGTTCTTCTGTTTGTGGCACGTGCAGAGGTGTTTCGCTGATTGTGCTGCCATGCAGAATGCCCATGAGCTCGGGAGAGATTGATCTGTGTTTGCTCTGTCTCCAGGCACCAGTCGCGCTCATGCATACTGCATTGTAAGAGGGTGTTGACTTTCCCCAGCCCACAGCCTGATATATCTGTCAATCTTCATATGACTGTGCACACAATGTGCTCAAAACAAGACCAAATGTGGGGACAAAGTGAATTACTTTTAACACTTTTAATAAAGCAGTGCTGTTTACATTAAGCATCTTACATGTTAGTCATTTGGCAGATGCTCTTATCTAAAGTGACTTGCATGACAAACAAACAGTTGAAGGTGCCATGATGCAAGTATGTACATATTCATTACTAGCCAGACTAGAAACTAATGCTACAACATGCAAGTTCTCAGCCTGAAGCTATGGAAACAAATAGCAACAAATCTTGCGAGAGCTTGAGGATAAATTGGCAAAAAATACATACAAAGTGCAGGTACAACAAAAGTACAGTTAAAGGATAGACAAGACCTAGGTAATGTTTGAAGAAGTGAGTATTTAGACTTCTTCAGAAGAAACACACAATGCCCCAAAACACTGAAAGATTTGGTCTGATCTTACTGGCAAGTGCAGCACTTTTTTTTGTGTGTATTAAAATGTTATGCTTTAATGTACTTTTTACTCTTATATCAGCTTAACTTAACACTTAAAACATTCAAAAATATCATCCAGGTAAAACACAATGTATTAAGAAATGCTTTACTTTTTAAACCCTGTGTGAAACTTAAATGCTGTCATAAGTTATTTGTCATGTTTTAGCATAATTGTTTTTAAATGTACTTTAGTTAGTATATGTTTATATGTTATGATGACATACATATATATGTCATACCACATAATGACACACTATTACAGCTCTGACATCATATGTCCCTTAACAGGAACATAATATCTCCTAAAAGAAAATAAATCCATTATGACGTGCTCACAAAAAGACAAGATTAAGTTAATGTAGCCTTTGCCGTCAGCAATCTTCTATTGGTTATTAACCATGCTTAAGTGGTAAGAGTGATCTAATATTCTAGCTCACCATGACTGTGACCGGAGTCACCACATGCAAAAACCCCTAGTCGCAAGATTAGTAGATACTGCCTTGGTTCTTCAACATCAAACCCTGCTGGCCCAGCCATGGACTGTCATCCCTTTCTGGCCATGCTTAAGCAAGTGCCCTATATTTTATAGGAATATGCATCTAAGCCTTTATGAGAAAAAGTAAGGCTAACCTGAAAAGGGTCCTTGAGTATGGCTTGTAGCCCATAATTGCTGTAGAAAATTGCATCACCTGTAAGTTGTTCTGGGTAATGAAGTCTGCTAATGTAAATGTAACTGACTCATCCTCCTCCCTCTCTCTCTATCTCTACCTCTTACTCTAAATATTTATATATAATGTTACACAAAGTATATTCAGAGATTATTCATGCAATATGCACTCTGGACTCCATACAAACTTAGTAGCGAGGAGTTTCCTGGCAACATGGGAAGTAAATAGAGTGTAGGACGAGCCTCTTCATGACCCTCACATGAGGACAGTGAGGGAAGCAGCCACAGAAAAGCCCTATTATTAGCAAGATCCCCTGAGTCGTGGGATTGGAATAGGTTCTTAACACTGTGCTTTCAAGATGCTGAGGATTAATTGCTGATGTGTTTCCTGCATAAACACGAAGGCCAAAAAGCACCAGTGGTATGTTGCAATAATGGTAAATGCTTTAAGAAAATATTTTGTTACACCTGATTATTTGTACATAGAGTTTGGCGAGGTGTTGTATTCCTTTGATAGTAGAAAGATGGTGTCAAGTAACACAGAGTATTAAGCTAGGTGGAACAATTGTTTTTTTTAATACAGTGCCATTAAACACACATACCGTTAGACAAGAGTAACCCTTGGACAATGTGAAGTGCGTTCGTGAGAAGGCTGTGCTGTATTACATTTGATAGGTGTATTCATTTGTGTATGTTTGTGTGTTTTTGTGTATGTGCCTGCATGAGTGAGAGAAACAGGGACATTTTTTAAATGAGGAAGAGAAAGAGGCGGGGAGCAAAGGCTCTCACAGCTGTTGTTCTACTGTGCTTCCTCTGATAGTACATTTGGCAGTACTCCCAGTTCTTTAGGTAAAATGTAGAAAACATGAATTGAAAAACGACATAAAGGCACCTATTTTAATGATTAAGACAAGCAATTTGATTTGTTTTCTTTATTTCTAAGCTCAGTTGAGCATTCTTGAGCAGATTGTTTTAAAATATGGATAGAATAATCAATGTCAATTATGCTATTGGTAATGTAATGGACAGAATAATTAATGTATAAATATTTATGATTAGATTTTGTACATTGTGTTATGTTTATGAAGAAAAATCATGTCAATCTGTACTCAATACACCAAAACGAGAAAATGAAAACCCAATCTTACAATTTTTGTTAATATATTTGTGACAGTTGACCAGGAACTCAATGGCCACTCTGGTTTCAAACATCCTGTGTGCAAATGGGAGAAATTTCCAGAAGGTCAGCCACCACTGCAGCACGCCACCAAACTGTGCTTAATGGCAAAGTGTTCAATCCTTTTATCATACCAGAGAATCTTGTTTCTCACAGTCTGAGAGTCCTTAAGGTGTTTTTTTGCAACTCTAGGTGCACTTTTGTGTCTCTAACTGAGAAGAGACTTCGATCTGGCCACAAGACTTGATGGGCATGTAATTTATAAAATATTGAAAGTGAAAAACAGGAGGGTTATTGTCATGACCATACATTTTACCCACTATATTATTTATACCCTTTATGACACTAGAAATTAAGTTTTGGGGCCTCCCATCTTTGAGATGTTTCTAATAATTTAACTGTAGGTTAGTGTAAGTGTTTTATGCATGTTTACAGGCATGCTGTGATATATGTTACATACTAAAATCTTTGGTTTACATTACGTTTAACTTACAATGGATTTGTAACGTATTGCTATTGTAACATTGAAACTTGTAATAGGATTCAAACTGTGGGTTAAAAAGTAACACCACAGTTAAGTTCAAATACAACACACTAGTTTTGTATTCTTAAATAACAAAGAAAGTATTTTGTGCTGTCATGGCTCAATTGTTAAACTACAGAGCAATTGTAAACCATGTTTTTGAGCTTGTTATTTAAAAAATATATATATATTTCCACATGCACATTAAATATATGTTGATCCTAAATTGAAGTTGTCAGCCATCACATGACTGAACATGCTGACATATAGTAAATCCTTAACGGTTTATCACAGGATCAGCTTATGGACCAGACTTTAATTCTTTAATCTGTACTGTACAAGTTGTGCGTCACATGAGTCATGTTTGAGCAGGATGGAAAAGTATCCAAACGAATAAGCTTTGGGACAAATACAGTGTCAGAACCAATGTACCACAGATTTTCAGTTCTTTAATGTAAAACTGCAACCTAATGCACGTTTTGTATAACAGGTGTATTAAAATGCTATTAAAAGAAATAGCATTTCCTTGTGTTTAAAGTGTTAAATACTCTTCTTTCAGTATCATGTTAGCTGAGCTCGATTTAACTTAGTAAGCATTTTACACTCTGTTGTTAACACTGACTGTTATCACTGTTATCTGGTTCTTGTGTAACCTGCACTCTTGTTTTTCATTACTCAACAGCATGATAAAAGTGATAATATCTTTTTAGTTTTTTAATGTATACATTAAGTTAAATGATTCAATGAAGTTAAATAATTGAAATTCATATTTGGCTTGGGTTGAGTTTTAGATATATTTTAAGTTTAATTAATGTTCATGTTAGGAACTGAACAGACTGAAGATTGTGTAACATCATAAGCGAAAAAACAAGTTTAAAACATGGAGTCCAAATGGTCTATAAGTAACATGTACTTTCACCTTGAAAGGTAATATATTGATAAAGGGAATTTGTGAAATAGTTTTATATCCCAGGATTTTCCATTATATGTTATTTTAGTTCTGTTTACATAAATTTACACAAATATTTTTGGTTAGTTAATAAACATACAATAAAGGTTTTTTCTTTAACAGAAAGTCGCACAATTCTAAACAGTGCTGCATTGGCTAAGTGCAGTTTTAAAGTAAATGTTAGTTTAATGAGATGAATTTGGTTGACCCCCCCCAAAGCCCATCCTCACCCTAAGCCAGGGAGCTTCCAGAATCCTGACAATCTTTTAGATGGTCATTCATTTTCGTTACCACAGCTAGGGAACTGTAATGCAAAGTGATTTTTTCCATAAAACAAGACTTTAATGTAAGGGTCCTGGAAAAAAAGATCAGAAGCATAGCTGGCAACTATGACATGAACTAGTTCAGTCCTTGGATGAAGCAGTAGTGTTTTACGTTCTAGCCTTGGTTTCTTGGCAGTGCATTTTGGTTTCTTTTGTTGGACCCTTAAGCAATGTTCTCTGCTCTGTTTGTCAGGCTTAATTGCTGTGCTGACTCATTTGCTATTAGCATTTGCTACCATATTATCAGACTAGCTGTACATCACTAATGATTTGTTCTTTGACATATCTCAGTGGAACGCATGCTTAGTAAATGGTAATTAGTGGCCACCTGACAGTAAAGGTGCTAGTACGTGCCAGCGAGACGGTGTAAACAAAACCAGTGCGCTAATGTTACAAGCACATGGCTTTCTCTGTAAACAATGCACAGGAATGCAGACTCAGACAGGATACATCTTATATGTAATTTGGACATTTTCAGCAAGATTTTACAGAATCCTAGCAGTCTGCATAGAAATGACTTCAATTGAGAATCTAAAACTGAATGGTTCTTAACTCAGATAATAAAAGAGATATCTTAATAAACACTTATAAGAAATATAAAATGTATAGTATCATGTAATGTTATGTGGCAAAAAAAGTGAAATCAAAGAAGGGGCTGGTACAGACTTGAAACAGGGCATTTCCAGGACAGGCTATTAGTTTCCTGTAAAGGTTGCTTAACTAAAGCCTTTATTTTCTCTCTATCATAAACCGTATTTTCCCACACCTATGATAAACACAATGGGAAAAAGGCCTGGAAGAGAACAGACAACTTCCCACATGCCCATACACTGCATGTGTTAACTGAAAAAGGCAATGGTTTAAAATATGATTGTAACTGGGGGCTTGTGCCCTGTTATGAGAATTTTTCACCAATTCAAACATTAGTTTTATGCAGTAACTCTTTCATATGTTGGTAGATATATTTTAAGAAAGTACAAATGTTAAACAGACCAGTTGTTTTTCCACTGACTTTTATGTGGCAACATTGAGCAAGGAATTGATTAAGGGCCTGTTTCGAAGCAGTAACACTATGTAACAGTTACTCAACAACATTTCTCCTCCAAGTTAAGATCCTTATGTCCACATATCATTGGGAAACTGTAGCATTTCGTACTTCTGTTAAAGGTACTTTGCTGCAACAGAAATTGATTTTAAAATGTGCAAAACAAGATATCGGGAGATAAGTGTTCCTATTCATTTATGTAATTATGCGATTAAAAAAAATCAGTGCAGAATGACTTAATATTGAATTGCCTATGACATGCACTTATACTGTTGATCCTGCCAATATTACATTATTTTACTAAATAAACATGTCTAAGTATGTTACAGTCGATCAGCACGGTGGTCAGCACTGAAATATGTGCACTAAATAGATCATAGTCTTGTAGCAGCTTGCTGTATTCTCTCCTTCCATTGCGTGACAGTGGCATTTTATGAAACAAAGCTCCTGTAATTATCCATCTGAGCCCAAGAAACCAAAACAGCAAGTTTAGAGTTGTTTACTGAGGCTGTTTTTGTAGAGACAGTCTCTCAGCCATTCATTCTGAGGCAGACAATGCAGACACAACAACCTTAATACTAAAAAATTAAAGCTATATAGTAGTTGATGCCTACGTCAAAAAATATAGCAAATATATGTCTAATGTATTTTTACTAACTACAGAATAGGTAATAAACTGTTCAGAAAAAAATAAAAAATAAAATATCCCACAATTAAATATCCCCTAATATTTGTAAGCAGTGTATTTGGTTTATGACCCAGTTAATGACAGTTATATAATGGTGTAAGGTTACACATAAACAGCTAATGGAGTTCTGAGATTTTACTTCTGGAAATTCTTGAGAACCTGGGTTCAAGTCCTGTGTGGCACTTGCAACACACAGCTTGGGTGCTGAGTTTACAGAACACTGTAATGGACTGTGGCCGTGTCTAGGGTGTATCAGCGTATGCAGCCAGTGACTTACAGGTTCATTACCGGACCTGTACTCTTGTACATTACGGAACTCCTGTGACTTTTGCTGGAATGCTTTGTTTTGTTTTTTTTGTCTCTAAAGAATTAATTGACATTTATTAAGAAGTCAGACCATTTTCAGACAGTTCCTGTCATAAGGAACCTACCAAAACATATGCTTGAATGAAAATTTGTTCTGAGTAGCAGTGGGTCCATAGCTCATCCCAGGAACACTAACAGAATTGCAGAGCATGCAGCACATACTGGCTCTCTAACCCTTACCTTGGGGAAACTTTGTAAAGCCAATTCACCTGCTGTAATGTTTGTGAGATGTGGAAGTTATTAGAATGCTCTGGATTGGTGTGGAAATGGTTAGTTAGATATCTTTATATATCATTGGACAAAAATGATCCTGACAACTGTCATAGCATATGGGATTTCTAATAACCTATTAAAAAGTTAATATATAAAACAATATGTCAATATAACTGGAAAATAGCCTACAGTTTAACTGCCATGCATACTGGGTATGTGCGTGTGTAAGAGCTGGGCCTTTCAACTGCCAACACAGGGGCCTGTAGAGAACAATTATTTAGTTATTCACATCACTTGATGTGAACAAAAGATGAGCTGTGATGGTTGGATGATTCATGTTTCCTATTGGATTTGATGAAACCATACAGTGTTCCTTTCAGCCTAAGCTTGTGAACAACTGTCAAGGTTGTCATGTTATGGTTAATTATATTGCATTGTAAACATGTCATTCCCAAGCCTCTAAATGAAGAAGGCTCCATATGAGTGAGTACCAATTTAATACCTATATTAAAGTTAGAAATTTTATCTGACAACTGAAACAGTATACTTTCATACATTATTGTCAAATTTCCATTGTGTAGATGGTCCATCAGCCATGTAATAATGTCACTAGTGGTTCATTAGTGTCAGTTTGTAAGTCATGGAGAGCAGACTCTGATTGCACGAGTCAGTTCATGCTTGTAGAAGCCTGATAGGGCTCATAGGGCTGATAATTTTCTCACCAATACGTGAACAACTATTTACATTGTATATCATATATCATGTATCATATATATAAAATATATCAAAGTATTACCACAAATCAGAAAAAGATAGTATGGATAGTATGGAAAATGCACACTAGGCAGTATGAACATTCAATATTTAATGTTTTTTTTGTTAATTACATTTTATTTGGTAAATCTCTCCTCTCGAATTTTGTATTTATTAATTGTTTTTTTTTTTACATTTTAACCACACTTATCCTGGTTGCCTATCCCGAGAGATCACAGGACACAGGCATAAGCATGCCCTGAATGAGATAACAGTCCATTGCAGTACATGTTATGCCTCCGGATAGAAACAGAAACAGAACAGTAATCTTTTAAATAGTTTGCAGATTCTAAGAGTAAATGTATATTATCTTATTCTGCATTGATTGTAATGCTTTAGAAAATACAGTAATAATCATCTTCTTCAATTATTTAAATCAGTTTAAACAACAGGGTCAAATAGATTCATAGGAAGCTAATAAATCAAGAAAATACCATCTCACTCCAAATGTAGTGCTATTTTTTTTTTTTTTTTATCTGGGGTAACCTGTATTAAATCACAAAATGACCAGTTTGGAGAAAAAATATAACCACTTTATAGGACAATGCACAGTATAGTGTGTGACTATAGTGGTCTAAAAACACCTATCATTATGTCTGTAATGTCAGTCCATATCCTCAATTAGCTTAGCAGCAGAACATAAACTTGTTTCTGTTCCATTATCCAATTTCTTTACTCATATAGAGTGGATTTCACATATTGGCAAATGACACCACAGCAAAAGAACCTGCATACAGTACATTACAGTAGCTCATCAGCAGTTTGCCAGAAGTATACTTTAATGTTGTATTTAGTAGGTTTCATGGTGTACTACACTAAGTTATAGTAACGAGGCTACTCTAAAAAAAAACCTGAGCTACTGCCAGCAAGAATAATTTATAATTAAAATGAAATGAATACATAAATCACTTCTGTTTTTCTGTACACTAAAATATTTAACAAGTAATAGTTTTACCAGCTTGAATGGAAGCTAAATGTTCTCACTGATTAGGATTCACAGTTCCAGTGGCCCTTTCAGCTAAAATGGCTTTGTATGAGTGTTTTAACCCAAAGGTGATAATAATGGTCTAATGGACTAATGACAGTCCTTCAAAATGCACAGTTTCCTTAGGAATAGTAAATGAATTGTCACATTACTTTAATGAGAAGTGCATGTCAGTTTCTGGCAAACTAACCATAAATAACCTGTAATACATTTAAGAAGACATGCTCTTTATACTTCTTTAATTACTTATGACAACTACAAGCCCAATAGCAACATTATTTGGATATGTGACATTCCTGTGTCTACTTAGTTAGATATCCAATAGCCTAATCTGCCTAATACTTTTCAGCCAGATGTCTTGGGTGTTTCTGTGAATACCAGGTCTGGGTGTGCCTGGCAGTGCCTGAAGCCCTGCCTCTGCAAAAAGGAACACCTTGTGCCGTACAACAAGGCCGCCGCAATGAACATAGTTTCCTGCCAGCTTGACCTACCTGGATGTATTGATTATGTACAGATGCTCTGACCTCCACCACATTATATCTGAATATGCCAGCAAGTAATGGTTGAGGGCACCTATCTTTTAAGTTATGGCCGCCATCTTGAAAGTTACTTGACTTACCCTGCATATTTTTTATTACTTTTTATTACCACTTATTTAACAAATATACCAATAGGATAATGATAATAATGTATGATAATAATAAATTGAGCCTAAGTCCATGATTAAAAAGAAACATTTGCATCAAAAAGGTGACTTTCCTAGTATTTTCACTCATCCTTCAACATCCTACAACATATCATATTGTATGAAATTATGTAGGAAGCTTTGTTACATTTCACAAATTGACAGACCTCCCATCATCAGCCCATCTGTTAATATGGTGTTTCTCAGTTATTCATATTTGGGTGGTTTTGCTCTGTCTTTACTGTTTCTGTTGACACAGCTGGGAGCCGCCACTGTGATTTGTGAAATGCATTTAGTTGATCCTCTTCCAAGAAGTGGCTATATCAAACAGGTCAAGGGGCCATGCGAAGGTAGGAGGGAATTTATCCTCAAAGCTACAGATCGTCAAAGCCCAGTTTCCCATTGTAGGATCAGTCTTGCTTTCTCAAAACAACTTTCAAAGGGATGCTCACGAGCCAAACCTCAGCTACCCTCCATGATCCCATAAGTATTTATCTTACCAGTCTGGCCCATGGTCCTTTTAAGAAATATACCGCAAGCTCAAAAAACAAGAAACAAAAATATCATCCCTTTCACTTTTCACCCCAATTCTGTCTTTCAAATAAGATATACCAGCACTGTTGGTGTTTAATATATGTTTTATGCTAGATGAACCAGCAACAATACTGAGAAAGTTGCAGTCATACTAATTCTGTATGTTAAGAAATAAAAACTGTTGTCTTCCTAATTCATTAGCTTACTACATCTTTTTCCATAGCATTCCTGCTGTCTTTGCAAATAACTAGCACCCCTAACTGCTCCCTCCCTTCTGCTTTGGAGATAATGTTTACATCCTATTAGCCTCAGTGCCATTGTTGTTTTTGTTTCTTTCATGTCTCAGACACAATTGGTGTTTATGGTTGACTTGTGTTGAGTCGGCTTGTGCACTTTGCTTAAATGTGGCCATCTGTTTTTACTCACCTGCTGTTTCACATTTGCTTTGACTGGTCTAATACAATTATAACTTAAAAATTTTTTTCAAATATAACGTAGTCAGCAATAAACATTATTTAATTTAATTATAAAAGTATTCTACCAGTATGATTCTGTCTCATATATATTTCGACATGCGTTGGATGCAATAAGATCAAAACTTTAAACCAAAAACAGTATCACCTATATAATTTAAACATTATATAATTGGATTTACAAAGATAATCAAACACTAATGCTTAAGTTAACTTATTAGTCCTTTTTAAGTTTTATGGTTTGATGGATTTCAACACTGTAGTCACATTAATACAGTGCTTGCCTTTTCAAATTAAACAAAATATACATTAATGCGGATAGTTCAGTTATTTTTACTTGTATGCACAGTTGAGTCAGTTAGTTATGCATAATGTTAAAAATCAGCCTGTTAAGGGCTTGGTTGCATTTATAGCACCAGTACCTGGAAGGATTTATAAAGTATGAATCACAGTTCTTTTATTGTACAAGTAGTGTCAAAATGTAACAGCCTCTCCTTTAGTCAGGGGTATCATCAGACCTATTCTACTGGGGTAAATGTCCCAGTAAAATGTTTATGTGCCCCTCTGCTAAAAGGATTTTATCCTGGATTACTAAAATGAACAGGAAGCACCACACAAATTGCTACAAGCACTACGTTTCCCAGAAAGCCACGGCATCTTTTCAAAAAGCCAGTTTTATGCAGTTTTTCACATAGAGTCATGTTCAGCATATATTGCATATACTGTATATTGCAATTAGTCACAACAATTATAGCTGAGAGCTATGTATTTTGGACACTTAAAACTGTATAACCTACTAAAAGTATTAAAGCACTAAAGCAAAGGAATTTATTAAATAAGGGCATTAAATATGTTACCAGAAATAAAATGAATACCATATTTTTTTAAATGTATTAATTTATTCTTAATTTCTGATCCATGGTAGACTAACACCTATTTTAGTGCTACGTTGCTCAGTCTATTTAGTGTTTAATGTAGGCTTATTTTGTATGCTCAGTTGTTTCCCTATGACTGATTGACAAGCAGAGGGGTACGGCTGTTCTCCTCTAAATTATGTATGTGACCCAATATAACAAGTAACCTAGAAACACCTCTGCCTTCACTACTTTGTTTAGTACTCAAATAAAAAGGATGAGTTCTAATTTTATACCCTAAGAGTATGACATTTTAATACAGCACATGTAAATGTGACACACTGCTTAATGCATAGTTTATGAAATTTAAAATGCAGACCATTTTTACCCTCAGAGATAAACACAAAGTGGATGAACAGAGAAAAAAAGTTCACAAACATTTTTTACTGACTATGTGGCAAATATCACAAGATTCTGATTACTGAATTTAGCCTTAGCTTATCCATCTCAATCTGACATATAGTAGTGCTAATTATTAACCCTTAAGAGCCCACATGACGTGATTATCAAAATCATATATAATATATATGTATCTTATATATATGTATTTTTTTATAGTGCTGAAAAACAGAGCAGTTGCACAAAGGATGGTCAGGATGTCTCATTTAATTATGAGTGAAAACAAAGGATAAATCAATGCATGTGATGCACACTAAATAAGAAAATTCTGATATATCATAGGCATATTATTCTTAGTTCAATATTCAGCTAAGACTGAATATTGTCTTTAGGACTGAACTACTTTAACTACTTTACCTTAACTACTTACTTAAGCAACTAAGATAGCTAGTCAAATGCTATTAGAAGGCTTATTGCAAATTAAAGCCTGATTCCATATTTTATCACATTAATCCATTTCACATTAACTGTGTACACTTGTATCACTTGAATATTTCATTAGAAGCTCACAAAATAACATGTTGTTTTTCAGTTACTACAACATGTCTTAGTCGTTCCAGTTGCTTAGTTGTAAAAACCAGTTGCTGAAAACTTGTTGCTGTAGCATGCTATCTAAAAGTCAGTTGGTGCGTTTATTGAACCGTGATAAACTAGCGCCTTGTCCATGACTCTGCATGTGCCAGTTAATTCAAAGTTAGGCTCCAGACCCTCCCCCATGAGGCTGAACAGGATAAGCTATAAGTGTGGGTAGAACCGATCATTATGTGGCACAAGAAGGTGGTAGACTGGCCTCTTTCTGTTAATAACTACTGAAAAAATCTGTGTGGACATATATAGGTTACACGTACAGTGTTATAAGGTAGTAGAAGTTTTGTTTCATTTCTAAACGAGAATAAGTTAACACAACATCTGCACTAGACAAACTAAAATGTGGCATATGTTTTTGCCACTACTACTAGCTCTACTACACTAGCCCACTACCACAGGGATCAGTTTGTAAGTTAAGAATGAACCTTCGACAGACAGGATAGCTTGTGTCTGAGAAAGAGGAGGCCAGTCAGGGAATCTTTGCTGTTCCTGCAACAGGAAGACTCCTACTTCGATCTCTGATGGACCTCAGGCTAAGGCATGGTTATGCATGCACACTGTGCCCTTTGGGGATATGTGGCCCAGACTAGGATTAAATTCTGAAAAAACTCTAAAAAGTCACTTCTAAAAGTCACTTAAGTTCCAAGCTTACTTTGTGATTGCAATATATCACAATATTTGCATTATAATGTACAAAAATATGCTATTCTAAAGTTGTTCTATGTAGAGGTTGTGCAAGTGTTCCTACCGCATTTATATGTTCCTTTATCACTGTTTTTTATTTGATTTGGTTTAATTGAATTAAGGTGTACAGATAACACTGACCATGCTGTATGGATTCCTGATATGATTATCTTTTTCTATAGAGTGAGACTTATCAAGTCTTGAGGTGTAGGTTCAGCTGCTGTCAGCATTATACTGTACCTATGTAGTTGCCACAATGTGCAGAATCAGTACAGTGATCTTACTGTGTCCTTTATTTATTTATTTTTTATCAGTCCTAAATAGTTGATTGTACTTTATCCAACCTTACATATTTAATATCCTGACCAAGTACAACGCTGTGGAAATAAAAGCCAGGAAATTCACACTCAGGACAGATACATGAGAACAAAATGTTCTGGTCTGGCTGTGTTTGTGAGATAAATACTCAGGTCACTGTAAGGTGGCTTTTTCAAAGGGTCATTGCTTTAGCTTTATCTGAAGGTAGATTTAGTGCACAAAGGTGCCAGAATGCTATCTGTAGAATGCTAACTATTTACCTTATTACAGACATGGCTGTGGCTTATTAGACTACCCTAGGGCAGTATTAATTTTATAGGGAATCATATTAGTGAGGGTTGAATCAGACTAGGTGCAACCCCATAAACAATACATCAGGTGTAACCTGTATCCGTGCAACAGTTTTCCCCTGATGTGAATAACCTTGTATTAACCTTAATCCTGTTCCACATCTGAACATTTAAAGTTAAATCTATTTTAAGCTTTGGTGACACATGTTTTATATTTCTCCACCCAGTGATAATCCTCGATGAGACGATCGGATCACGAAGCAAAACAAAGGCAGTGCAAATTCTGGCACTGTGTTCTTGACTGCTGTGGAATGTGAAGGAACGGTAGTGATCTACATACCCAGTCCAAATCTCGGTTGCAACCTGTTTTCATGCAATTTAGAATATTAAATAAACTCATAAGAGCTGTGTTTTTAGCAATAGGTCACAGAGTTCTTGATTGCACAGGCGATCAGAAAGGAGTTGAAGCTCCTGCCAACAGTCAAGTTACTCAATGTCCTTAGCCCTGTTAACCAGACACACCCCTGCCATCTCTCATTTTCAACAGCACAGTGCTTCCTATAAAAAAAAAAAATAGTTTATATCCTGGGAAAAACAATGAATCTCTCAATTGGGGGGGGGGGGTCTGGTGTAGTATGGGCAGTGTAAAAATATGTTATGTAAGAAGTTTGTAGAAATATCATTCCTCATGCACAAGGAAATATTCATTTTTTAATCACCTAGAGTGTTGAGCACAGTAAGCTTTCCGGTCACATAGGGACAAAAAATACTGTTAATACTTGTTAACTACTTTGTGGGTAGGTTAGACTACCTTGTTTAAGGAAACTCCATCTGTTAATATAAATATGTGCCAGTTAAATGCAGGTCTGTGAAATCTTTTATAATATGCTGTAAAAAATTATTATACTCTTCTCATGAATCAAAATCCATAATGTAACCGTGACAGTATCCTTTCAGTGCTATGCGTAAAAGAGTGGACAGTTTTTCTCACACACACACACACACACACACATATATATATATTTCACACACACACACACACACACACACACACACACACACACTTGAATTTCTAAAGCTGTTTTAAGAAAATGCCCTAATATAGAAGCCTTGTCATTAAGTTTGACTAACAGGTCTTTGAAACGCAGGAGAGAGTAAAAAGAG
>JAVSBV010000138.1:3586551-3610815 GCA_033117975.1 Parotocinclus spilosoma | reverse complement strand
TTCTTATTATACGGCGTGGGGATATATTTATCCCGCATTCTGGGTCCGGTCAAAAACACCACCACTGATCGTAACAGTTGGCTCTTAAAGTTAGTTGGGGATGCTGTTAAATAAAAAGGTATTTGTTAATTTTATATCATGTTTTATCATTATTACTCTCACAATTGCAATGTGCCAAGGTATTAGGTCAGCACTTGTATCACATGTTTAAACATTACTCATCCCTAGATGTACCATTATATCAGTGTACCTTTTCCCAGTATTCTGACCCAAAACATGGTATGGTATATCATGTAAAAACATAACACCTGCTTAAAGCTCTAAGATCAGAGTTGAACTGACCTTCTCTTCTCATTCAGAGTAAGGTGTGGTCTATCACCTCGTGTTCCACCTGCCTCGCATTTCTGATTAAGATAATTGATTATTTTGACTGTAAGATCTGATAAAATCAGAGTGAGTATCTGATGGAAAAGGAGCAAGGTGAAGGTCACACAAGGACTCTGCCTCTTGTCACCATGCTTTCTGCTTGATTGGATCCAGCAGCTTATTTATTTTTACTTTCGCAGTTGTACACAGCAGCCTGGCGCCACGTTAATCATGGTGACGTTGGGGTGAGAGGTGATCACAGGGGGCTGTGCAGTTCACTTAACATGTAGTGCTTCTGCGAGAGACTCAATAAGCACTTAGTATTCCAAGGTCAGAAGTGCAATGATTGTGAATTAAAAGACCCAAAAAAGCTGGAATACATTACGGCAGGGTAACCTTGCAGTTCTTAATTTAGTCGCCTCAGTGTGTGACAGCAAACGCACAGTTAGAAACAATAGTCTTCTGAGAGCCAAATAAATAAGAAGCTAATTGGCTAAACAGAGAAGTGTGGTTTTCATGCCTGCGCGAGAAAAATGTAATTGCAGTAACAAGGTTAATCATCTATAATTCCCTTGGTTCAGGCTGCTAACTTTGTTTTGCTTTGTGTGGTAAGTTTATTGTGAGTGTGCCTGTGTTGGGGGTTGTTCACAGGTCATTTCTCACCTATAATTTGATTTCACATTGCATTATAAACTGCATTATAAAAAGATAACAATGGACTAGTATACATGCACTTAATAATCCAATTAAGTGCTGTGGCTTTCTGCATTTCCTCTGGATTTCTGCAGTGGTTCAATTAATTAAGTGGTCATGTTTACAGCATTTTCTAATCTAGAAATCAGATTAAGCAATCTGGTAAAGAGGGCTGTATTTTACCTCAGTAATCAGAGTACTGATAGCATGTAGACGAGTTACCTGATTTCAACCGAATTAGGTGGTCTGAGCATGTGCACAGTGCAGTTCACTGAAAAATATGTGGTTGCCAGGTCTACTTATTTTTTACACGCAATTGTCTGATAAACGGCTATTGAACACTTTGACTGACACAATATATGCTCAAGAAAATGTAATATTTGGTTATTTCATTTTTTTGAGATTATTTGCTTGTCACAAAGTAGAAATCTGGGCAACATGGTGGCTCGGTGGGTAGCACCGCTGCCTCACAGCAAGAAGGTCCCGGGTTCGATCCCAGGGTTGAACGAGCTGGGTCCTTTCTGTGTGGAGTCTGCATGTCCTCCCCGTGTCTGCGTGGGTTTACTTTGGGTACTCTGGTTTCCAAAGACATGCATGTTAGGTTAATTGATGTCTCTAGAGTGGCCCTTAGTGTGTGACTGTGTGCATGACTGTGTGTGTGTGCCCTATGATGGATTGGTGCCCCGTCTAGGATGGTTCCTGCCCTTGTGCCCAGAGTTGCCAGGTGGGAACCGGCTGGCCCGTGACCCCGTGTGGATTAAGCGGAAAATAATGAATGAATGAATGAAAGTAGAAATCTGATTATTCCCTTGGTCATGTAGGCCGTGACCCTGAAGGTCTCCCATTATCTTATTACTCAAGTGCATACATACTCCTTGTTCGGGATTACTGACAGAATCGGATTCCTGCAGTTATCAAATGATTAATGCATGCAAACACACTCATTGTGTCTGTGTTACTATGGTCCAGCACTGATCCACATCGAATTTTAAGCAACATATGCATATATGCACCGTTTACTGGCTGCATTACGTTCTGGAAAACAGGACATTCATAGAAATGGGCGTTGACAAGGCACAACCATATTCACAGTTTTTTAGGCTGCAAAGCCAGAGTGATGGATATATGATTGCACCAACTAATTGTCTTTTGATGAATGTAAGCCAAATATGCATTGCTAAACAGTATTATAAACAAATTGGCAGATCAGCCATGTGAAATAATGAAGTATACGGGTAGTGTGGGACAAAGGAGTTCTTCTTACAATAGGATAAGCACATACACTTACAATTTGCAGCTTGGTACATGTAGTAGCACATACACACAAACACGAATAACTTTTACACAAATCTCTAAACACATTGACCTCAACATCAAGTTAGAACAGCCTGTATTCCAAACATGAGCTAATGAGCAAGTTTGGACACGACTGCTAAGGTAGCGAGCTTTCAAATGAGTGATGGGCATCTACTGCTTTTAAATTCTAACTCTGGCCTCTGCATCTGCAGCATTGCTTGGCCTGTGTGACCAGCTGTACAGAAAAGGCAAAACACTACACTAGAGTGCAACAAATCAATAACAATATGCTTTCAGTACATAAATAAGCAAGGATCACAGAAAACTGTTAGAATTATTAAGTAAGCTATGATTATTAAAAGTTAATTACAGTCCTGTATCCTTTGAATATCATACGTATCACACTTTGTCTTTTTGAGTCTTTATGTCTGGAATTATAAACTGATCTTAATTTCCTATTATAATTTATTGTAATTTTTAAGACCTTGGCTGTTAAGCGAACTACTGTTGATCAGATGGACCCATAAACAGTAAATCCCTGTAATTAAAAATATGAAGTACAGTACTTAAAATATACAGGTAATGGTTACATTGCTTTATTCTGAAAAAGCTAAAACTGATTGTGGTGAACTGTTTTTTTTTTTGTTGTTGTTGTTGTTGTTGTTTTTTGTGTATTAAAACCATAAGACACAAGGCTCATGTGATTTTGTATAATTAGTAGTATTTGCCTTAAACACTTTTGTGAAAATATTAGATTATATTATAAATAGTTGCATTATATTATAACATTTTGTCAGCCTTGTTAAAGATTTGCTTTAGGTTACTGAGGTTACTGTTAGATCTAGGCTGCTCAAATGCTTCATTGTCATTCATGTCAATGGAAAGTCCTCACAAGAAATGCAAAACAAATGTGTGGTGTGGTGTGGTGTGGAGTGGCGTGGTGTGGTATGTGTGTGTGTCTGTGAGCGTGAAAGAAAGAGAGTGAGAGAGAGTTTGCCATAGACAGGAAAACATATATTTCTCTTTTCCATAAACTGACTAGCTTGACAGTGTTTTGTTATTTATTATGCTGCAATATGAATTTTGATCGATTTTACCGTCTCTTTGATACATTATTCAGCATCAGAGTGATTCTTAAAAAGACATAACAAAAAAGCTTTAAGCGTTAAGGAGGAACAATATGACCATATTAGATCGTAACTGAATAATGAGTCTCTATGATCCAATCGAACAGAGAAGTATCTAGAACTGTTATACCAAACACATTTTCTTACTTGCGCTGAAAACCCTGATATGAATGAATAATAAATGAGATATCATCTCTTGTCAATATCACACACCCCTATTTCTCATTAAACTTGTTGATGCCAGCCAACTAAATCTAAATAACATTGCTCTGTATTGTATGAGACTAACCTGTTGGCTATTATTAACCAGCTTGCTTTATATAAGTGACATTCAACTCCAAAAGTCTGAAATCTCTTCATTGTGGATTGGACTAGACTATCAAACTGAATCTAAAAGCATTAGAAAGATTGGGCATTTGGAGTGGAATTTCACTTCAGCTGCTCCCCATGCTGCCTGGGTGCAGAGGGGTGCCAGCTTGCCACTAACCCCTGGCTATCTGCCATGCAGGTGACTCACCAGCTTCTGTGGGATTTGATGTCACCTTTAGATCGGGCCTACTGAAGATGGAAACTCTGGAGTCGGAGCTGACGTGCCCGATCTGCCTGGAGCTGTTTGAGGATCCGTTGCTGCTACCCTGTGCTCACAGTCTGTGCTTCAGCTGTGCCCATCGCATCCTGGTCTCACACTGCTCCGGCGCCAAGCCGCTCGAATCTGTCTCGGCCTTCCAGTGCCCCACTTGCCGCCACGTCATCACGCTGAGCCCACGCGGTCTGGACGGCCTCAGGCGCAATGTGACGCTGCAGAACATCATCGACCGTTTCCAGAAGGCCTCGGTCAGCGGACCCGGCTCACCCAGTGAGAGCCGCCTCCGCCCCCCGTCCCGGCCCCGCAGCGCCACACCCACGGGGCTCAGCGCCAACGGTAGCGCCATGTCCGGCGAGCCACGCGTGGCCTGCCAGTTTTGCGAGCAGGAGCCTCCGCGGGACGCAGTGAAGACATGCGCCACGTGCCAGGCATCGTACTGCGAGCGCTGCCTGCGTGCCACCCATCCCAACAAGAAGCCGTTCACCAGTCATCGCTTGCTGGAGCCGGCGGGAGAAAGTCACCTGCGCAGCTTGGCCTGCCTCGAACATGACAGCGAGACGGTGAGCCTGTACTGTGCCACAGATGAGCAACTCATTTGCACCTTGTGCAAGTTGGTGGGCAGACACCGCGAGCACCATGTCACCTCACTCAGCGAGCGCTTCGACAAGCTAAAGGTGAGCAGGTGCTTGTTTTCATTGCATCACTGCCATTGGGGCTATGTACCTTTGCACTGTGACGGTGTATTACGATTTTAAAAAGATACATTGGTAACATTGCTTTTGGGTGTACCTTAATCTGATCACAACAATGATTATCATCATTCTGTTTACCTCAGCTTATCTTGGTCAGGATCTCGAGGCAGTAAGGGGGCTCTGGGGGGGGGTTACATTCAATCCCTTACATTTCCGCCATTTAGCTCGGGCCCTTATCCAGAGCGACTTACTACAGATAGTCTTACAATCCAAGCAGTTGTGGGTTAAGGACCTTGCTCAAGGACTGTGGCAGGTTGGCAGACGTGGGATTTGAACCCTGGGCCTTCTGGCCTAGAGTCCAGTACCTTAGCCGCTAGGCTACCACAGAAGTTACATTTCGTTTCTTTTATAATAATATGCATATATTATTATACACATGCTGGCCACTTTATTAGGTATACTTGTTCAGCTGCTGGTTAACTCAAATATCTCATCAGCCAATCACATTCATTAAGCATAAACTGAATTGAGCATTATAGACATGGCAAAGACGTAATGCTGAAGTGCCAGAATGGAGAGGAAAGGTGATTTAAGTGATTTTGAACGTATCATGGCTATTGGTGCTAGATGGGCTGGTGGGAGTATTTCAGAAACTGCAGATCTCTCAGGATTTTCACACACAGCCATCTCTAGGGTTTACAGAGAAAGGTACAAAAAAGAGAAAATATGGGGGCAAATATAGTTCCGTTTCGAGTATTGCACACAGCCATAATTGAGTGGGTCTGATGTAGGGGAATGGAAAACGCAAAGTAATTAAAAAAAATAAATTCATGAATCACTTCATTTAGTTCAAGGCCGCGGAGGTTCAGGTTTAAATGGCATAACCCACACTCTTCCTTGTACTTTGTAGATGCCAACTGACCTAACGCATTTCTTGTGGGTGGAATAGAAAGTGCAAAGAGAAACATGGGCAAGAACAACAGCAATTGTATGGTCAGGACTCAGACCCAGATCAGTGGTAGGACCTCTACCATGCCATCCAAGTTTTCTTAAATATGTAATTTGGGTCAGTTCTACTTCAATGTGCAAATTATAGGATGAGGTTCATTTAAAAGAGCCGAAATTCATTTTAAAAGAGCTGATTGTTTGTGTTGATTTGGTTGCACACTGGTGTAAAAGGTTAATGCTGTGGATTCCTGGTCCACGATTCATCTATGTGGAGTTATGTCTCCCCCCATGTGATTGTTCTCTGGGTACTTCAGTTTCTTCTCACATTATAAAGACATGTGTTTAGGTCAGCTGGTCTCTCTAAGGTATCTCAGTGTGAGTGCCCAGTATTTAGTATGTATTTAGTGCCAGTGCAGATAAAATACATCAAATCGGTGGCTTGCAGAAGACAGGACATCTGGTATAAAAACCTGAGCCAGGACTAATACACAGATCATCATCTAATACACAGATCACCAAGAACTGTGTGTGTAATTCATCAAAAGGGAATTGCAGTGTACCAGGTGCTACTCATGTAAGAAATGAAAGATATCTGACACCAATATAATATGCAACCTGTATAATAGACATAGTTAATGTTTGCAAAACATGACTAGGACGTATCTGGACATTTTTCAGTTGTTAGATGCAGACATAATGGAGAGCTATATCTAGTGTCCCTAACTTGCTCAAGCATAATTCGAGAAATATGTACAGGTATTGGTCCTGGGTTTAATCCAAGGTTGGAGTGGCCTGGGTCCTTTCTGTGTGGAGTCTGCTTGTCCTCCGTGTTTGAGTGGGTTTACTCCGGGTATTCTGGTTTCCTCCAACAGTCTCAAAACATGCGTGTTAGGTTAATTGACTATTGATTAATTACGCTATAAACTTGAGTGTATACATGACTAGTCTTAAGATAACCTTATGTGTGTCTCTGAAATAGCCATTTATGCTGATAGTGACGTTAAAATCAAACAAAACATGGAAATTAGAACGATAGAATCATAAGAATTATAGTAATACAGACCGTAATTACAGAATGTGCATGAATAGCAATTTACACCGAAGTCTGTTAGAATGAAGTAAAGTACAGTTAATAAAGTTCAGTACAGTAATGTATACTTGTCAGTGTGTGATTTGATATATTTCACACGAGTGTCTAAATTGTTGTCCTAAATACACTCATGTTCATGTATTCATTGTGTCGTGTAGCCAGGTAGGACAGACTACCGTGAGTGTATTCAGTGTGCTAGAGCCACATAACAAGAAAAAAATAGACACAGTCACAGTCTACATTTTTATAGGTGGTTAGGCTTTAAAAGGATGCATGTTGCTTAATGGGACTGTGGTAGCCTAGCAGTTAAGGTACTGGACTATAGACCAGAAATTCCAGGGTTCAAATCCCATCTCTGCTGCTGTTGGTCCTTTGAGCTGAATCAGAACTTCAAGCTTAATGTGCAGCCAGGAGCTCAGCTGAGTCCAGCTGAGGTACACACACACACACACACACACACACACTATTATACCTATCTCCATTTAATACCCCTTGGATTGTTCATGGAAATATTTAACTAAACACATGAATGCCTCCTGTAATAGTGTACTTTCAAATCCAGTATCAAAAAGTGTTAGAAATCAGGAAAAACAGCTTTTATAGGCCTCAGTGGTAAGTATTGCTTATTGTAACTAATGCATCTGGCAGCTTCATCAGTATGAAGGTGGCCTTTCTACATTCTGAAAAAGCTTGATCAGGAATGGTCTTTTTGGTTATTACGTAAGAGAAACATAGTATACGAAATTAAAGGCAAGACTGAATTAAAGGCACAATTCCCTGGGGCTGGGAGATGTACCGGTGTTTAAGTGAACAGTATGACACTGGAACATCATATGTCAGACACCACTGTAGTGTCTTTACTGCTTTTAGTTTGTGTATGGCTGCATTAGTCCAGAAAAAGACAAATTTTTCAATTTTTCAATTTTCAATCGACTGTAAATCGATTGGACGCTGATTTTTTTTGTTTTTGGATATCCTTGATTTCTTAAGCCTCTTAGTCTTTGGATTCGCCCTACTTGCACTCTTACTGCTAATGAATCATTTTATTATCTATGATTATCCTTGTGGTCACGAGAGAGAAACTTCTGTCAGTCTCCTCACCGTGTCGCACTTCTGGCCCCATTGCAAGCTGCGTTCTCTGAGATCTACTGAGCTACCAAGAAGTCTTAGTGCCACCCTCATTTGCATATTGTTATTGCACGTTTTTTTTTTTTGCACGCGTTTTCATATGTTAAGCAATCACCCTCAGCACTCTCGCTAAATAACCACGCGGTCTGTTTGACTGCACATGCAAATCAGAACTGTTTGTTTGGGGTCCTTGCAGTACTTAGTTTGGCTGGACGTGATTGTTGAGTGTTTTATCCCCTTCATTTCATTTCATCCCATTAGCTCTGTAACGTAAACAGCGTCTATTCTACGTTAACTTATTGTTAAGTATCCACAATATTTAGAGTGAGGCTTAGCAACCGTGTTCAGTTGCTCTATTGAGCTGGATTCATTATCATAGTAGATGAGTCTGCACTACAGTAAAGCCGACATCAGATCAGTGAACACCAGGCACAAAGCACAGCACTGCTGAATCAGTACTTCAAACCTCATTCACAGCCAGGAGCTGAGTCCAGCTGAAGTGCGAGTGCGCACACACACACACACACACACACACACACACACATACACACATACTATCCATTATACCCATCTCCCTTTAATACCTTGGATTGTTTAGGGAAGTATCTCACATCTATATATTTTATCTTTGGTAAAAAGTAAAATTTGTAGATGTCAGTTATTAGATTAGATATTCGATTAGATATATAATTGTTTTTCTCATTTGTATTTACGGCGTTTAGCAGACCCCCTTATCCAGAGCGACTTACAACTTATACAGTCTTACAAATAATTCAGAGGTTGGATTTAAACCCAAGTACAGTCCAGTACCTTAACTGCTAGACTACTGCAGTTTTTCAATCTCTTTAGAATACAACCAGGAAATATGGCATGTTTGTATGCAGTGTTAGAAATCAGGAACAGCAGCTAATAGGCTACAGTGGTAAGTATTTAGTGTGAGCTCCCCTTATACTTGAGCAATGAATGCATCTGGCAACTTCCATCAGGTTGCCAAGATGGCCCTTCTTCATTTGAAATAAGCTTGATCAGAAATGGTTTTGGACAATTCCCTGGGGCTAGGTGGTGTACCGGTATTGAAGTGAAGTGAAGTGGACCGCTCCATACCATAGACATCATGGTAAACCCAGAAACAGTGAAAAAGAAACAGCCCTGCCACACACACAGGACAAAATACACAAACATTGACAACTGGCAAACATACAAAAAAACAAGAAAAATCTATATATATTCAGTGTGTATAAGTTCTAAGCATTTATTATGACTACTTTTAAATGACATTTAGAACTTTTGAATTACCATAATGGTATAAAATTATGAAATTGATAGTGGAAAATGATACGAGTTCAGATCTCTGCTCTCCCCAAAGATTTTCAATTGGATTGAGATCAGGACCAATTGGAGCTTTTAAAACAGTCAGTTGATCCTTTGTGTAATCACTTTTATGTACTGGATGTGTTTTAGGTCATTATCCTGCTGCAGTACCCATTTGTTGAACTAAAGTGTAGTTTTCTTACACCTGTTCCGATAACATGTTCAAGGCCTCCAGTCCCTGGGGTATTTGCCCCAGTAAAGTGAGTCTGACGATGACCCTGGCTCCCACTAATGTGGTTCAGTCTATTGTGGTCTAACCAAGCTACAGTGGTTTCTGAAAACAGCCATTAGTTGTGTGTTTGTTAGTTTATCAATCCATCACACTATGGTGGTTTAGCCGTGACTTACAGCATTGTTTGGCAATCGTCAGTCCGTTGCAGGATCTTCGGTTTTAGGTCAAGCACACTGGCTTCACACCATCATCATAATTTATGAGGCCCAGTAAACATTGCTTGTGCATTCTGGGACTAATGAGCTGGGCTCATGTTACCACAACAGAGTTTCACAGGAAAGTACTGTGAATGGGAGCAATGCTGGAAAAACAAAGAAGTGCTATAGGAGCTTTTTCAGAGGTTTCTCTCACAAATGGGTTGCCGTTGAAGGTGTGTCATCGTTGCAGTGGTGATCACTTCAGGCACATGTGATCCCCATGTGATCTGCTCTTCACACTGACCTCTTTGTTCACATACCTTCACATAAAGCAAATTCCTATCATTGATGTTTTTTCCCCTCTGGTTTTGAGGATGTGAATTCTTACCACCATGGCAAAGCTTCAGTTGTGAGAATTGAGTGGGATTGTGTGCTGCATGGAGGAAAGTCGATACCTGAGAAAATTTCACCTCTTTTGTCCTAAGATTCTCTCACAGGGAAAAAGATACAGACATGACTCACTGGGTCAAGATTTAATTCCTACAGGCTGTTTCGAGTAAACTGAACAGAGCTGAGAGTGGGTTTTTTTTCTTTCTATACATACTGTTTTAAACATGTGTTGAGCATTTTTGGTGCAGTAATCAGCTTTGCTGTATTTGGTGAAGCCAGTTCCATGAAGGCTGTATCCGAGAAGCTTATTTGAAATGCACTTTGTGTAGACGACTAGTGCTGATGTGGTGTCTTGCCATTGCAGCAGCTAATTTGCATGTTCCCTCTTTGCAACTTTGAACTTGTTTGATTTTGAAG
This sequence comes from Parotocinclus spilosoma, assembly GCA_033117975.1. Lineage (NCBI taxonomy): Eukaryota > Metazoa > Chordata > Actinopteri > Siluriformes > Loricariidae > Parotocinclus > Parotocinclus spilosoma. The sequence goes on along the minus strand of JAVSBV010000138.1, from coordinate 3,600,342 downwards.
TCCTGCTGCATGACCTGATTTGAGAGAATGTAGCTGAGCTCTGCCTGAGAAACCTTTAATCTTTTTTCTGTCCTGGGCAAAATCTCAAGGTCTTATTCCCTGCACTGTTGCAGGAGGGACAATGGCAGGGTTTGGCCACATCGCACCACACTTAAAAATTGTCCAGTATATGTGTAATAGGAATGTGTGATGTTGTTATAACTACAGTAATGCTTGAATTGTATTTTGAAGGATGTGCTTCAACAAAGGCTGACATTATTGAGTATGTCAAAAAAGCACACTCCTGTATAGTATGTATAGGATGTATTGCTTGTGTCATATAGCCAGCTAGGATAGACTCCTGCGAGCGCATGCATTGTGCCAACACCACAGATCAAGCTAGCGTATTACTTAAAAGTATGTGATATAAGTTAAAAATGACTGAACAAACTGCCCCAGGAGACAAAATACAGACACAACCAACCTCACAATCTATGTACGTCACTGTAGGCGGTTTGACTTTAAAAAGACGCTGCGCTAATTTGGGCGGTTGAGAGAGGCGGGTTTAAACTAGTGCTGTGCCGGTTCAACCGGTATACCTGTGTTGACTACCAGTGCAAAACAGCTTTTCAAACAGAGAGCAAATTAAATAATAATAATAATAATAATTAAATGATATTCAGAGCTGTGCAGAGCTAGGCTTTTTCATTTGAATACTGTTATTTAGACCAAAGATTAAAACCATTAAAATACTGTCTATAGTTATCGATAAAATCTCAAATTCAGCATTGCACACCTGAACTGTATATATGTATAGAATGTTTTTTTTCATGGCAGCGTGAACAGCAAAAAATGTCAGTCTGACATTTTGAATATGATCTTGTCCGCTTTTATATGTGGCAGTGCTGCCCGATTCATATCTGTTATGTATCAATGTGACCCCCAGTCTCAACAGTCAGACCAGAATTCATGCATCTTTTACATCAGCAACTCCACCATACTGCTGCATTTTCCACCCTTTTTAAAGCCTTGTAGGGAATCCCAGCGCTCATCTCCTTGGGGAGCATAATGTACTTGGGCATGAAGTATTAAGAATGGTTTGGCAGAATTCGGGGACATTCAAGCAAAAAAAAAAAAAAAACTAAACAAAACTGAAGATCTGCCAATGCTAGTAGTTTAGACAATGTGAGGTAGCTCTCTCCCATTGCCAGCCAGTCCAACAAATAAATTGTTTTATATTTTAATATTATGGACGACCTCACATTAGTGTCCTGCTCAAATCTTGAAGAAATCAGGTCACATAGATACATAAATCCTGCCTTTGATGTTCTAAAGCTTTTAATTTATTCTCTGTCACTAAAGGGGTGGCACGGTGGCTCGTGGGAGGTAGCACTTTTGCCTCACAGAAACAACGTCCTGGGTACAAATCCAGGTAGAGCATCCTTTCTGTGTGGAGCCTGCATGTCCTCCCCGTGTCCATGTGGGTTTACTCAGAGTACTCCAGTTTCCTCCCACAGTCCAAAGACATGCATGCTAGGTTAATTGGTGTCCCTAAAGTGCACCTAGTGACCCTGTCTAGGGTTTTTCCTGCTTTGCACCCTGTGATACCAGCTAGGCAGGTCTCTTACAGCCAGCTATTTACAACTTGAGAACAGAATTTTACACCTCATATGGGAGAATGGAGAATATATGAATATAAATTAAGTATATTTGTGTAAATATGGACAAAACCATTTCATGGACCAGAGTCAAACAGATCATGTTGTTTAGCCACTGGTTAAAAAAAAACTTAGTTAATTATAATGTCTATGTATGAATATACATAGAGGTGGCTAGAATTATAAATATGTCTTTTCAGCTGCATAACTGGCACAGCCAGAATTACTCATCACACACACCTTTGCAGTTCCAGCAGTGGTCCCACCATGCCAGTGGATAACAGTAATGGCATGATAAGCATCAGCACTCTTAGTGAAATTACATTGCAATGACCACCACCTGGACCACCAAGCACCTGTTCATCACAAAACCCATAGACAGTGTAAACTCAACCATGAGAGACGTAAAAGGCAATAAAGTATTTAAAGGCTTGTTCCACCTAAGGTCCCACAGAGTCTATGTGGCCATCCTACGTTGGAGAAAATTTATTAATGTGAGATTTAGTGATGCGCACAGACAGCAATGAGATATAGTGAAAGAGGATTTTAATTGCCTGCTTAATTTTCGGAACCTCTCACCACTCCAAGTGGGCATCTTGGGACCAATGCCGACAGCACATCAGCTCAGCTCTGCCTGTGCACACCGTAGGATTAAAATCTCTAGACATGAAAATACTGTCAGAACCCACTGTAGTCCTAGAATTCATAAGCCCCAGATTTTTCAAGTCTGATGCCTATGTGGATAATAGATGACAAGCATAAGGACCGGATGATCACCATTAAATTGCACTGCCAAGAATTCGAAGTAGAGAATTCCCCAACTGAAGTCTACTTGCCATCAACCGTACTGTTATACACACAAGCTACAGCACCACCTTTCGTATTTTCCCCTAGATACACTGAAATACTTGAAATGCGGAGGAGAGGATTTATTGAGGACAAGGCTACCATTACTATCAAGCCATGTCTCTGTCACAAAAGAACATGAATACTGTAATTTTCTTTTAACTGTGCAATAACAAATGACGCGTTTGGCAGCCAGTGGACATGCAGTACAGCTGCTGTGAGAACCTGGGGATGCAGTAGCTCTTTGTAATTACGTTTCACTGTAATTACATTTGGAGACTGGAGCCCCCCCCCCCATTTGTTTCTTAGAGTCATGCTACTGGGTATTTGTAAAGTCCAGAATATTCTGGATAGCTACATGGTTAACGGCGTGTTCGTATCTGAGCTATATTTTCAGATTTTCTTATAATACCTCCTCATCCTACCATCAACATTTCTATTGCTTCTGTGGATGTTCTTAGGATGAAGCAAATCAGCAGCCAGCATTCACGTTAGAGCAAAGTCCATAGACCCCATTTGTAGAAAATGCTTAAATTGTGTGCCAGTGCATGTTTGGAATACTGGACTGGTATTGAGTTTCTTCAAACCACGGTAAAAGAAAAGTACCGTGCCGTGCTTGTACTCAGACCTAGAAATATGTCATAATAAAAAAGAAACCCCTATTTATTTAATGGACTTTTTCCCTCGCCCGCGAAGCTTAAGCGGTCATCGACTGAAAGGCTTTGTGTCAGCCCTTAAACATAGTCACCAAAGATATTTAATGCATTTACATTTCATATCACACACCATATAACCTCTACAAGCAAGGAAATAATGAAATAAATATATAAAGCAATAAAAAAGAAGGCAGTAAGCCAAGGGACCATGTTTTATATCTCAGTAAAGGGGGTTCCGAGTTGTATCCGCTGTTTATCCGCGATCTAATGACGATAACACAGCCCAATCACAGCCTCTCTCGTCCTTATTGCTGATATAAACAGTCACAAATATTTATTTTAAAATAATATTTACTATAAACCATTGTTCCGCCAATACTGTCTGTTGATAAGAGCTCAATAAAAACATTGTGAGCTAGAGTTTCCATTCCTTCCACCGTTCACTCAGTCTTATAGCCCAAATTGTCCATTTTTATGAATAAATAAGCACTGTGGTGGTAATGGTGATGAGCTTAACATCGTGGTAGGGATCACTGCAGTAAAAGACAGTTCTTGTCACAGCCCTACTAGATTGTATCGCAGAGCTTTAAATGTAAAACTGGTAAGTAGATTATGGAACTTGAGCTACTTTAGATATATGCTAAATGTACATGCTCTGTATGCAGGATTTTGCTAATGGGCTACCATCCTTTTTAAAGTATTAGACACTAAAGAGCACCGGACGAGAGTCACATATAATAAATACTATGTTTAGGCGTTTACCCTGAGCGACCATTGCTGAGCATTTACCTCATTCCAGTTGATCCCACCAGTTTCTAGTGCTCTTACATGACTGTACTAAGAAGTATAGCCTATGGATTAGACTCACCCTGTGTGTGTGTGGGTGTGTGTTTGAGAGAGCGAGAGAGAGAGTTTGTGTGTATGAAAAAAGGTGATTAAAGGCTTAATTTCTGTTTCAGAAGTTGGGTGTCACAGCAGTCTGTACCGATTCAAGTTTCATCCTACTTGTCAACTGGGGCGTCTTACTTTAAGCTTCTTAAAGAAGCTGTCTATGACCTGCTGCTGATAAAGCCTGACATGAAATCTGCATACCTCCGTCTGCCACTCCATCCTCACCTATCACTGGGCTGCGTGGGTCACTTTTCAAATGTTACCTTTATATGCCTGTCCCATTCCTCCCAAGTGCAATCCAATAGGGCTAGGTCGTTATCCAAAGCTGTTTAGAAATAGGAAATAGGTTCTCTTCTCACATGCTTTCAGGACAGAGTTCCACTTTTACCTTGGCTAACCTAATTCTGGCCATCTTATTGAGAAGGGTGCTGGATAGAGATATGAACTGGCAGTTCTTAAAATAGTCCTAATAATTATGGATCGCAGTGACCTTCTAACAGCCAGGAATGATTCTTAGTCAAAGCTTTAGATAGCCTTATTGATTGGATTAAAAATACACAAAAATGTGTAGTTGGCAGTCAGCTTGTTTTTGGAGGAACTATAACTTCTCCTGAAACGTTCCTGATTCCTTACAGCATACTTAACTGTTTGACAATTATCTTCTTATCCTTATTAGGACTGGAAGGGTTTCTCCTGCCGTTATGAAGAGTATATGTGAGAAAAACGTGAGATATCCATAAAGTCCACCACAAGCTGTGCAAGGAGATAGTGTGACTGGTTTGAAATGAAAATGAGACCTGGTTATTAAACTGCTTTAAGCATCCTCATACACAGTTAGTGCAGAACTTCCAGGATGACTTTCAGAGACAGGGTGAACGTTTTGTTGCAGTGGTGATTTACAGAGGTTTGCCTTTTCCAGAAGTTTCTTAGTCATTGCTTTTCTTGTTTTAGCGCTTGCTTCTGAAGTGTGAAGTGTACAGCAATTCAAATATCCTTCAACAGCAAACTAAAATGGCCAAATAAAAAAGAGCAAGATTAAAAGCTGTACTGACTGGTTTTGAGAGATTATTTTACTCAGTCTTGCTTGTTTTTGTCTTTAAAATAGGATTTGGCTATTATTTATTCATGGGAATTCTTATGCATGCCCTCCTGTTCAGTCATCTTTCCTTTCAGGTTCTGTCATAATACAGCATGCTAAAGTTCTTGTAAAGTGATTTTATTACCTTTGTCATACGAGAGTGTAGCTGGCAGCTTGGAGAACATATGTGCTGAAGACCAACAGCTTTGTCTAAAGGCTTTTTCACACAATGACCTTGTTGGGACGAAATGACATGAAAAATCTAAATATACACATTCTAATTCATTTCAATCTCAAACTTATCATCTGGAGAAAACCAATTTCAAATAACTGTTTTTGACTTGTGCCTTGTGCTGCCAGGCAGAAACCGTCTCTCTTGCAACTCTGACCAGGATAAGCAGATAAGAAAATGAATGCATGTTCATATAAAAAAAATAACGAAACAATTTTTTTATTGATCATTATTGATACGCTATATTATCATTATATATAACGCTATATAGTTCTGGTCATTTGTGTGCTGCCATCAGGTGACCATATGGGTGTAACCATACACACTGCTTTCAATTTGATTCTAGTCATGATACTGAGTCCACGATTCTGTTTTCTTATGATTTTCTTTTTATTTCTAAAGTACAAACAATGCAAAAATATGCACATTTTCTTGGACCTTTAGTACACATCAGTTTAAAGAAAGTACTGGGAACAGTAAAAGCAGGTGAAACATTACTTTTTTATTTCTGAAGAAGAAAAATCTATATAGTGTGTACTTGTTGCACTCAATGTGTATGTAAAATCGCTTTCTCTGGTGTTCAAAAAGTGCAATTGCATCAGATTGTATAATAAACAGAATGCATTAAATATTAAATATTGTATATATATTGATATGAAATATTGTCTCCATGATGCACATTGTGAATTGTTGCCCAAGGAGCATGGGTCCCTTTTTGAGTTTTGGCCTTCTTAAGGTTTCTTCTGTATAAAGTTCAAGGAGTTATAACTTTCTACTGTCACCCTATGCTTGCTTAATTTGAGCTTGACCTTAGATAGTAGAATATTAGATTACAATATTGTCCAAACATTATAAATGGCAGCGCATAGATATTTTTGGGTTGTTTTTTTTTTTTTACTTGAAACATAAAAAGAAAAATAGCAGCAGATGCTGGCTTGTGCCTGGTTCTGCACCTTTAGCAAAGTTCTTTTTTTTTTTTTTTTTATCACATTCCACATATGCAGTGAGGTGATGCTCTTTTATATGTCTTATTATTGTTATGAGTTTTTCCTCCGCTGCTTACTTTCATCATGCATACTGAAAACAACACTTACTAACTGTGAGGAATTAGAACGCTAAATACTGGCTGTATCCCAAACAGCACAATGTCACATCTCCCTCACTGTTACTGCACTATACAGGAAAAACTTTTTAGTGTAATATGGAGCAAAAAAAAAAAAAATCTATCAATCTATCAAAATCATCAGCCTGTTAGCACCGATCTGTCTAATAAACGAACACACGGTTTAAAGATGGAACTGTGTATGAAACAGAATTCTATTGTGAATGAATGTTAGTTAAAGCAGTGTGTTTTCATGTGTGACTGTCGTTGTCGTTGCCATGTGGCGTGTAAGTGTAACTATGTATAACCATGAGACTGATCAGCTGATTAACTGAAAACCAGCCAAATCCAGTCATCTCTAATTAGAAGATAATATAAAATTGTAAAGCTGTTTTGAGATAATGCTCCGATGTTATATAGAATTATATCTGACTTGACTTAACATTTTTTGCTTTGCGATGCATCGTTTCACTCAATTTGTCACTTTGGGCACCCATTCTTGTCCAGACCACTGTAGAGTGGTGAATGATGGAATATAGTTTATTTTAGAGAACATCCTGTACCAGTGAAAAATGAAGTCTTGGGGCTATTGTTAAACTCCTTTCTGTATTTCATGTAACACATTTCTGATTTGTCTTCTGTCATCAGATGTGACATTCTGTTTAAGAATAGTGATTGTTAGAGAGACTATACTAGTTGAATAGTTGACAGAGCAGATAAAGAAGCTTTTATAACATTGCTCAACATGGCCGTTGCCGACATCTAATTTCCCTTGGACGTTTGTTCTCTTGTCTCTGTGCTCTGACGCTGTTGTTATCAGCTACCCATCTGTTCCTGACAAGGGTAACTCATGAGCTATCTGCTACTTGTATAATTGTCTGTATTTTACTGGTTGACGAGGTTAACTATAATTAAAAAAAGATTATTATAAAAAGATACAAATCTACACGAGAGATGACCGTGGTTGTATGAATATGCAGATAATTATCTGAATTATAATTCTTGCCCTTTAATATATCCAGTTTAATGTAGAACTGCGGTATGGAAGTGTCAGCTTCAGTGTGAAGTTTTTTTTGTATTATAAGCATGTTTACATAACCTCTTCCTGTACTTCTTCCAGTGGCAATGTTGTGTTTGTATAGTTGGGAGTTCTGTGCAGGTTGTGGTAAAATCCAGTGGGTTAACTCAAATAAGGAACTTTATTTTAGACCATTCAGGGCTACATGTACAGTACTGTGCAAAGTAGGTCAATATTAGATTGGATATACCGTTGTTTTAGCAGTGGTATAATGACATAATGGCAACTATTTCCCAATCCCTTTATTAGAATATAACCAGAACATACAGGAAATGTGTATACAAAACAAATAAATAGTCATTTGATTAGGAGTTGACTTTTTGAATGAGTAGTTTTGACAAAACTAAGTTTGACATTTCTGACAATATGTCATGTGTGGGGCAGCACCGTGGTTTGGTGGGTAGCACCACTGCCTCACAGTAAGAAGGTCCCGGGTTCAATCCCAGGGTGGAGCGGCCTGAGTCCTTTCTGTGTGGAGTTTGCATGTCCTCCCCATGTCTATGTGGGTTTTCTCCGGGTACCTTATTGTCCTCCCACAGTCCAAAGACATGCATGCTAGGTTAATTGGCATCTCTAAAAGTGACCCTTAATGTGTGTGTGTGTGTGTGTGCCCTACGATGGATTGGCACCCCGTCTAGGGTTCACGACCCCGTGTGGATTAAGCAGAAGATAATGAATGAATGAATAAATGTGATGTGTGGTCATGCTACTATTGCTAAAACAGCGAATCTAATGGTGGCCTAAAACGTTTTCTCAGTACTGTATGCCTGTAAGTGACTCTTAAAAATGTTTAGACAATTCATATTTCACATTCTAAGAGCTTAAAATCTAAGTTTTCTGAGGCTCAGCAGAGTTATTCCACCAATCACAATGACAGGCAAAATCCTTCCATATACAAGGCCTACCGGTCATGTTTCAATGCACAGTGTTTGGGGCATAGCTTGGGGGGAAACAATGCAGGCTGCATTTGTTTGGTTGCCAAAATTCAAAGCAGAAGGCTTCCTCGAAAATAACAGATTTTTTTTTAACCTGCTTTTATGAAAACCAGTGGCTTGGCAGCTGTTCCCAATAAGATGTTGCAGCTTTTGTACACATGGTTTTGAAAGTACATCTAGAATTGAGTTTACTATTGTTATGAGTTATTTTGATCCTCCAGTTCAAGGTCTCAAATCACCCTGGGTCACCCCCGCCACCTACAGAGGATGCTTTCCATTTCCCGCTCTAAGCTGGAATGTCAGCAATGCAAAGCAGGAAATTCTTGTGGTTCGTCATGAACCTCAACTGCTGTGAACAATCTCATCCTCTCTGATATTCAAGTCGCCCGCTCATGGAGAAAATATAAGCCAGTACCAAACATCAGTGGTCTGAGACATAAATCCCCTCTTCCCTGGGGTCATCAACACAGTGACAAAGACCTCAGCTCAAGAAATCTACTCATTCTTCTCAACTTCCCTTATCTATACTCCTGCCAATGAGCCGTGGCGACAGACAGAGGGCCTGTATCTTATCTCACTGCCGTTGAGGTCAACGTCAAGGCCGGACAATTCAGAACAAGCCACCCTGAAGGAATGAATTAGTCTCTAGAGAAGAGGCCGTTTGGGTCGGTGTGGTGAAGATTCACACTTCAGTCTTAATTCTTACCGACAGCTATGCTTATACTTCAATCAACATGCCCATTACCAGCAATGCGAAACGTATATTATAGCTAGTCTTATTTAGCTTTATACATTGTACACAGTTATTTTACTTGTTCAAATTACACACTTCTTAGACATTTCTTCAAAGGTCCACAGTCCAAAGAACAGATAGGTGTAAGGGGGACTGTTTTGTTACTATGCAGACATGATATGCAGGTGGTATGCAGTGTGTAATGTGTTCCTATGCTGTGTATACATAGTACTCCTTAAAATTGTAGACACGTGTGTTGTGAGAAATAAAAGACCTGATAGCACATATCTGATATTTTTGGTCGTTAGGTTTCCTTGCTGTACCTGGACTGAACATGCCATGACAACAAAATGTTTTCTAAGCAAGACAGGACAAACTGCAATATTCTGACTATGGTAGAGTTTAGTTTAACATACCGGCTACTGACATTTACTTCATTCTATGTAATACGTACTGAAAACACAACCCTTACTGAACAGGAAAAAGTCAAGAAACCCTTGAAACAGTCTATTTTTTGCTTTTAGGAAAGGGATATAATGGGGGTGCTCCTGTTCAAAGAAAAATAAATCTATAGCTGGACTTGTACTGCTGTATCATCCTGTTGATTAAACTAATATCATTAGTTCTGAATTATCCACATTCCAGCCAAAAAGGGGCAAATCCTTGTTATTTGAAGAGCAAGAACACTTGATTAAACAATTGGAATCAGGTGTAGTTGCTGCTTGGTTGGTGAGAAAGCCTGTAGCTACACCAGCTCTTTGTGGGTAACTCCGAAGATGTTTAGCTTATGCTGTTAGAGTAACGTGGACTTCAGCTTGCTGACCTGTTTTGCAATTCTTGTTTGACTTTTCTTGTAACTGGCTAGACAAGGACTCCTAAGAACTTATCAAGTTGTCTGGGCTCATCTAGAGAAGGATTGGTTCCCCGTTTGAACCTTGTACCTCTTCAGGCTTCTTTATGGCTCTTCCCATCCATTTGACGTCTAGACTCCACATTTGCAATAATGTCTATTGTTAAAAGATCTCCTCTGCTTCCCCTTTTTTGACCCCGCTTATCCTGTTGCAGGCAAAAGCGCTCCCTGAATGGGACACCAATCCATCACAGAGCCCCATAACACAACCCCAACCAACACACACACACACACACAAACACTACCTTGCAAGGTTACCCCAGGGTTAAAACGCAGGTTCTCAGGAATTGCTGTTTTCAGCAGCTGCCGCTTACTTCCGAGATCCAGGAACTGTTAATTGTTAAAATTTCTATATATAGTCCACTGCACAAGTATTGTCTGATAAAATAATATAGTCTGAGAAAAGAATCTCTCGTAAAGAAGTAATGATTGACACCCTTTATATCAGGAGATGATGATTGCAGAAGCTTGATTTTCTGTTCAGTAAACCATCTGGACATATGTTTTGGATCTCTGTTCTGCTATATGATGACCATATATATAATGACCAATGTTTAGTTTCTTGGGAGAGGCAGACAGATGTTGCTTTCTCCTCACTGTGTGTGGGGCAAAATAAATTTGGACCTTTACCCAGGCAAGCTTGTCACAGTTCCTACATTCCGACATTCTGATAAACCTAGAAACATTAGGCCAGACGTTTTTAATTGCTTGTTCCTTGGATGTCCCTACTTAAGAATCTACTGAGGAGGGAGGAAAATGTTTTTAAATAAAATAAAAATAAATCTTTATTTTTCTGCAGTTTCTGCAATTTCTCGAGGACTATGTGGAATCAATACAAGGAAGGAGGAAGAGATAAAAATATTTTTTAATTTAAAAATAAAATTTATTTATCCTACAGTTAAATTAAAGTGAATCTGTGAAAAAATTGAATGAACAGAAGAATACTGTTGGCTCTCCACCGGAGGGTGGAAAAAGCTAAAAAAAATTTAAAAAAATGTTATGCTTTTTTTTATTTCAACCATTGGTGCTGCGGCGGATATGAGAAATACCAAAATAAATATATTTCTTTTTGTATTCTATAAATATGATCATCGGCGGAGCCACAAAACAAGCAATAAAAAAAGTCTGGCCTTACCTATAAATGGAAAATGACGCAAATTGTAGAGCCTTTGTTTGAAATAATTTCTTGATCAGGAATTTTTTGTTAGGGACTTGAATTGAATTGACTTCAATTATAGGTGGATTTTAAAGGTTAAATAAAGTTAAAGGGTTTTCATTTCTGCGTGAGATTAAACTATTTAAACAGCAGCTGGAGCTTACTCATGCCTAACAGCCTGACAGTGATTGTGGAGACTGAATAAAATTTACCTTACTATTACATCATTGAACAGACTTCCTACTGATACAGTCTTGTGAGTTAAGGGTCCTTGCTCATGGACTCACCAGTGATAGCTTCGAGGTGGATTTGAACCTTGGACCTTCTGGTTTCCAGTCCCTGTCCAGGATCAAGCTGATAAGACAGTGAATGAATGGGGATGAATTACTTCTTAGTCTTGTTATTGAAATACTTACAGAAAATACAGAGAATCTGTATGCAAATTAAAAACTGAAAAACAAAATCAGGACTTAAAAGAAGGTTCTTTTAACATCTAGGCCATCCATGGAGGATGGGTCCCTTTTTGAGTCTTGGTTCTCCCAAGGTCTCTTCCTTCTACATTCAGGGACTTTGTCCTTTCCTATGTCACCCTAAACTTGCTCAATTTGTGGTTGGTCTTTTAAGATAATATAATATTGTGAAGCTGCTTTGAGACAATTCACCATTGCAAAAAGTGCTATTTATAGTGTTAAATTTAACTTTGACTTTAAAGGCTACAGAAGCAAATATTTAGTCTGACTTCCCCTTAAATGTAAGCAAAAGCAGCATTTGGCAGCTTCTTTGGGATGCCAAGTTGATCCTTCTACATTCCTTAATTAGGAATGGTCTTTTTTGAAGAGTAGCAGCCAAGGCTAGAAAAGGCTAAGATATGCTAAAACCCACAAAGAACAGCAGAAACATTTATGGAGTGACTATTCCAAGTTTAACATTTTTATGGCCAGTTCTCAACAATATGTTATATATTGGGCAGGATCGGCCACTTCAAAATAACTCACCAACACCTGATAAAAGGAGGAATTCCACCAACATGCCAAACACCCATCACCATGAAACACATCCTAACAGACTACCCCAAATACGCCTGACCATAAAAAAAAACCATAAAAGAAATCCTCACGCAAGAAAACACAAGAGCAGTACTAACCTACCTTGCAACCATAAAAATGAAAATAGAAAATGATCTGAAATGGAAAGACGTGAGAAAGTATTCGGACACTAATGCAACAGCGTCTCCTGCCATTGGATAACACGTATGATAAATATGGCGTTAAAACCCAAACAAGCAAATGTTAGCAAATGTTGCCACTGTCGCCTCTGCTTGCTCATTAGGGACACAATGACTCTCATACGAAACTCTTACACTAGATTTCTGTATGGCATCAAACCTCTTTGTTGTAAAGCTGCTTTGTGACAATTCTGTATTGTAAAAAGCGCTATAGAAATAAATTTTGACTTTTTTTTTGACTTATATATTGTCATTATACCATTACTGAAACAACAAATCTAATGGTGTCCTAAGACCTTGGCATAGCACAGACTTACCAATTTAAAATAACATCTTTGTGTTATGTGTCTGAACGCCACATGCAATATTTGTGTTTATTAATGGGCAGTAACACAGCTGCCTTCAAAACACTCAATATGACAAAGCATAACTGAATGGAAAATATTAAAGTGACAGAGCAGGTTCAGACTGGTAACTGGTAAATCCACAGAGGACGATAGTCTATTCTGTTGGCGTGTAAGTTGTTATTTTAAGTTATTTTTACAAGGCTCTGTTAATGTTCAGTTAAGCACTTATACCACTTTTAAGTAGAATGTTGGTTTAAACTGTATTATGTGAGGTGTTGTCACATACATAATACCTTTTTGATTCTGTTTTTATAAGACCAAGTTTTATACTTTGTTTAAAGTATAAAGTAGGTGTACCAGTAGGTGTTTGAAGCTCACAAACACAATTCAGGTCCAGCTGATTTAACGGACAAAATCAAGTAAATCTCGACTTAAAAATCTGCCGCCACGTCGGTCATTTACTGCATAAAGCATGATAGATGTTTTATTGATTAGTGTCAATTTACTCTGTATAAGTCTTAGGCCACCATCAGATTTTTTGTTTTAGGAAATAACCATAAATAATATACAGTTGATTCCGGTTAATTGGACCACTGGTTGATGGAGCCAGCCACTTATTCGGACCAAATCCTAAAGTAGCGAAACAAATGCTATTATACACGGTTAATGTTATTCGCTTATTTGGACCAAAATTCCGATTAAAAGACCAAAGACCATGTACAGTATGTAATATCCGTGAAGAAACTCCTGAGTTTCTACCCAGCCCTCTACTGCCACCTACAGGTTTTTGCCTAACATTTCCGTTTACTACAAAAACAAGAAGCCACAAGTCGCCACTTAGCCACAGCAAAAGCAGATCAGCGATTTTTGGGAGGATTTCTTTGGGATCCCCAGGAGAATTTATGCTTTTATCAAAAGTCAGGAAATCCGAAAAGGTATGTTGACAAGAGCAAAACCAGCAGCAG
>JAVSBV010000138.1:3560356-3573496 GCA_033117975.1 Parotocinclus spilosoma | reverse complement strand
ACACACGCGCACACACACACACACACACACACACACACACACACACACACACACACACACACACACACACACACACAAAGAGTTTGGCTCAGCGAGTGGTCTCAGAGAGAGATCCAACAAGAACTACCTCATACTCTGCCTCAGGCACCTTGTGAGAGAATCTAAACAAGTCCATCTCGTCAGACTGACACACGCACACACGCACACGCACGCACGCACACACAAATATACACACACAAATATATATACACTCACACACAAATATATGCACACACAAATATATGCACACACACACACACTGTATTCAGATTATAGCGAATCATCATCATTAGCACAAATGTTTAACAATTAGGATTCAAACTTGTTTTGTTTCTCCCAATGAGATTCACCCACACTGATCCAGGAACTTGGTAAAGAGGGTGCAGTTTGTCCGGTCTGATGGCTTCGTAGGCAGCGCAGTTAGTTCCATTTAGCTGTCGTAGGCGAAAAAACTCATTTGCATGTCCTAAAGAGGACACCGAGCTAATGGATATGCTTGTATTTCATCTCACACTGACTCTAACAAAATGTGAGATAGACAGGCTGAAATCAATAAAACGCTCTGGGGCCTCGCCGGGTCCCCGCGCTAACTCCCCAGCACGCTCAAACTTTCTGCAAGCAGTGGTTACGGCTAGAGCTGACAGCTATTCCATTTTTTATTGTGACTAAAGTTAATAATACATGTCGATCACTGTGCTCAGCTTAGCGATGTTGATTTTATTGACTCTCATGCATTAATGACGAGCTCTCGGGTCAAAGGGTTAAACTCAATGAATATTGGTAGCATATTTCATTATTGTAAGTCCATCACGAAATTCGCCCAAGTTCAACTTGCACATCACTTTATTACGTACCACCTTGTTTCCTAATTCATTGTCCATTCAATCAGTTCCACTTAGAACACAGGATTTTATAGTGGTTTTATATGGTCAGGACAGATCACGTACTATTTGTGTGGTGTTTTGCTATTATGATTGGAACTGACACAGCAGTGCTGCTGGAGTAACATTAATAATACAATTTAAATAAGGAATTAAATGTAATTTAAATGTTATTATGAATTTAAATATATATTATGATATATATATATATATATATATATATATATATATATATATTTACACAGGGGTTAGACATCACTTTAAGACAGCTTCCTCTTGCGTCATATTATTTACTTAATTTCTTCTATTACTACAACATAATTATTTCAATTAACATCTAGGCCACCCAAGGAGGACGGGTCCCTTTTTGAATCTTGGTCCTCCCAAGGTTTCTTCCTTCTATATTCAGGGAGTTTTTCCTTAATTGTCCGTAATTTAGGATTGGCCTTTTAAGATAATATAATACTGTTATATTCTAAGTTGCTTTGAGACAATGCTCCATTGTAAAAAACGCTATAGAAATAAATATGACTTTGACTTTACAAACTGTATTTACTCACTGTGCATTAAACACACTTAATCTTTTCCAATATGTAAACAGTACATTTTCCAGAATGCTAGCCCCTAGCCACTGTGCCAGTACCAGGGCCCTCCCTGACCCATGTGTGTGCAGCACCCTACTTCCCATGCTGTGCATTACGCAAAGCCCTAAAAGAAGCATATGCGATCTAAAGAGGACCAGGCTATTCCTAGGTGTGTGTGATCCAACCATGCCACCACCGATCATAAATAGGGATGAGAATTCCACCACAGTCCCCAGAGGGGGAGAGAAGAAAAGGTGGAGGAGAATTGAGAAGAGGAACAGCTATGACCGAGAGGACTAAGCTGGTATCTGCTTGTGAGAAGCTCAGGCCGATTTTGAAGAAGACATCAATGTGGGGAAAAAAAGCAACATGACAGAAATTAAACAAGATTCCTGGGTTTGAGTTCAGCCGCTTCCCGGCCCCCTTTCAGCCTCCCATTGAAATTCTGGGCAGATACAAACCCCTAGGCTTTTGACACACTTTTGAAAACACTGCACCCCCTCATGCCTTTAAGAAAGCCTTCTAACTGACTAACAAGAACAGGGAGAGGGGGACGCAAATATAAATAGATCTTGTTTTTTATTAAAGCCTTTATTCTTAACGAAACGCATTGGTTAACATTTCGCACTTGTACCTGCAGGTAGAGGCTGTTGGTCCAGCAGGTAATGGACCGGGTTGCTGAATGTGTGTGAAAGGTTGTGAGGGTGGATTCACGACAGGGTGGTTCAGTTCGCTGGTGGGGTGGTCGAAAAACGAACATGCAAGGGGTCGAAGAGGCATATAGGGAGCAGAGAATAAAATAATACAGCAAGAGTCGTGGATATGGGGATGAGCAAGACAACAAAAGCAACGAAACGAAATTAATAGCATGACAGTCAAGTAATTAAAATACAAAATGTATTTTTTTTTCCCAAAAATCGCAATACAGGTAAGCGCCGTTTATCCTACATTATATTATATTTCATCATGCATGCTTATATGTGATTCTACAGTGTGTGCGTTCGTAAATGTGCTTGTCAAGTCAAATCATATTTATATTATTTATATACAGCTCACTTTTTACAATGATGCACAGTTTCAAAGCAGCTTTGCAATATTATATTATCTTAAATGGCCAATCCCAAATTGAGCCAATCCCAAATTGGGCCTACACCCGACCACAACCTCCCAGGACTCGGACCAGCACCAGATCAAAGCCCACCGTGCCTCGAACCTAGGCTCGAACAGAATCAGCCAGGTCTCAGACCTGCCCAGGCCAGAACCAACTGCACCGATGCAACACACATCCGCAGTTCCTCCGGGAGCTGCATTTTCTAGTTTCCAGTATAAGCGATACAGCCAAATCTCTGCCGTTGGACACGGTTTTACTTCTGCACAGTGTATACAGAAAAGTGCAAAGATTTGAATACCCAGTCAGGTAAACAGGCATCTCACAGATCCAGAAATACATAGGGTTCAATCCCAACCCTAGTTTGGGTTTATTTCAGGTGCTCTGGTTCCCTCGCACAATCCAGTAAATTATGCAATTATCCAATAAGTTACTTGATAAATTAAATAATAGGTAATTAAGAAGGATAAAGTGTTGGAACAACGGTAAACATTCTGGACTACTAATGGGAAGGATGCGAGCTTAAATCCCAGCTCTGCCACAGCTGGGCCCTTCAAGACCATTAATTATTTAGTTCAATTGTACGCCAACGAACAAAAGCTTCAATTAAAAAGGGGAGAAGATATTCACCAATAGCAGCTTTTTTGTTGTTGTTGAAAGTCAGTAGACTGTGCACCTTGACAAGCATAACATGATCAGTTGGCCAGACAAGTGTGTGCAGAATACATAAAGGGCATCAACAGAGATGACTTGGCAGCAAAACCACAAGATTGCAATCAAAATGATGCTATTGTTTGGAATTGTCAAAATCCTTTAGTTGAGCTGTGCAACTATTTATAGTCAATATTGACAGGAAATCTTTTAAGATGATTTTCAAAAACCTGGCAGAACTGGTTTTGGGAAATTGGACCAGGGTTTTTCTATGGCGCTCAACATTCAAGTTCTAAAATCACAGACACACAGTGATTTCCTCAATCAACAGTTTATCCTGTTATCAATATTGTCATGTCAATTATCATCAGCCTACGCTACAAGACCAAGGTGGGCAGCAGTGTTAATTTTGACAGCAAATTTTAATTTAGTTTTAGTCTTAGATTTGTGATTAAAATGTCATAATTTAGTTATCTGATTTTTTTTTTGTTTTAGTCTAGTTTTAGTCGACTAATTATAAGAATAAAGTCAACTAAATCTACAGTAAATTCAGTCGACTAAAATATAAAGGCTGTAAAAATAGTTCCCTTTAATTATTTAAGTCATTATATATACTTACACAAAATAAAAAATGTATTAACCAATTATGGAATATTATTAATGTTTAAAATGAAAATATATCTTTTAACAAACATCTTTATTTACCTGACCTTGCATATTGAGCAGAACAATAAAATATTGATTATGAGTAGGTTTGCTATGTCTGAGAAATAAAGGCATTGTTCATAACAAATTACATACATTAAATAATACATTTTATAACTGAGTACAGTAAAAGCAGCAGTGCCATTAGCGCAAAAATAAGCACCAAACATATAACAAGAGTATTTAGAACTAAATTTAGTATTCACATACATCGGCTCTTCTTCTTCTCCCTGCTGACATTGTCTTGTGACGACAGGTCACAAAGCTAGTATGGTCTTCCCGGGTTTAGATCAAATTTGTGCGTTTTATTGGATAGCTACATATATGTCCAAGTAGTTATGATTGGATGTTTCCCTAACTTGTCCCTGACTTTCACAAAGCTAATTCAGTTCTGATTGGACATCACCTATGCCGAACATTTTTGTGTTTAATTTGTTGACGAAAGTGTCAATTAATTTCGTCATAGTTTTAATCGTTGTAAGTAGTTTTTGTTTAGTTATCATTTAGTTTTCTTCATTAAGAAAAGGTTCGGTAATGAAAACTATGAGGAAAATAGATCGTCAACGAAATTAACACTGGCACACACACCCCTTCCCCACTGCTGTGGTGAGTACATTAAAGGCTCAAATATATGCCATGACTACACTTTATTAAGAAAGACTGTGAGCTCTACTTCAGATGTGAAATTGGTGACCAGGACAAACCCTTGTCTTCTCACATATGTTGTGAAACATGTGCAATCCACCTGGGATTTAGGCTCAGAGGTAACTCGGAACCTAGTGCCACTTGCAGTCCCAGTTATATTTGGAGAACAGAAGGATCAGCTGATGGACTGTCATTTCTGTCTGACTTTGCTACTAAAAATAATAACCCTATTGAATACCTGCCTCCAACCATGAAACCAGTGCCAAATGACGACAGGACTGAAGCCACCACAGACATGGAGCCTAAATGAGGCAGTTGAAGATCCACAAACATGCATTGACCAGATTTGATAACAACACTGATCCATTTGTTGAAAGCATGGTGTCTGGTTATCCTCATCTGATAATACAGTCAGTGACCTTAAGTGACCTGGCCAGGACTCAGATTTGTCAGAAGCTTAAACAGAACCACTTGGATCAAAACTGATTAATAAAGTTTAATTCAGTGAATGTATTTTCTGTGTTACAGAAATTCTAAAATTGTTTTGCAAAGAAATGAAAAAATGTCCAGTGTTATATGTGTAATTAAGGAAGTGTTTTAGTGTCATGTACAAGTTTTTTCTTCTACTTTTAACTAGACTGTCACAATGAAATGGTGTGCTAAATTAAGCTTAGAAGATCCATAGATGAGCCTGAAAGTAAATGTACAATACCAATCTTTAGAATTTGCTAAAAGTAGACAGGTGACATAAACTGGGAAGCTTTTTGGTGGGAGCATCATGGTTTAGAGTTGCTCTGTTTCTTCGGGATCTGAAAATGCAACAAAACTGACCCAAAACATCAACGGAGAAGAAGGCAGCACTCAATTCCAGACAAATAGAGATGCCGCAAAATAAGGGGAAGAGGATTTTTTTTAAATAAAAGACATTTAACCCTGTCCTTTTTTTGCATTGGAGATTGGAGGGGGATAAAATACCCCCTGATGATGCATGCTTGTGATTTCATTTTCAACAGTGTTTTGCGTTTTCTCCTGGCTGTTAGGTTTGGCCTAAATTATTAAGATTATGTTTTATTGTTATTTTAATGCAATTATGTTGACAGTTGTCCTGCGAATTTTCAGACTCCCTATCGAGTCATTTTCAAAAAGGTGATTAGCGAAAAGTGTGAAGTGCGCGCACACACACGCACACACACACAGACACACACCTTACCCCACAGCTGTGGTGAGAGTACACCTAAGGCTAAAAGATATACCATGACTGAACTTTATTAAGTAAGACTGTGAGTTCTACTTCAGATGTAAATTTGGTGACCAGGATAAACCTTTGTCTTCTCACTATTGTTGTGAAACATGTGCAAGTGATTAAGAGCGGCATCTACACACCGCATGGCAGCTCACAGAGACGAGAATGAGTGTATATTCCAGCTCCTTGCTCTAAGTATATCTCTGTCCTTGTCTCTGTTAACCAGGGTTGCCATGGCCACGGCCTCCTCACAGGTCCTTATCCCAGATGTCAATCTGAACGAGGCTTTTGACAACTTTGCCCTGGATTTCTCTCGAGAGAAGAAAATCCTTGAGGGTCTGGATTACCTAACAGGTGAGTGGCATGCGCAGTGATAGTAATTAAAAAATACCCTTTGGTATAGCGGCCAAAGCGTACTGATGTTTTTTTCGCAGCCCCTAACCCACCATCAATACGCGATGAGTTGTGCACAGCCTCCCACGATACAATCACCGTACACTGGACCTCCGAGGACGAGTTTAGCGTCACGTCTTATGAACTGCAATACACGATCTACACAGGACAAACCAACTTCATCAGTGAGTTTAACTTTTGTCTTTTCAGTCATGTTTTTTACTGTATTTTAGGCAGCATATTTTGTAAAAAAAAAAAAAAAAAAATTTAGGAGGTATTGATCTTGCTGGCCAGAATTAGAAGTACGAGTTGCTACATCCAAGAATGCACTTCTGAAGTGTAGGATATGATCATACTTTATGTAAGTACAGACCCAGTGGAGCAGTTTCTCTCCAAGCACTTTATTATATAACAGAGCTCATAGTAAACGGCTTTCCAGAGAACTCATAGACAGCACATTTAACTAGAGTAACATTAAAAGATTTATGAGCACCTATTTCTGCTGGATCTTTCATTAAAGTCCTGCCGGAGAAGATAATATTGTGACACTTGATCTCTTAAGAGTCTTGGCAGAGGTAACTGCGAGAGAAAGAGAAGGTAATAACTGCAGTCAGTAATGGAAAAAAGGAAACAGACTATTACACACTGGGCGGAACTGTGGCGCAAGTGGTTAGTGCGGCTACCTCACAGCTTCAAAGATCCCCGGTTCCATGTCCTTTTGGGTTTACTCCAGGTGCTCCAATTTCCTCCGACATCCCGAAGATATGTGTTAGGTTAAGTATTTATTCATTCATTATCTTCCGCTTAATCCACACGGGGTCGCGGGTCAGTCGATGCCCACCCGGCAACTCTAGGTGCAAGGGCAGGAACATCCCTAGATGGGATGCCAATCTATCGTAGGGCACACACACACACACAGTCAGACACACATTCAAATACTAAGAGACACCAGTTAACCTAACACGCATGTCTTTGGACTGTGGGAGTAAATCCATGCAGACATGGGAAGGACATGCAGTCTCCACATAGAAAGGTCCCAGACCGCTCCACCCTGAGATTGAACCCGGGACCTTCTTGCTGTGAGGCAGGGGTGCTACCCAGGTTAAGTAGTCACTCTTAATTGGGAAGCGAATTATGCTGAAATAAAATAAATAAGCTAACAACCAAATTTTACTTAACTCCCTCCTTTAGGATTTGCAGTATAATTCACAATTCATTGTTTCATCAATGGTGGAATGCCATGCTGGCCCAGATGCAGCAAAACAGGTCCGAACCATGATAAAACCTCCACCATGTTTCACAGATGGGATAAGGTTCTGTTGTAATGATTTCCTCACTTCTGACATGGGGAGTGTAATGATAATCTTGAATTTCCTTTATTTGTACACAGTCTGTCTTACTGTGAATGGTAGCGTTTTAAGAAATGGATTTGTAACTTTTTCCAGCCTGGTACCTTTTTAGGCATCAAAAATTATTTTTCTAAATGCCTCAGAGATCTTATTTGCTCATGCTGTGCTACACTTCCACAAGCGTGTTGTGAAGATCAGTCTTTGATAGATCTCTGTTTTATCTAATACAACAGGGCACCACTGATTGCACAACTGATTGGCATGCCATTAAAAACACCTGATACTATTTTCACCTTTACATTAACTAACTGCATACTTAAGCATACTTTAGCCTTGGACAAATATTTAATGTTGGATTTTTTCTTCAATACATAAATGACTAACCATAATGTGGTCTTATTTGTTTTATTACGTTAACTATCTACATTTTAAGACTTGTATGGCAGTCCGATGATATTATTATAGGTCGAACATGCAGAACTATGGGTTTTCATTTCCACAAGTTTTTTAACTTCAGCTGAGAGGATATGTCTCCTGATAAAGATAAAAGACAGGGCACCATTGCATTGCATTAAAGTGAGGTAGTACATCCTGCTGGATTTGTTGTTGCAAATCTCTGATTTTGACAAGAGTCAAATCATATCTGTTCTGACCAGTGAGAGTAGGTTACATCTCAAAAACTGATTCTGATGAAACCACATAGAAACAATTGATGGATTTCAGATGACTGGAAAAAGTCAGATTCCATATGATTTTTTTTTTTGACATTCAGTCCAAATAAGATTTGAGATTACAATCGAGCAGCCTGTCTGTTAAAAGCAAAAGTGGCCCAGTTGTAGTAGTTGTATTTTCCTACGTAGTTCATTGTAAAATACCAGCTCCACCAGTGCAACTAATTCAGACATTTGATATTTTACTCTTTATTTATGTAGCCCGTAGATGATTTTTCATGATCCTTTTGAGTGTTTAAACTTTAAAGCGATATTTGAGACAAACAGGATAGTTGAAAAAAAGGGTGTTGTATATTTTCAGTACAGAATTAATATGGGACATTTGTAGTGAAATACAGGTATGTGCCATTTAACAACCCTCCAATCAACATCTGTTTGCTTTAGTGGTCTTACAATTGCCTATTAAGGTCTTGCAAAAAATCTAACTACATAAACTGATTCACATTAACTCTTTCAGTCTCTGTCTTGTCTGGCTGATCCTCAGTGTTGTTTGCAATACTACTGTCTATCATTGCATTTTTTAGTACTTTTGATAAACATTTTGGTTTATTGGTTATTTTATTAACCAATCAATGAGTCAGTCTGTAAAAACAGATGTCTTAAGAAAAGCAACTCCATTGGAATTGTTAGTTGTTTTTTTTATTGTTATCCTTTTTTAGACAAATGTATGCTTGTCAAGAAGGCTATAATTTACAGTTTGATGGCTACAAGTGTGAATGATGCAAGGCCTGAGCATCACTGATAAAGTGTTACTGCTAATGTCCGGGGTTATATTTGTAATAGGGGCTTTATGAACACCCACACAACACAGAGAATCAACCTTTCCTATTCTCTGTCTCTCCCACATCCTTCCCTGCCTTTTCTCTCAGTGATGGAGTGGGCTGGAGACATCCAGTTACAGTAGCACAGATTTATTCAACCTCTAATAGCATAGGTCTGGCCACTGCTACTGCAGCCTCCTCCGAGAATTAAAGAGAGAGACTGAGAAATAGAGAAGAATGCATTTCCTACCCTCTTTGGAATGCAAGTGCTCAAGTGGAGCCACTAGCTTGTTATTGGTAGCATTTCCCTCTCTCCCATGAGAAGAAATAGGAGCCCTCCCTATTACTTTGGTTTAGCCTGGCCTCTGCACTAACCCTAACCATCCATCACGAAAGCTGTCAGCCGCACTCCTCCTTCCTAAACAAGTTCAGTCTGGTGCCACAGTATTACTGATGCTTTGTATCATTTGAATAGACTGTAAATGCATGGTTTGTCCTTGCTGAAAGCTTCTTTAATGAGTAATTTCATGCTCTGTCCTTTACAAGATTATGTTCAAAACGGGTTTCAAAGGAGCTGCTTTGAAGTCGTCCAAAAATACTACAAAATGCAGACGGGTTTGGATTAGATTTTAATTATCAATTTTGACACAATTTTCACTAGTACCTTTAGAACTTGCCATTATATTTTCTTTAACTCAGTTCACACTAGCACAGAATTAGTGTATTCTGAATTTTTTCCATTCTGAAATACCAGTTTAATAGATACCAGTTTAGTAGATACCATTACACATTTGGCACAAACAGAAAAGCACCCCTCGGTGACTAATTAAAAGAGCTCCAAAAGCAGCAATCTCAGGCAGATCTCCTCCTAATAAGCTGAAAGTGGAGAAATAAAAAGCTTCCTCTCTGTATTGTGCAGGAACTACACTCTTCCAGTCCGGTCATTAGACTAAGAATGGAGGCATGTGGTAGCCTGCTGATTTTACTTCATAATACGTCCATATGAGGGTCTTTTCCTGGCATGAGCTTATGCTTTTTACGTTTTACTTTTTACTCATTGTGACAGTGATCGATAGTGATTTGTAATGCCTGACTGGCATGCTAACCGTGCTCTTATGGGAAAACTTGTGCTGCATTTGAGTTTTTTAGGTCCTTTTTTTAAAAGCATCTGTGAGGAAGTAATATTTGGTGCACTATACACAGCACCAACTGCAGATGCCTTTCTTTATTAATTCGACTATTTAGTCAGGGGTATAGGGAATTGCAATGCAGAACTGCTGTTTTTTATCAGGATAAAACATGGAACTGGGTCATGTCTGAGGTGTCATGAACAACGTTTGTCTGAAACGTTTGTCTAAATTCTGTATCTGATTTGGTTTGACGTGTTTCCAGGCTGTACATTGTTGTGAGTGAATGTGATACTGACTGGCACAATCTATGGTAATAGATTGATAGAAATTGATAGTAATAGAAAGATAAAAGACAGGGCACCACTGCATTGCATTAAAGTGAGGTTGTACATCGTTCTGGATTTGTTGTTGCTGTCGTTGCAAATCTCTGATTTTGACAAGAGTCAAATCTGTTCTGACCAGTGAGAGTAGGTTACATCTCGAAAACTGATTCTGATGAAACCACATAGAAACAATTGATGGATTTCAGCTGTACATTGTTGTGAGTGAATAAGATACTGGCACAATTTATGTTCATATTGAACACATTTACATTTACGGAATTTAGCAGACCCCCTTATCCAGAGCGACTTAGAACTGATATGTTCTTACAACTCAAGCAATTGTGGGTTAAGGGCCTTACTTAAGGACCCAACTGTGGCAGCTTTGGCAGAGGTGGGATTTGAACCCTGGTCCAGAGTCCAGTACCTTAACCTTAACCTAGGAAAATAGAAATGTATCATCCAGAAAACTTTGAGGCTACGGTTAGCTTATCAGCTTTACTAGCGCCTGAGTCCACTTATAGATTGTGTTTTGCTATTACTTTTCACCTTTTGTGCAAATCTGATTCAAGCAATTAATGTCTACATAAATTCAGGCCACCTACATGACCACTTGCCCTTGATCCAGTATGGTGGCTTTCATGATGGTGACCATGTTCTGGAAATAGCTTAAAAGATAGGCCCCTTAAAAACTGTAGAATATAAGACAATAGTGTATATATAAATAAAACATTTAATATAGTGTTGTAGAGTATATGCATATCGGCATTATTTAATCCAGTAAACAGACGCTGTACGTTCTTGTGTCCTCGGAGAGAAAGTTGTGTTGGTATAGCATGCTCAGTCAACCAGAGAAGATGAGGGAGCGTCATTGACCTGTGATGTGGTCTAAGTAAAAAATATTTTTGTCTAGATTATCTTTAAGCATGTTCTGATGTTTAATGGAGTCCATGATGCCAAGGATCATAACCTGTTTTTTTTTCTGCAGAAATTTCTGCAACATCAAAGACCATTCACTATACTTAAAAGTTTTTCTATAGAGGTTCTTTTGGTCCTTTTCCTGTACAGCCATTTTTTATTTTTTTTTCAGGTAATCACAGTTATCAAAGTGGGCTGCTTATTATTCACCCCTCCCAGTGTTCAATAAGATGTCTCATTAGTAGTGAAGGTAATAATGTACACAATAATGACATTGTCTGTGTTCATGCTCAATGCAGGCCTCAGGCGCACTTTTGCTGGCTTACTCGTGATAACGTTTTCCTCGTCTCCTGCGTGGTTCTTTATAATACAGACGTTCACAAGCTGGCCTTTAGAGGATTTCATGGAGCAATTTGAAACGAATAAATGACTCCATTGAGGGCATCTATTACAGCCGCTAGACTGCATATGAACATCGTGACATTTTATCAGGTTATTCTAGACTGCAGTTATCGCAAACATAAGGACGGCTATTCTGTACCATGCAAACATCTGTGCACATCTGCACATAAGAAAACCCACAACACTCAGACATACAAATACACAGTTGCAGCATCAAAGGCAGGTTTGGCTTCACAGACTGGGACGGGAACAGCCGCACACCCCTCACATGTTGCCTCATTTTATTTTACCCTTTTATCTGCCTGCACGCACACTCTCAAAGACCCTTGGAGCGCTGTTCATCCCAGCTGCTTTTCTTCTCAAGCCACATTCACTCTCATCTGTCTCTTTGAAGTTTTGTTTCAGAACAGCGGACAGTGGCGGAGGGTTTTGCGCATGTGTGTTTGAAGTAATATAAACTGCACATTTTATTCTCTAATAATTCTTTGATAGTTAATAGTTTAATTTGATTAATAGTAGTAAATATTAAAGTGACAAATTACCATTTGCCATATTGTTCGGCTTTTGCACCATAAAACATCTTTTATTTAAATGTTTGTGTGCAAACATTTTGATAATGTTTCAGATGATATATTGGTGTTTCAGAAAGTTAATGTTAATCAGTTAATGTTGCCTGTTATTGATTTACAACAATCTGATACACCTGTAAAATAAAGGCCGTTCTGAAGGCAAAAGAGGGTGAATGTATACAACTTTGCAGTTACATAAAATTATATATATCATGAGAGGATTTGGGCTATATTACCCCCCGCTAATTCAAGGGGATGTTAGAATCAAAGTCAATATTAATTTCTTTGCTTTGGCAGTAGTGATTATGGTAAAGATGATGATGGCTCATTCTCTCAGGTGACTTTAGTTGCAGTTCAGCTATCATTTGTGGGTGATTAGCTACAGTCGTGCGTTGCTTTAGGATAATTCCTGTTTAGTTACGACTTTGTGAGAGTGCAGTCTTTGTGGCTGCCATGTTGTGGTTTCTCATTTGAATGGACCCATGCTTGTAGTACACAGCGGGACTATTGACAGTCAGATTCGTGTCTGTCCGTTGCTATTCCCAAAAGATACACATTATAAACCCTCGCACCTTTTGGACAGAGCGGAGATTGCAAGCACTATTTGTTTGAGACAGAACTTCACAGGGACTGTTCTATATATGCCCTATGAAAAAGGCATTTGGGTTAGACTGTAATAGCTCTGTCAAAGAAAATGGGCTTCTTTTTATA
>JAVSBV010000138.1:3517689-3547343 GCA_033117975.1 Parotocinclus spilosoma | reverse complement strand
GTCACTAATTTAGAATGTGTGGAAACTTTTTAAAACTATATATATATAAATGTCATAGCTTGTCATCAATTGTGCCAAGACGTATTTTAAGTGCTGTAAGAAGGAATGGTAACATTACAAAGTGGTAAATGCTGTGACATATATTTAGAATGTATTGCAGGCTTGATATGCAGGAATAAATGGATATTAACCCATTTGAGGATCGGGTGCTTTAACTCGCCTACTGATATGATGGGATGTAGGCGGACAGAAATAAAGTAAAGGAACTTCAGAAAAAAATGTCAGTTAATGGGTTAAGGCGTGTAACGAAGTTGACCAGACAGGGCCCAAACCGTCTGTCATAACATGAAACTCAAAGTAATTGTAAGAAACACTTTTTTTTAATTTGCATTTTCCATACTGGCCCAACTGTTTCTCATTTGGAGTTTCAGCTGAATGAACTGAAACGCTGCTTTAATAATCACGGGCGCCGTGTAAGTTTATTGCACCACTAGATGTCTCTCGTGATCCACTCCAGCGAGCAGGATGATCTGACCAGCAGGTGGCAGTTTGGGACCGTTTATTCAACTCGATCATCAAACAACAAACGGAGCGGAGCGAGCGGGCTTGAGTGTGTGTGTCTTAAACAGCTTCTGACCGCCACTTTCAAACTAATATCTATGAATCCATGTCGGATATTCGTGCAAAACAACTAGCGCCACGAGAACTTGTGAAGTCCCTGCAAGACTGCTGGATTTAAGCCTGACAAGTAGGTAAGTATTAAAATGGCGGAGAGCTTTACAGAAGTTGGAGGGCTTTAGTGATATTTTGCTGAAGCTAGCGCTGCTTAGCTTGGCGTACCAGAATACGCGGGACTGGCTTCCGACCCGAAAGAAAGTCCTTTTCCCTTTCGAAAACACATCTACAAGCTGATTTAGATCATTTTGGATCTCAGGTTCCGTAGGGTCGCATTTTGACGCGTCCGTTGCCTCGTTTTGACTGTTTAACAGTGTTTGAGAACGAGATCCTCGACCACTTCCGTGGTGTTTCTATGCTGTTGATGTAGCAGCACAGCCACTATGGCGAAACTGGAACACACACATTCTCAATCAAGATGGAGGACGCGGGGCGCCGATGTGTTTTTTTTTCTCCTCACGTGAAGGAAAAGTGTCGCACGAATATAGACGATCCAGTACATTTCAATTCCTACATTCAATACTTTGATACTATTAGGATAAATAGGAAGCAGTGTTAACCCTAACGCGCTCTTACGGTCGCTGTTGCCTGAATGCGACCTGAGCCAAAATGGAGAATCCCGAAAACAGCTGCTGGATTGGTTTCAAGATGGAGATTTTTTTTTTTTCGTTCCCTCTGCCCCTTTAATTTGTTTGTCTCGAATTGTCTACTTTACACTTTACTCATTTAATAGGCCACACTAGAAAGTGTTTTATATATCTGTGAATAAAAGTCAATAGTGGATATTGTAATTACCGCAATCTTACCGTTTGCCGTCCTACTTTAGTTACGCCTGAACTAGCATTGCTAGCAGTGTACGCTTTTCCGAAATTTGGGGTTATTTCTTTTCAGCTGTTAACCAAGAGAATGTGTAGCGCACTTTAGAAATGCTATCGAAAACTAGGCTACTTTAAGTAATATTGATAACTTGGTTGGGGAAAATGGTTTGGAAGCTAGGGCTGACTAACTTTGCAGAGGTTTAGGCCAACTGCGTAGTCTCAAAATGTTTGACAGACATCGCCGGCAACAAACTCCCGACCAAACCTATTCGATCACAACGTGGACCCTTTTTATTGTTCCCATAATGCATTATCTTTTATTCAACACGTGCTATTTTACGCAGATCTGCGTACCTTTTACTCCGATTGTCAGTTTACATGAAGCTACGTACTTGGGTTTGGCGCCACTTTTAAAACGTGGAGTAGAAACATTAATCTTCTACTGAGTGTTTAAACGTCCAAATGACATGTTTTATCTGTTGCTATTGCGAATGTAATAATATAGAGTGACTTGAGGGCTGTTTTCATATCAATAATGCAATTTTGGGAGGCAATGGGTAGCCGCATCGTCCACTTTGTAGTAACTGCGCCATGAGTCTGTGTTTTGTAAACTTTGGCTGCCGAAAACGATATAAAACGTGAATACAGCGTAAATCGACAATTATGAATCAGGATTAGCTACTGTTCATAAGTTCGTGATAGTGTTAAGATGCCTGGATATAACGGTAAAAACCGTTAGACGGGAACGGCACGCTTTTTTTGTTTTCTTTTGTCACTTATAATTACCACCTTATTCGTGTTCTTAAATATGCAGAAACTGATCTAAATGTTTGCGAAGAGTTGCTGCTTTCGATAATAAATAGTGGCAGCAGTTGTAAATCTGCACAGTCGCTGTCCAAATCTGTGTTCTTGGATGCTTTTGATTGCACTACAGTTGCTTAAGCAAATAATGTACGAAAAGCTTTTCTTTTTACCTTGATCGAAGCTCTAAACAGCCATGGAGCCACTTGTTTATATCAATGGCCCGTAAAACATTTTTACAGCAGACTTTTTTTTTGCTGTACCTTTGTTGTAATTACTCTTTGTCCTCATGTTCTTGACCAATATTAACATAATGGCTGTGAACAAAACAGAAATGAGAAACAAAATCAGTAATGAATCATATAGTTATCATTGGTATTTTTTAATTGACTGAATAATGTGTAATGAGTAATTGCAAGACCCCTAATCCACACCTGCTTTGCTTGTCTAACTGTGTCAGATACAAGGGGTAGTGCACTAGTATTGTACCTAAATACTGTCAAGGAGAAAATGCTGGCTCATGAATATTAGACTTTGAGCTAAAGAGAGCTGTAATGGAAAGTCATTCATTGTTATTCTAAAAGGAAAATTGTCTCGGTGAAGTTATCCGGTGATCTCCTGATTACAGTTTTAGAATAGTTATGTCTAAACTCACATTAGAAATGAAGACAGATCCTGAGGCCAGAATGACTAACTTCAGTGAGAATATTGAATATGACTTCTGTGGCTTTTATAGGTTTTATATTGGCTTCAATGTAAAAAAATGTTTTGATAGTAGAAGAACTATATTGAACAACTAGTCTGGTAAACAAAAATGAGCAGCTTTATGAAACTCAACACTCTTTAATAGAGTGATGTATAAAAAGTGGCTTGCCATGTTGTCTGCTAAATCCACTGAGCTGTAATATTTGTTACCAACATATCTGCTGTAACTTTGTCTCTCTAGACCAGTCATTGCATGTTGTTCTGTGATTTGACTGCCAAGTGGTACTAAATATCACACTGCCTTGCTCCAGTTAGATTTGCCTCGTCTTTAGATTGTAACTGCTAATTAAAATTTATCATCATCTATCTCTTGCACAGAAATGCCCATTTTCTACTCAACTGTATGCTTGATGCACTATTTAGGCGCTATCGCCGCTTTGTAACACAGTGAACGTTCATGATAAGCTGCATTGAACTGCATAAAAGGTTCATGCCTACATACAATTGGTTTCTGCGTAATATCCGGTGCCGTTTGCAGAGAGTAGAGTCGAACCCCTTGTGAGAGACAGGCCCAGTTATTCATGTTTGTGCCCAGGAAGGGTAATGGCTGCCTGTGATTGGCTGCACTGTGTATGAGGGCGGATAGTTTAATACCATATATGGTCACAGAGGAAGGCAGTCTTACAAGTCCATACTGGTTTCCTGGAAAATAAGACGGAATGGCCAATGAACACGTGCGAAGTGTGACAGGCTGGAGTGGCCACACCCCCTTGTTTTCATCTACATTCAGAGGCATGTGGCCTGCTCAGCAGGGCTCCACCGCTCTCACTGCTGTACTCCAGTTATGCAATGCCTGATATCTGGCTTCTCTAGCTGTTGGGCTGTAATGTGCATTTACTCATCAAATCAATTTTACACGCGTGATAGAATGGAGTATATACATATGAAAATATACATAATTCACATGGAAGTTTTATGTGCTCAAAGTTACCGCTGTTGGACTTAGTACGATGCCTTGTCTTTGGGTTATTGGGACAGTATCAGATTTCCTCCAGTTTATGGATGAGTGTGCTCTGACACTTTTGAAACCAAAACAAAAAATTGACTTTCTAAATTACCATGTTTGAATTTCTCTGTACACCAGATTCAGGTGCTTGAACTAATCTATAATTAATGGGAATGTGCAATGTTTTTAGTACACGGGTTTTAAATGAACATGGTTTGGTAAATGCACAGTTTGCATCTTTGTATTTTGTTCTGGAATTTCTTTATGCTTTTGTAAATGTTTATAAAGTACAGGCAATACGCTGATGCATTGAGCACCACTCGCGTTGGCACACATTGTATAATTCAGATTTGACCCATTTTCTACTGCTGTGATGTTGCCAGGCATGACATGGATTAGCCGACATGGGACACGGACTGTTGTAATAAAACTTAACCGTCACTCCTTTACCCATCATGTGTAAGTTGTTAGTAGGTAGGTGCTCGGGTACTGTAAGGATGCTGGTGCGATCAAAAGGGGAATGATCAGACATTTACTTTTGTGATTAAATGTCCACCTTATTAAATTAAATGCGCTTTGTATTGTATAAATCGGAAGGATTAAATAATAATTGAAGTGTTTAGCTGCTGATTCAGCAGCTACAGTTGTGGCCCAAGAAAAAGTTAAACAAGCGCGTGTGTTTGATCATTCTGCCACTGTTTGATTTTTTTTATTTTTATTTAATGTAGGCTTAATTTGAGTGAATCTCTTACTGACATTTCTGAAAAGTTCAGCATTGTCATACAAAGTTGTCCGCAAGGAATATCTGTACTTCAGCCATTAGTGAACCAACCAGTTGACGGTGTTTGCTGATAAGCTATATGATAAACCTCCAGCCTTTTATTCCTTTTGGGGGATGTACTGTGCATACTTCTTAATCCACCATTAAATTAAATATAACATTGTTTTAGCAATAATGTAACGACCATATCATTTGACTGTCTTTATTAGAATACACCCAAAATACAGGAAATTTGTATGCTGTATTTAAAGAAAAACAGCTTCTATAGCTTACAGTGGCAAGTATATTATTCTCAATCTTGAATTTCCTCCATGATCAATAAAGTTTCTAGCAAGGTATTTAGTGTGAGCTCCCCTTACACTTGAGCAATAGCAGCATCTGGCTGCTACATCAGGATACCAAGTTGACCCTTCTCAACTTGTCTCTTTGGAAGGTTAGCAACCTAGAAACTACTTTTTTGCATGATGAGTGCAGTGAAAAGACTAGGATATGCTAAAGCTCACATAAATTGGAGTTAAAGTCAGTGTAAAAGAGTATTATAGAGTTACAAATCCAAGTTTGAAATTGCTTGGTCCAGTTGTTATATATGGTATGTATGGTATATATCGTATGTTATATATGGTCATTTTTGCATTCCTAAAAATACATCATAATACATCTAATGTTGGCCTTAGCAGTTTTGCATCGTACTGCATGTGTGTGTGGATTTAAAGTAATTACATGGTGTGGGAATATAAGTTCTAGCTGTTTTTTGAGCATGTTATTATTGTAGGAGGATATTTATTTTGCTCCTTTACCTTTTATTGCATGCTTATGTCCTCAGAAATCCTGTCACACGTTTGTTTGAGCTCTGTTCCGAAATCCCATTTCCAAGTCACATTTCCCATGCCCATGAGGACTGGCTTGGTGTGCGAGTATTTAATTATAAGGAATTATGTTGATGCTAGAAAAACTAAGGGTAACAACTGTACAAACTAGTTTTAAGATACAAATGTTCTGGAGTTCTGGAGAACAAGCCATTATTTCAGTTGCCTTATGTATGCAAACATTGTACAGTTGCTGTAATGTGGCAAATGGTTGATATATTGTGAAAAACTTGTCATGGAAATGCCTTTGGAATGTATTTAGCTCAAATGCGTGGGAACCCTGCAGCGGGTGTAATTCTTTCTCCAGTGACATTCTATTGAGCTTTGGAGCCAAAACACACATTAAACTCTGTGAAAACAATCCCTAAACTCTCCATGCTACCTCCCTGAATTTGCAAAGTCTAATATAAATAAATACTCAACATGGCAGATTTCCCCTAAAATGCACTGTATACATGCCATTAGTTTCCAAGCAGAATAAAATCTCATTAGATCATTGAGAGTCCCGTCTTGCCCATTTTGTGCCGCTTAATCTGTAGGTCACCTTACGGATGTGTGCTTTAGGTTGGGATACTGAAATGGTCATGCCAAAAGATTAATGCTGTGATTGTTAAATTATTGTGTTTATTTGGATGCATGTTTTGGATCATTGTTCTGCTGGTAAGTGAAAGACAACCCAGTTGTTGCGTCTTGAGAGATTGCTTAAAATTTCTGGGGACATCTTGGAGTTCCCAGGACCTGTGGAAAATAAATGTCACAGATCCTCCGCTATGCTGTACAGTTGAAATGCAGTGCAGATTCTAGAAAGGGTTTACTTAATGTGTTACGAATACACACATGCACGCCTTTAATGCCCTGGCAATTCGGGGTATTAAGAATTAGATTAGATTTATAGGTAATAAACATACATGTCTTGTATATAGTGTATATCTTCTGTCTGAAAGACCAAAAGCGAATACATGCGAACTCTTGTGACATCTGCTGACAGAAAAGAGAATCGCAGGCAGAAATGTAATGTCAGGTTAACATCCATCTCATATGCTTAATTCACAAAACGACACACAGCTGTTGTTTGTAAGCATAGAGCATACTTGGTTTTTTTTAAGCCTTGCTAAGATTTACTATGTTCTGTAAATATTCTACTCTATCATGCCCCAATTGGATTTTCTTTAGCTCTTAGAAAACATTTCTCCTAATGTTTGCTTCGCGAACCATTTTTGTGACTGTGCATGCAGAGAGAGGCACTAGTTCCCCCTTTCAGACAGATTAAAGTTCCACCTGGTTGTTTATAGTTTATGGAAATATCAGTAACTGGAAAATATCATAAATGTCCAGGCTGTAATTTACTGACAGTCTTAACACATTTGCTTTCTATTCTGATAGTTGGGTGGTGCTGCAGTCATACGCAACCCCCCACTTTCCTTGGCCTGGCTGTGTTTTCTGGCCAGGTCGGGAGTCATTTGTGTTGTGCCTGAGGAGGAGAAGAGACTGGCCTGTGCAATGTTCTCCACACACTGCAACAGTGACTCGTGTCCAGCCCTGAAATGCACTGGTGCCCCGTTTGGTTGAATGTTTGCCAGGGCATGTACATTTTCCAGAATTCTCCACAAACCTAGCCAGTTTAATTGGGGTTGAGTTGTGATAAGAGAGCTTTCTTGACCCAATTCTGGTCCCAGTCAAGTAATCATATTGAGTTTACCTATAACCTTATGCTATTTCTATAAGGAAAGGGGTGGCATAAGGTAAAAATAAGTGGTCATTTAGAGAGCTTTGGTAGAAAACCAAGCTTTTAGAAGGTGTATATAATCTAATAGTAGGGGTCTCGTACTAGTTGTAGGAACCTTGCACTGCCTTTTGCCCTTACAATTCTTAGTTCTTCCCAACTCCTACAGGGACATCTGTTGGCTGTAGGATAATGACAACACAGCGATTTATAAGCAGTGCAACACTGCTCCCCTGCTGGCCATAATGTGAACATTACTTTACACTGGCTTTGCAGCCTTTGCAAGTTTCCATGTAGTTTTCCATGGGTTTTGCTCGATATTCTATAAGACTGACCACGCGTTACAAGACTTGAAGATTCCTGAAAGATTTTTTCAGACACTTTTTCACCTTTGCAGAATCATAGTCTGTGTCTAGTCTGCGACTAAAACCCTGTTAAGACTGGGGATCTTGCATGGTTACTAATTGCAAGCCTGAAACTTTTCATTTGAGGTTGTTGCTAATATTAAATGTATTGTGGTTTCATATACACTGCTATATAATTACGCCATAAGCATTATACAGTATCTCGATTAAGTACTCCCCTCACGTTTTTGTAACCATTTTATTATATCTTTACATGGGACATCACTGATGATATGGCACTTTGATGTAATGTAAAGTAGTCAGTCTACAGCTTGTATAACAGTGTAAATGTGCTGTGCCCTCAAAATAACTCAACACACAGCCATTAGTGACTTAAGTGTCAGCATCAATTGTGAGTACACCCCTAAGTGAAAATAGCCAAATTGTGCCAGTGTCAATAGTTTGTGTGGCCACCATTATTTTCCAGCACTGGCTTATCTCTCTTGAGCAAGGAGTTCATTAGAGCCTCACTGGTTGCCACTGGAATCCTCTTCAACTCTTGCATGATGACATCCCAGAGCAGGTGGATGTTAGAGACCTGGGGCTCTACCACGTTCCGTTTGAGAAGCCCCACGGATGCTCAGTAGGATTTAGATCTGGAGACATGCTTGACCTTTACCCTCAGTTTCAAGGAAGTGGTCATCTTGAAGGTGTGTTTGCGGTCGTTATGTTAGAATATGCAGCCCAGTTTCTGAAGGGAGGGGATCATGCTTGGTTTCAGTATGTCACAGTTCATGGTTCCCTTAATGAACTGTATCTCCCCACAGCCAGCAGCACTCATGCAGCACCGAACCATAACAATCACACCACCATGCTTGACTGTAGGAAAGACACACTTGTGTTGGTACTCCTCACCTGGTTGCCACCACACACTCTTGACACCATCTGAACCAAATAAGTTTGTCTTGGTCTTATTAGACCGCAGGACATGGTTCCAGTATTCCATGTCCTTAGTCTGCTTTGAGTTGTGCATCGTTTTTACAAGATGCTTCCTTCAGGGATGACAGCCATGCAGGCCAGTTTGATAGAGTACAGAGCACAGACAGGCTGCTACAGCCAAGACCCCACACCACCCCTTTAACCTCTGGATACGATGCTGAGCATGTGCACTCAACTTCTTTGGTCAACGATGGCGATGCCTGTTCTGAGTGAAACTTTTAATATGTATGATCTTGGCCACAGTACTGCAGCTCATTTCAAGAGTGTTGGCAGTCTTATTATAGCCTAGGCCATATTTATGTAAAGCAACAATTCTTTTTTTTTTTTTTTTTTTTTCTCAGATCCTCCGAGTTCTTTGCTATGAAGTAATAAGCAGTAACGCCAAAATATTATGGAGTGCTAAATCAAAGTTGGACATTTTTGGATTCATTTGTCGACAACATATTACGTATATGTTGCTCACAAAAATTAGGGGATATTTAATTAGTAGATATATCATTATGAAATATCCCGTATTTTTGTTAGCAGTACATTAAGGTCTTATAAAATTGCGAAAGAAACCGATCTAATGGTCATCCTTAGAATATTGCCGCTTAATGTGTAAAGCAGTATTTCTTTGTAGTACTTTACCTGCAAATATGAGAGCATTTCAAAGTACCGTTTTGACAATAAGCCAGAGAAGTTCCTCTCATTTTGGTGTTTTTTCTTTATTACATATAAGTTGGCAAAAATGTTCACGCCACTAATGATTTAATCCAAGACCATTATTAAATGTGATTGATCTTATCAGAAAATCGAGAATATGAAACTTGGCTGAGATCGCTATCCTGACCACCTTGAAAGAGAAAAATTGGTACTCCAGCAAGATACTCTGATTTGATTCCAACTTTGTGTCTGAGTGTGAAATTGCTTGAAAATCTTTTGCTGTAAGGCTGGCACTGGATTTTGGCTAGACCAAATAAAGATGCTGTTTCAGACTGTTTTAAAATCATGCACTTACACTTGTGTGTACTAAATATTTACAATCTTGTCATACTCTGGTAGCAATGTTTAGTTTTCTTTCTTTGATTTGTCAGTAGTGCAGATAATTGCGTAGTGGTTTGTACTTTCACCTCACAGCAGCAGACTCTTAGAGTTCGTGGGAAGTGTAGCGTCTGCATGGTTAGGCTAATTGAAATTAAAGTAGTCCTGTGTGTGTGTGCGCATGTGCTTTGCAACAAGACTGGCTAGTCAAGCCAAAGTCAGATTAACTATTGTACTTTTTTTTAAAAGGGAGCATTGATTTACAAGGTTCTAGTGTCTATCCCCAAAGCTCAAATTGGACAAGCATAGTGTGAAACTAGCAATGGAAACTTTCCTAAATGTTACAGGGGAGCGACCTTGGACTCAAAAGGGACCCAGCCTTGGGCTGCTTAGACAAAATATGTGAGAATTAAAGAGAATATTTTTAAAAATGTAATCATTACAAAATGTGTAATAATAAAATAAAGATGATGTAATATAATGTAAATATAGTTTTATAATAAGATTGATGATTTAAAAGTATTATTTATATATAAATTAAATAGAAATTTAAATAATTATTGTTAAAACTTTAAATGGTTTGTCATTTTCTTTCATGTTATATCCCCTGTGACTTTTGTATTCTAGGTCATATGACACACAACTGTCCGCTCTTACTCTCGGTGTTAACTGAAGATAAACTCTTTGACAAGTTACGGTGGTCCAGAAGATGTTAAAGAAATGCTAGCAGCACCAGAATTACAAGCGGAGTTTCATTATCCTCAGTAAGTGTGTTGACGTGTTTATTTAAAATGGACTCTGTTTGAAGTGTGGATAGAGAGGTAATGATTTTTGTGCATAATAGGGACACAGACACACGGTTCTCATCAGACACTGACTTTGATGATACAGATGGGAGAAATGCTGCTCCAGGCAAAGGGAAGGTATGTTCTGCCTGCTTCTGTGTCTGGCTTAAGCCCTGATCTTATTGATGCACCACAAAGTTTAGGCATATCATGGGTTTATTATTGCTTTGCAAAAAAATGCAAATGAAAGATATTGAGAGAATAGAATAGAAAAATCATCAGGAGACCAACATCAGGATGCTTCCGATCAGACACTTTTGCGCCCTATTAAACATGTAACCAAATAGCAAGAGGAGTGGGACAAGAAAACAAACGCCAAGCTGCATGTGACTTACCAATCCAGACATTCAGGATACAACCTACAGTTTTGAATACCGGTCACACCAAACGACCTATGTGAGGTGCCGCATCGGCACAGTCACCTGCTCTTACGAAATTAAGAACCTTTATATCAAGGCTGCAACATAATACAGTCTATTAAACATTATACTGAAATGCCCCATACTCAAACCACACAGACGACTACATAATTTAAAGAAGAATTTGACAGAGAATTGCCTCTACTGTATATAAACGATATATTAAACTGTGTATATTTCTGTGTAACTATAATCCTACTATAACTCTAATCTTACCTTACCCTCGAAAAACAATCATTACTGTTGAACTTTGAAACTTTGAAAAACAAAGTTGGCACCATATGTACAGTGTAACCTCAACATTAGAACTTTATTGGCTCCAGAAGACTGTTCAAACACCGATTTGTTCGAGGTCAGGATCAAATTTCATTGTACTAAATAATGTAAATATGAACTAGTGAATAACTATTTAAGACTTTAAATAACTGAAATATAAATAGATGAAAGAAGTGAATATAAAGGGAAATTATATTGCCACTGAGGTGGACACAGTTTCAGCACGGCTTGCCACTGGGACAGCAGCGCAGAGACCGAAATGGTGTCTAGAATTACACCCATTGACTGATCTAGTGTGCTTAATATAATGCTAAAACAATTTAACGTAATAGCTGTAATATGCTTTTGATCACACCCAATTAGTTTTTCTTACCATACAGTAATTGGTGCATTATCGCCACTGACAGGTGGTTGGAAGATCACACCTCTAAGTGTTCTATTTAGGGTGTTGAGGTTCAAAGTCGGAATTATGGTTTGAATTTGGGGGCAAAAAATATTCAACCAAGGCTGTTCGATATAAAAATTGTTTAAATAAAGAGGTGTTTGAGTTCTGGTGTTCCTCTGTAAGCTGTACTTATCTCTCTTGTCAGTTAGATGCACATTACACTGTCTCTGGTATTTAAAGATGTGTGTTTATATCGCCATGTGCTTTGGTTGGTAATTTGCAAATGTATTTGTGCTCTAGGGCTATTCCTAAAGATTTGATTAAAGCCAAATGCCCAACAGTTGCTTTATTATATTTTTAATGATTCCCGAATTGACGATTGTTGCCAGTTTACGGTCGTTTGATTCTCTCAAACTCTTATTTCTGATTAGCAAATCACAGGTAAATTGCCAAGTGAAAGAACATTTTTGGCTGATAAGCAGTGATTGGATTATTACGACGCATATAAACACTTATTGTAGAGGAGCTGTGGTTGATTAATTCGGGTGCTTCTTAAATATAATGATGATTATGTTGTTAGATTTCATTGTAACATGCTTATTGCCTGTAATGAACTCTGTGTTACAGAAGGGGAAGAAGGCAGCCGGGGAGAAGGGGAAAGGAGGAGGAAAGGGTGCTGGCCGCTTAAATGGGCACCATCAGGAGAATGGCATGGAGAGCATAATGCTTTTCGAAGTGGTCAAACTGGGGAAAAGTGCAACACAGGTCAGTACTGACATTACACAGCTCTGCCATATTGTTCTAATACCCTGTCAAGGTCCAGCAGCTAACGAGCTTTGTTTCCTTTCCTCAGTCTGTGGTGGATGACTGGATTGAGTCCTACAAACATGACCGAGACACAGCACTCCTTGACCTGATCAATTTTTTTATCCAGTGTTCAGGCTGCAAAGGTATCCACTTAGTCAGTTCTTAATGTGTTGTATGAATAGACTAGTATTTTTTTCCTTATTTCATTTATTTTATCTAAATATTTGGTGTAGAGAAAGGGGTGGGTTTAAGGTGTTTGTTCAAACTTTTGAAAATTTGGAGACTGAATAAGACTGCGTGTCCTGGGCAGAACACCTGTCCATCTCTCTGGGCTCAGAAGAAATGTGTGATGCCGGCCCATTCTGGAGGTACAGCAGGGACTCGAACCTGGGTCGCTGTGGTGTAGTGTTGGGTATTGTTTGTATTTTGTTCGATACTGGATTATTATTGTTGATGAGAAAGGTGTATCACAGACTGGCTGTATTGGATATGCTAGCGGGGTGCTAGAGCTACCCAGGGAGCTGGCTAATGCGGGAGAGTCTTTATGTGGCTTAATGTGCTAAATACAATGGTAGAGGAAAACCAAACTTCTCTCGATTACTATATAAGTACTATAAAAATATATAAGCCATAAGTACTCTCTACTGCTGAAATTCCGTCCTTACAGTAATGTAATAACTTCTACCGTAAGCTTTTTAAGTATAATAGGTTTAAATGGCAATGCCAGGGTGGAGCTGTGAGTCTCTTTTTATAGGGGTATGTCAAAACAAAACTAGGTGATGTTCATTATTTTGTGGCCTAGAAGTCTTGGCTGGTGCTTGTTTAATACAGATATATTATTGAAATTATAAAATGTGTAAGGAATTACAACAAATGAAATTTAAATTCAGGGTTTTTTTATGGGTACCCGATCATAAATCAGAACTGAGTTTTGATGCCGTGCCCTACTATGGTGGTGGACTGGAAAATTATTAGTGCGTTACCTGAGGTTAGTTAATATTTATTGCAGTGTTATCATAATTGGCCATATGTCCGTTTATTATTGCAGGTGTTGTGAGTGGTGAGATGTTTCGAAACATGCAGAACTCTGAGATCATTCGAAAGATGACCGAAGAGTTTGACGAGGTACGGTATTGCAGAAAAAGAAGGTTTAAGTGATACGTGTTTCTCTCAGTCCTGAATTTAAATGTTGTATTACTGTATGATGTCATTGTAGGACAGTGGAGACTACCCACTCACGATGGCAGGGCCCCAGTGGAAGAAGTTCAAGAACAGTTTCTGCGAGTTCATCGCTGTGCTGGTGCGACAGTGTCAGTACAGCATTATTTATGACGAGTATATGATGGATACTGTCATCTCCCTGCTCACAGGTCTCTCAGACTCCCAAGTGCGAGCCTTCAGGCATACCAGCACCCTTGCAGGTCAGAACCTTCTCCTTTGAAAGCATTTATCATTGCTGTCACACAGAGACAGGCAGTAAAATGGGAGTGGCAATGTACGGGGTGAATCAAAAGTCACAACACATGTATGCTGTGTCATGGTCTTTTCACAAAGGATGCCAAACCATTGTAGAGGTCTCTTTGTTGGTAACGGTCCTTGGGTGACCACTTTGTGGCTTGTCGTCCACAGTCCCAGTTTCTCAGAATTTGGCTGCTAGAGATGCAGTAATGAAATTAGCGAAATTGGTAGTTTTTTCTGGGTGTCGGTTGCTGAAGTCTAAGGATAGAACAGCTGAATTTCCTGGACATCAGAATCATCAATTCCATCTTCAGTTACCTGTGACAAACAACAACAGTTGTCTTTTTTTTTTTTTTGTTAATAACTTTTAAACCACAAGAGATGTTGCAAAACTTAACCTTGATACCAATATTGCAGCTATCATGATGGTGGCCATGTTTTGGACTAAAAGATTGGCCCCCTCACCAATTACTTGCTGGGGTATTCAGATATGTCATTTTCCCTTTTATTTTTAAAATAAGAGTGTGTCCTTTGGCTTTCGACTCACTCTGTACTTTAGTTCCACAGTGAAAATTAGCAGCAAGCTGATGTTTTCTGCAGGAAATATGACCTCAGTGTGCATTATATGTCCAGGTAGGGGTGTGTGATATGCATCCTCTACAATGATATCTTAATTGTTGTTTTAACAATATGAAAGCACTATTAATGTAAAAATCAAAACCATACTTTGAGTTTTCATATTCACTGTGTCATGTAGGCAGATAGGATGCTAGAGTTCTGCCTTTATAGTTAAAAAAAATTAGTGGACAGCATGGAGACAAAATACAGACCTCAAGAACCTTGCAGTCCATGTTGTCATCTTAATTCGTATGGAATTGGTGTAGCTCAAATTTGGGTAGAATGGATGTTGCTCAAAATATGACAATCTATAAACTCTGTTAAAGACAACTCAACTAACTTATTTAACCATCTGTGCACTAACCACTGTACAGAATATGAAGGTTCTGACAATCAGCAAGTTTTACTTGCGTTTAAGCTTCCTTCAGTGTTATTTGTTGATGTCGTTAGTAAGCAGCAGTTAATATCCTATTAATAAGAATAAGCTAGTACAATGCAAGACTTGTACAAACACTTTTTTGAACAATGCAATGTATCATATCATCTAAATATCATTATAGACAAATTTCCAGAAAATATTTGTATTGTTATTAAGGTATGACTTCTTTCAGTCCAGTCTTTTTTTCTAAGTTGCATTTTTCTCCACAGCCATGAAGCTCATGACTGCACTAGTAAATGTTGCACTGAACCTCAGCATCAACATGGACAACACACAACGTCAGTATGAAGCCGAGCGGAACAAGATGATTGGCAAGCGGGCCAGCGATAGGCTGGAGTTGCTTCTGCAGAAACGCAAAGAGGTGAGTGTGATTTCCAAAGGGGTGGATATAGGTGAATATTAACAAAAGTGCATGATGAACATTAGAACATGGGTGTCAAACTAGCTCACAGGCAAAATGTGGCTTGTAGTGTAATTATATTTGGCCTGCAAGGAAATATCAAATTACTATTGGAGCTGGCCTGCCAGTATTATACAGCGCATTCACCGCTAATACTACAACTCCCATAATGCCCCCTTGTTGTTTTGGTGTTGATGACATCATTAGTGCGCTCCCGTTTGGTGGATGCGACGACTGTTGCCAACCAGGCAAGTCGTCCACCCGCACTCTTGGGCACATCAGATTAGACCAGTGTGTTACAAACGGAGAAATAATTAACGTTTTGTTTATGCACTTTTTCTTGCTACTTAAAAGCCTGAATGGTTGATTTATTCTTTATTGTTATTTTAATTTAAAATGTATTAGCCTGTGGAAAAAGTTTATTTTGATATTTACCTCAGAAGGCTGCAAATAAAAAAATGCATTTTATTTTAATCAAAAAGGGACCCAACCTCCTTGTGCTGCTTATATGATGGGAAATCTGATAATGCCTTTATTGTCATTGTGCTACTCTACAACACAAATAGCATTGCTACTATGCAATGTACACAACACAGAGTAAGACAGTGACACACAAATTAAGATGGTCAAACACAAAGACTAGGGTTTAAATATTAGTAATGCTGATTGATAGACTCAGAAGATTTGAGATGTATGAAAATGTGTAAGAGTTAGTTATTTTAAGTTTATAGTAACAGATTAAATAAAAGGAAACTAAATAAATATGAACAGGGAGAACACATTTAAGAATATAATAATTTGCAATAACAATAGTGAAAATAGATTAGAAATATTGATTAGAATCATTGAGGGTCATTATTACTGACCGAGTCCCAATTGTTTTTCTAACATACCAATTAGTCTGATGTATACAAAATGCAAAGAGACAAATTCTATTCTAAAATCTATGGTCTTCAGAACGAAATTTGATTACATTTTTGGTGTATTTTTCATAGGCTTTGAGAACATGGTAATATTTACATTTGATAGGATGTAAACTTCATTATGGTCTGTTTTAATAAGGTTATATAAACCTAACACTGTTATTTCTCTGTTAATAATTCAGTTTTTTTATTAGTAGATATATTGTGTGGTTGTTGTGTTCAGTCGCTAAGTTGTCTTGAAACACCAGCAAAATATTGTGATTTTCGTAACTAAGATTGACACTGCAGGTGGGAGTAAATCCATTCACAATTTTCCCTTCCAGTACAGAAAAAGAGCAAGAGAGTATGTCCGAATAGATGCAAACGCAGATCTATCTTTAGTTTGCTGTGCTAACAGTAATTAACAGTTGAGTTATGCAAGACCAGTCCTGCTGGCTTGCCATCTGTGGCGATGGTGTTGCTTCTGGTGTGACATATTGGGTGCAGGACCATTGATGTCTATTACTCATTGTTATATGCCTAAATACAGTTCTGTGTGCACGTACAGGACCCAAGTACGTGCCCTGTACATTTTATTCATGTATGGTGGCTAACTTGCATGTGCATTTAATTTGGTAAAGGC
This sequence comes from Parotocinclus spilosoma, assembly GCA_033117975.1. NCBI lineage: Eukaryota > Metazoa > Chordata > Actinopteri > Siluriformes > Loricariidae > Parotocinclus > Parotocinclus spilosoma. The sequence goes on along the minus strand of JAVSBV010000138.1, from coordinate 3,530,410 downwards.
AAAAAAAATCCCAACCTAATTAGCATTTAATCTTATTCCTGTTTTTTGTGTTTTGCAGCTGCAAGAAAATCAAGATGAAATTGAAAATATGATGAATGCTATTTTCAAGGGCGTTTTCGTTCACAGATACCGGTGAGACCACATTTGCATTGATAATTGTACTTGGGTTCCTGGATTGTGTCTAAAAATGTTAAAACGTCTGATCCTGGAATATTTTAATGTTGTTGTTGTTTTTTTTTGTTTTTTTTTTAAAAGTTTTTTGTACTTTGTACTATGGGGGGCAGGGTAGCGTCATTTGGGTGGAAATGTCCTGACAAGATCGAGGCATTAGAATTGAATTTGAAAACACGAATGTGTCGATTTAAGGAACATGCATGCAGCTATTTATATCGACAAGATCTCCCACGAATGTGGTCCTGTTTTTGAGAGCAGCCTTTACTCACATCTTTACTCCCCTTACTACAACACTCTGTGGTTGCACCCTGTTTCAAAGCATGAAGAAATTACCAGAAAACAATTAAAACGACAAACCCTGGGTCATGAGTGGATGGAGAGAGCTTTCAAAACGGAAACTGTTGATCCTCAGGTTTTTGTGAGCAATTAAATATTACAATAACTCTTTTACCAGAAACAAACGTTTTGAGCTGAAAATGCTGTAGCAGAAACGGCTTTGTTTATAAAACAGTTTATGATAGTGGGATCGTAATTTGATTTTTTTTTTTTAAGTCTAAACATGGCAGAATATATATTATATTGAATATATTTTTTTATAAAAACCATTTAGCCCCCTGCAAGTTAAAGAAATGAATAGAAACAGAGGCTTAAAATGGTTTATTGTTAGCTTCACTGTATATCAAGTAACAGGGTGAAATCCTTCCTTTTTTGTTTATTTATGAAGGATAACACTTCAAAAGAATGCGTATTTGTACTTAATCTGTATGGGAGCATGATGTATGATTGCACTCTCTGCTGCTCAGAAAAAGCAATCGTATCAGATGGCGTGAAGTCATGAAATGTAATAGTCATGAAATTTTAGCTGACGATTAAGAATTTTTACACCCCGACTATTTTAGGAGGCCGGTATGCTTATTAATAGTGTAATAATGTATACACACTTATGATAAAGAACGTCATTAAATTCAACAATACATTTATAATGTTGTGTAAATAAATTGTGTATGCATGCAAGTTTGAAAAGAATAGTTGCATATAATAGATGCAAGGCGGCCTGTCACAATCTTGGAACTTTAACTGGCAACTAGTTCTCATATAAATCATTGCAATTATCGATTTAATTGTCTGTACACTGAACAAATTGCAAGTTACTGAACAATCATCCTGCTTACTAAGGTTTAAATAGCAGCCAATACTGATTATTGTCAAAATGACTTGATAAAACTTCCAAATGTGGAAATTGACCGTAGTCTTACATTTGCGATTATTTATTTATTAAATTGCAGTTATCATAAATAATTGGGGTCAGATGATTATGTAATACTTGTGACAACCCTAAATGATATAATGAACAGAAGGCATGTGACATCTTTTATCTCTGCAATAAACATTTTGACATATTTGTGTCACAGTGCATCGTTACACCCCTCATAATAAACTCTGTAGAATACAAAATTCTTCAAAATTATCCACCATTTCCTGTTTCCTTGCAGAGATGCTATAGCAGAGATCCGAGCAATCTGCATCGAGGAAATCGGTGTGTGGATGAAAATGTACAGTGATGCTTTTCTTAACGACAGCTACCTAAAGTATGTAGGCTGGACCATGCATGACAAGGTATTTATTTCTTCACCATTAGACCATCTACTGAGGTAAAAGCACTCTTCTAGATTCTCAATGTGCTCTCGCTTCCTTCCACAGCAAGGCGAGGTGCGGCTAAAATGCCTTACGGCTTTGCAGGGTCTCTATTACAACCGTGAACTTAATGCCAAGCTGGAGCTCTTCACAAGTCGCTTCAAGGTGAGAGCCATCTGCAGGGTATTTCATTCCAAAAACGTACAGGGTGAAAATGCTGTCTTGGCTTTTGAGCAGAGAGCAGAACTACAGCAGGTCTAATTATTATTACTACTACTACAGGTCTAATTTCTGCAATTAATGTAATGTGACGAGTATTCAGAAAGAACACCATAATTTAATTAATAGGAGGCTTTCTGTTGAGTACAATTCTATGCCGTTGTCTTTTAGGACCGCATTGTGTCCATGACACTGGACAAGGAGTATGACGTAGCTGTGCAAGCAATCAAGCTACTCACGCTTGTGCTACAGTAAGCATACATCAAACAGTATTGTGTGTAATTGGTCACAATGAGTAAGACCATATGTGCTAATGGAATTTTCATGTTTGACTTTCCAGTAGCAGTGATGAAGTCCTGACAGCGGAGGATTGCGAGAGTGTCTATCACCTAGTGTACTCAGCCCACCGGCCAGTAGCTATAGCTGCTGGCGAGTTCCTCTATAAAAAGTGAGAGTTGGTTAGGTTCTTATTTTTTACATAAGACAAAAAAGAGCTTTGCTTCTACCCAAACGGTTCTTTATCAGAGGAAACAGCTTAGGGTACAGAGGCTAAAAGTGTAAGATGGCTCAAGCATTGACACTGATGAAGCCCACTTCCAGTGAAGTGGTTCAACCACATTGGAACTCACAGGCAGGCAGAGTACATGGTATAATGACGAAATATAATAATGACCAAATATACTGCTTACAAAAATTATCGAATATTTCATAATGAAAAATCCCATAATGGAATATCCCCTAATTTATGTGACCAGTGTATAATAATGACTAATAATGTCTTTATTAGAATACAAACATGTATTAAAATATATCTAAATATTTGTTATCCACAGTATTTAATTTAGTATTATCTGTTCAGACGATGCAAATGTACTGTACTGGTATGATAGAGGTTTATAGCACATATACAAACCTTTTAAAACCTCTTGCTTGTGGAGTAAGGGTGCATCAGTAAACTTTAAGCTGCATTTTTTAAATGTTGGTATGCTTTCGGTGTTGCATAGATCATTTGACTGATAGGTTGAATAATTGATGCTGTGGGGAGCTCTTGACTAGGTGGGGATGATGCCAGACATTCATGGGCATATGGTGGTGGATATACTGGCCCTGTGCAGGTTTTTGGCTCTTCCAGCACCTCAAGCACATGGAATATTTTCTTAACTGGGTACAGTGATCTGTCTGAGTTTAAGCCTGCGTCACTCCGGTGAATGTACTTGGTTCAAACGGAAGCCAAATTCGTATGAGTGAAAGTGATTTAGTTAATATTAATGGATTATTAATAGATGTATTCCTATAAAGAGAGGTGACCTACAAAGTACACGAGATCGGCATCAGTACGATAGAAATGCATATGTCTAGTGCTTTAGAATTCACACTGTAGAACTGCGACTATATATAACAATTTTTTTCTATGTGTTTTTGAATTGAAAACCAAACTGCATGTCACTGTTACCTTAAACTTGATTGTCTTGTAGACTCTTCAGCCATCAAAACATCGAGGATGACAGCATGCCTAAAAGAAGAGGGAGACAGAGCCTGAATGCCAACCTCATGAAAACCACCGTTTTCTTCTTCTTAGAGAGTGAGGTGAGTCTCAAACCTTTTCATTTAATTTCCTGCAAGATATTTTTATTGATTTAAATTAGGTTACAAAATTGATTTACAATTTTACTATATAACATCGTCCAATTATATGATGATGGTTTCATGCTGTATTATGTATTTAAGGCAATGTTTTTATTTAATTTTTTACTTTAGGGGTAAATATTATATCATTAAATTCAAATGTGCCATTTTGTTAGTGTTTGTTTCATCATAGTTTTTCCCCCTAAAGAAAAAAACCCCTTTAGATTTCATTTAGGAAATATGGGGAGTGAAGGTATTCAGAGAGCTTGATTTGTAGCTCAGTTTTGAAGAAGGAAAAAGTAGAATGACAAACAGATAAAGGTAAGGAGTTCCATAGGGTAGGGGCAGCAACTCTTAAAAAAAATAAATAAATAAATACAATTTTATAATCAATCCGATTTTATTTTCACTGTGGCTGGCAGATCTTCTTAAAAAAATAAAAAAATCTGCCAGCCACAGTGAAAATAAAATCTGATTGATTATAAAATCGTACTTTTTTTTGTATTCTTCAAATATGATCGTTGGCGGATCTGCAAAACAAGCAATCGTAAAGTCTGGCCTAATCACTTCTACATGTTCTTTTGTAGTTATTTAAATGTTCACCACAAAACTGCATGTGCTGGCACAGGCTCAGAAATACAGAAGTGCATTTCACTGAAATAATAGGCTTGCCTTCAAGAACCAAACCAAACCCCAAGAAGCTGAAAATAATAGACCTGGTATCATGTTGTGATGGAATGGTAACCCTTTTTAACATGGCTAACAAAACTCTTATTTCCAGCTGCACGAACATGCCGCTTACCTGGTGGACAGCATGTGGGAATGTGCCTCTGAACTGCTGAAAGACTGGGAGTGCATGATCAGCCTGCTTCTGGATGAGCCACTGCCTGGTGAAGAAGGTTTGTCACCTCACTGCCTGATTTTGAAGCATATTTCACATTAGATCTACTCTTGCATTCTACATATTCTGATTCTGTATTTACATTAGGCATGGTAGGGTTAAATCCTCATATACTGACAAAGTCTGCTTCAGGTTTCTTCAACTTTTTTAGAGTTCAGATTGGACATGGGGGGGTTGATTTATCCTTCTCAGAATCACTTGATATAGTTTAGAAGTTAATTCTCAGATGTCTTTGAGCCAAAGTTGTATATACGCCATGGTCAGTGTAGTGAGAGGGTTCATTTCTATGTATTGATGGGATATGTCCTGTGCAGCTCTGACAGACAGACAGGAGACTGCCCTGATTGAGATTATGCTCTGTACCGTCCGGCAAGCAGCAGAGTGTCATCCTCCTGTAGGCCGAGGCACTGGCAAAAGGGTAAGTAAACATGTGACCTACACTTCATTTCTCATAGGGCTCCACAGTTAACTGTTTTTAATCCTGTTCATTAAAACCTGATCTTAGGCTTTTCTCAATTAAACAGTTGACTGTGATGGTGGTGTTTTTAGCTAAAGCTTATCGTATTTACCACTCATACCAGCACAACACAGTAACAGACCACCACCATGACATCAGAGACACCGCAAGTGCTGAGAATGATCCACCACCCAAATAGTACCTGATCTGTGAGGGTTTGGTGGAAAACAAAGTAAAGAGGAATAACAGAAGTATGTAGTAAAAACATATGGACTACAGTCTGTAATTGTACACAGTGTTCCAAATTATTATGCAAATGATATTTTTCCCTGATTTTCCTAAATGGTCGATGCAAATGACAGTCCGTATAATGAAAGTCATCACCCGTTATAAATCGAATTTTATTGAACAAACCTCCCAATGATAAAAATATATTCTTTAAAACTCAAAATGCACTGTTCCAAATTATGCACAGCAGTTTCAAAACATTTTATAGGTTGTAAAGAACTGAAAATGGTCATTTGTTGAATTTGCAGCATTACATTCACTGAAATCAAAAGCTATTTCAATCAAAAACATCCTAACAGGCCAAGTTACATGTTAAAATAGGAACCCTTTTTTGATATCACCGACACAATTCTTGCATCCATTGAGAGTTTCTGCTTGAATTTGTTTGCATAATGTCAGAATAGCCTCCCAGAGCTGCTGTTTTGATGTGAACTTCCTCCCACTCTCATAGATTTTTTGCTTGATGATACTCCAAAGGTTCTCTATTGGGTCAGGGGAAGATGGTGGCCACACCATGAGGTTTTTCTCCTTTTATGCCCATAGCAGCCAATGACACAGATGTATTCTTTGCAGCATGAGATGGTGCATTGTCATGCATTAAGATGATTTTACTCTGAAAGGCACGGTTCTTCTTTTTGTACCATGAAAGAAAGTGGTCAGTCAGAAACTCTATATAGTTTGCCGAGGTCATTTTCATACCTTCAGGGACCCTAAAGGGTCCTACCTGCTCTCTCCTCATGATTCCGGCCCAAAACTGGATTCCACAACCTCCATGCTGATTTCCCAGCCTTGGGACATTGTGGACATCCACCAACCATCCACTACTCCATCCATTTGGACCATCCAGAGTTGCACGACACTCATCAGTAAACAAGACAGTTTGTAAATTAGTCTTCATGTATGTCTGGACCCACTGCAACCGTTTCTGCTTGTAAGTACTGGTTAGGGGTGGCAGAATAGTTTCTGCACCACAGCAAGCTTTTGAAGGATCCTACACCTTGAGGTTCGCCGGACTCCAGAGGCACCAGCAGCTTCAAATACCTGTTTGCTGGTTTGTAATGGCATTTTAGCAGCTGTTCTCTTAACCCGATGAACTTGCCTGGCAGAAACCTTCCTCATTCTGCCTTTATCTGCACGATGCTATGATGATGCTGATGAGGCTCTGATGATGATGACGTGCAGGCCAGACTTTTAAAATTGCTTGTTCCTTGGATTTCCCTACTTAAGAATCTACTGAGGAGGGAGGAAAAAAATACAAATAAATCTTTATTTTTCAGCACTTTTCAATTTCTCGAGGACTGTGTGTCCAATACAAATAATTTTGTATTTTAAAATAAAATTTATTTAACCTACAATTAAATTAAAGTGAACCTGGAAAAAAATTTAATGAACTGAACAAAACGGTTGGCTCTCCACCGAAGGGTGCTGCGGCGAATCCAAGAAATACCAAAAAAATATATTTTTTAAATTTGTATGCTTCAAATATGATTGTCGGCGGATCCGCGAAACAAGCAATAAAAAAGGTCTGGCCTTACTAAACAATTAGGACAACACACTGGCATTAAAGCAACTGGATACGACTGCAGTATAGACAGATTCTCTGAAAAATTACACAGCTAAAATTAACTTCTACGTTAACAAATCAACGTAGAAGTCAAACTGACTGCAGACTGTGTGCTTGTGTACTTGTCCTTACTTAATCCGTCCGTACTGAATCATCTTGATGACATGGGACGCCTGGGTTTCACAAGTTTATGTCTAAATGAAAGCATTTAATTGTGTAGTCAGGTTTTATTCAACTCCTAAACCAGTGAGCCCCCCTAAAATAATGGTTTTGCCCTTTAGAAGGCATTGAGGCGTTTTTTAGGGTATGACGTCATTAAAATAGCCTGAACAGCTTGGTGTGGCATGTGGTAAGCTTTTCTCTTACTTTATATCATTTAATATTGATTATTGTTATGCACATATTGTTTTTAGTACTGTTACATGTAAATCTTATAACTAACAGTGGAAATACCTAAATCAAAGTTGGATAATGCCATGAGGTACAATGATCACACTTATTACACCCTGCACTGCACCTCGCTCACTCCGGTCGTCTAGCACTGCTCGACTGGACAAGGAAGGCATTCATCTAGACTCTTTTCTGTTTTGGCTCCTAAGTGGTGGAATGAACTTCCCCTCAATGTTCAAACAGCTGAGTCTCTGGCTATCATCATACGCCGTTTGAAGACCCATTTATTCCACACTTACCTCAACTAACATCCCGTCTTGTAACATAGGACATGTTCGTTTAATTAGACCAGCCAGTTGTTAAGACCAAAACCATCGCATGCCGATGTGGTCCCATTAACCGGAATCGACTGTAGTAACAAATTCATCACTAATCACATACATTTAAGACCACCTCACTCTCTTTATCACCCCTTTTGTCACCCCACACATTTAAAGCAATGTAATACTAGGCAGTTATGGCATTGTCTTGTTTTTGTATGTAAATTCTGCTGTACACAACTCAAAATGTACCGTGAGATTTCATAGTAAAACTGTAAATTGCTTGATAGTTTTAATGTGAAATTTCACAGTTTTACTTAGAATTTTTGATGGGAATTCGGCCATTTCATGGTTCCATAGTACATTTTTCCTGGGACACTATATTAAAGCATTTCTAGTGGTAGTATGCTGTTTTTCATACCATTGCTGTACGCAATTTAGGACGCGACCGATATTAACGTTAACAACGTTGATTTATAATTTTAATAAGACCAAAACCCACAAATCAACATTGATTCAAAGTCCCTTTGCTATTTGGGAATGCTTCAGTTTAGATACCCCCTGTAAATAATCCAAAATTAAATCATAGAAAGATATGATAAACGGTCACATTTTTGCTTGAAATGGTCACGAGCTATATGGACTTTTAACAATTTTCCTTAACTTACAGTCAGACGTTTGATCCAGTTATCGTAACTATTAGGTAACTGTCCACTTTTTTCAGCAAAATCTTGTCCCATTTTTCGTTCATTTGCCCAGTTTTTATCGGCATGCCCACGTGACTAATTTCACTAATTTCACCACTTATTAATACAATACTTAAAATCATTTGCTTTGTTGTTCAGACTGGGCACATATATCACAAAGCAAATAATACATGTAAGGTAAATAAGCAAAATAAATAAAAATGCTGTTGCACAACAGGTAGTGAGTCATGACGTCCATTAACTGTATGTCTTGTTTAATTAAAAACCACGACTCTGGTGGGACTCGAACCCACAACCTTTGAATCACTTCACCCAGTGTTACTTAGAAGTCCAATGCGCTATCCATTGCGCCACAGAGCCACTTAGGAAACGCGCAGCTTTGGGGGATTTTTGTAACTCGACACCCTCAGACAGCTGGCCTACAATATACATTTTACTACCACTAGGGGCGGTGTGACTCAACCAAATCCCAACTTTACAGCGTATCAATGGATGCGTTTGTTTTGTGTATGAAACAGACAGTGAAACAACAAAGCGTGTGTTAACCTCTCTTCATTAAATACTCACCTCCTTGTACTTTGAAGCAAAGTTTTTTCTTCTGATAAGCAAAGTAGCTGGAGGCAGCACCAAATATGGCCACTGCCACGGCGCTGATAATGCCCGCCATCTGGCCGCCATCAGCTGCATGTCAAAACAGGGACATAATTTGAGAAATTCCATATTAGCAGTTGTTGGTTATACCCTGAGGTGTATTCATAACATGTGCACACGTGAGCAGTATCAAAAGTGTTGTGTAAAATGGGACCATGAATGTCATATTTACAGTGAAAAGGGGTCTTGGCCTGCAAAATGAGTAAACCTCAATCTGACGGAAATGTGGATTATTTATAAAAGCAGGTGAAATTACCCCTACAAAGTCTAGTTAGTGAACGTATTGCTAAAATTGGCTTCAATGATAGGACTGGTGTCATTATTAAGCTGACAGGAGGTCTAACCATGTCATAATACAGTAGTAGACCAACAGTTAATGTACAGTGGTGGACTATGGACCAGAAGGCCCAGCATTTTAATTGCACCTCTGTCAATGATGAGGTGCCAATGTTGGTTCTTTGAGCAAGGCTCTTATCCAGAGCAGTTTACAACCTTTGAAATCTTACTGTCATGGGTTAAGTGTATTTGCTAAATGAAAAATGTGCAAAATATTGGTGCTGGGACCTTATCTTAGAAATAAACAACCTCAAAATCCAGTTACACACTGTATATTTTCAACCGTTAACACTTTGAGATAAGAACGTTGGATTACACCCATAAAGGCAGTCATCTGATACAACATGCAGTATTGTAGTGCATATGCCTGCGTAAGTTCCTCGTCATCCAGAACATGATGGACTTCAGTGTTGAGTTGAAGGCATCTGGACTACTTCATGCTTCTTGGAGACGTTTCACCTCTCATCCAAAAGGCTTCTTCAGGAACCAAGTGCAGTTGGCAGCAACTCAACGCTTAAGTCTGTATTGTAGTACACTATTTCGAGCACTAGGTGGCCTACAGCAACAGGGAAACGACCAGACTTGTCCAAGATCCCGTTTACACATAGAGGTATTATTCGTTTTGTATCTGGATTGATTTCGAATAAGATTTTAATCACATGCATTTACACTTAATATCGCTGTATCCTGCACGTGAATAAGCTCACAGCAGAAGCACCCACTTTTCTGTGTTGTTTACAGTTAGCAAACAAGGATTGCCAGATCAAACCTCCAAATTTTACACCATGTTTTTAAATGTATTTGAACTAAGAAGCTGCAATTTAAGAGATTAAAAGCAGAGACGACTGTTAAACATGTTTATTACAGCAATATATAAAATAATTAATATTAATAAAATAAAATATAATTAATACACTTAAACTTCAAAGAATAATATTAAATAATCAAATACTTAATTTTCTTGCGTAATTAGAGTCTCCACATTGCCATTTCTCCTTTTTTTGTTATTCTGGGGTTGCCAGATCCCATATGGATTAAAAAAAAATCCTTAAATCAATAGAAACAAAGCTCCTATAAAACCAATACTTTAGAATAAGCAGACCTGGTAAATGTGTCGGTTAGATCTCGAGCATACGCAGACTAAGAAAACCGTTTGTACCGTTTGAGGTTTAAGCTTGATAATATTTCTAGTAACATGCTTTAGGAATAGACATAGCCTTGTTATTAAATTTAGATTATTTAGCTCATATTTAGAGATACTTACAACTTATACAGTCTTACATGGGTTGAAGACCTTGCTTAAGAACTCAACTGTGGCAGCTTTCGCAGAGATGGGATTTGAACGCCGGACCATGAGAACCAGAGTGAAGTACCATAACCGCTAGTCTACCACAGTCCCTGAAACCTTACGGAAACGTTTTTTTTTTTAATTAAGTACATTGACCCTGATATCTTTCTGCCCCTAAATGAGTTCTTTCTGAGAAGGGTCCATGATTCCAACATAAACTATTTATTTCTTCCAAGAGCATTTCAAGTAGCTGTTCTGAAGGATAATGGTCGTTCGTCTATAATCAACTTCTGTTAATTCACTTGAAATTAGTTTGATTTGAGGGTTTCGCTTATTCACTTTACATCATGTAGACAGTTCTGACAGGATTTTGATAGTGATTCCGACTCATTTAGAGAAGTAGATCAGTAATCTTGCAGCATAATAACAAAGTCAAATACATTTCATTTGCAGCTTGATGCTGATCTGAGACCAGTGTCATGATTTCTCTCTTATAAAACCAGCAACCGCAGTTCTCCAGTCAGTTCTGAGCGCACAGCTTGAGGCATAGAAGGTCTCTTGTGCTCGCTCACACTTGCTGCATTCTGAAAATGTCAGTGTGGATGCCCTGTTACAGATGAGTTCCACTGAGAGACTTAATAATAGCAACGGCTTCAGCAGTGAGGGATCTGATAAATGGTTTCACCTTTCATATAAAGTTTAATCAAAGAACACAGGCGTAGAAGGGAAAAGGGAAGAAACTACATAGAATGTCAAACAAGTGTCTGTTCAGTATCAAACTGTATCATGCACATGCACAACTGCACATGCAAACTTCAGCAAGGCCTGTTTCCTTATCCAGGTCAAACGAATGCATGCTATGTGTGGTATGTGAACCGACCCTCTCTCACGCGCTCTCATTCTCAAACCTACTCAAACGTCAGGAATGGCTAATATGAGCTTGTTATGACAAGGTCTTGCTTTAGGGTAAAGTGTGCCTTCCTGACCGTGGAAAACACACCAACTAAATATGAACAGCTTGACTGAACAAGAAGCAAGAAACAGCAATAAGATAACAAGGAAATGAGCAATGTTTATATGCAGAGACTTTTGGTTGGCAAAATAATAGGTCTAGGATCATGAAACTTGTGGGAAACCTGTAGGAAATTAACTGTACTACATTTATAGACTCCAGTTTACAATGTGGATACAATCTGATTCATCATAAGAAGAATTGATCGAAAATTAAATCATTTTCATTATACTGTAGTTGATCCTTAACATAATGATCAATGACTAGTTTTAAGGTTGTTTTCTAAAAATTAATTAATAATCCAATAATAGTTCAATACACATTAGTATAGAGAATGCAAATTAGTCTTCAGTAAGCTTATTTCTTCTTTTAGTGTTCATTCATTCTGATATTATAGGGTTTCTGGATTAATCTAAGAAACCTTTTGTTGATATAGCTCTTTTAACTGTAAACACTGGCACAAAGCACCAAATGGCTTCGTTTAGACTGTAAATAAACAAGCCAGGGGCTACAAATCAAATGAAAAAAACCCTGAGATGCAAAAGAAAGGAAGCTTGACAGAAACCACACTCATAAACTCCTGACATCCCTTGTATATATGGGAAACACTTTATATTAAGTGCTTAGTACCGATAAGTTATTAATACAATAATGGACATCGCTACTCCCCACATGCCATGTCTATTACTATTAGAATATAGCGAACAGACTAAACACACTATCAATGATCTAAGGACAGCTCATTCCTGTATAATATGGAAAGGATTTGTCTAAATGAAACATTAATAAGCCGTTAATGTTGCCAAGAACAGCTATAATCACCACTTATTAATGGCTAATACATTCTTTTTTTCCGGATATATCCACTTTTTCCAAATATAACTACTAAATATAATATTACTATAAAAAATGACATATTTCACTGCCAACTAAACACAATAGCTTATAGAGACAATATAGAAAACAAAAATGAACAAACAGCTTGTGAAGAGCGTGAGAAGCTTACAGAACTATAGTGACGTTAAATGATATACCCTGACAGGTTTTTTTTTCTTTGTTTGTTTTTCATAAACCATTATACAAAAGATCAAATATAGTCAAACTAAACTGGAAGTGGTGGGGACAAAACATTTGTGTTGTGAAAAACCTTAAT
>JAVSBV010000138.1:3495821-3517589 GCA_033117975.1 Parotocinclus spilosoma | reverse complement strand
ACAGTAGTTCTTGTTTGTACGTTCGCTATACGTGTAAATCGTACAATAAAGGTTTAATAAACATTTAATATGTTACAAAGCACGTCCCGTCTTGTAACATAGGACGTGTTCGTTTAATCGGACCAGCCCGTTATTAGGACCAAAACCATCGCGTCCCGATGTGGTCCCATTAACCGGAATCGACTGTATCTTCTGACATTCATTTCCTTGAGGCACATCATTTTTACAGTAGATTGTAGACTTTGATTCCTACTTCAATGTTTTTTTCCTTCTCTTCTTTGTCTTGTTTCATCACTTTCTTTGTTAGTGAATTGTACATGAAGATTTGCTGGCTGAACCGTCCTGGCTGCCAAAAGTCGAGCCTCAGTGTCATTATGGAGATGTTAGTTGACCTTGAGTAACTAGTACACAATACTAATTATTATACGGTATACCATGTCAGTGTAGCAGTGTTGTGCCTGTTGACACATGCCCAGTGACGAGGCCTTTTCTCAGATCACACACCAAGCAACCAAGTGATCTGCTTCACCCACATTCCCATCCAGACCGCCCCCCCCCCCAAATCAAGCATTCTGTACCCACACGTTCCACACACACTTACTCACATGCACTCATCGTCTGTCTGATGTGTCGGCAGGTGCTTTGGACTTTGATGAAAGGGCGCGGCAGGTGAAGCTGAAGGTGGACAAGTATAAGCAGGGAACGGGTTCGGACTCTCGTCTGGAACAAGACCATCACTCCAAGGCAAGTTACTGAGCCATTTTATTTGGAGTGGATGTATTAATTGGCAATAACCGATGAGAATTCCTGTTAGAATTGTCTAATAGAAAAGTCTGAATTCGGTGAATAATAGCAATAATAATGGAAGTTAAAAAAAAATATATTAAAAAAAAAACTCAAAAACAGTTACAATGTCAATAACATAATCATAGTCAAAGAATTACACAAATAATAATCATTATACACAATAACAATAATATTTAAATGATAATATTAATATATTATTACAACAATATAATAATAGTCCGCATTATTGCAACAAAACAGTAAATAAATAAATAAATATGCTGTTACTCTTATTGATCCTATTATTATTATCAATAATAATACTAATAATTTATAACAATGTCTACACCAGCAAACACCAGTAACAACCAGTAATAAAAAATAATATTAATAATACAAATTGCAATAACATAAATCAGCAATCCTAACAAAAATAGCTGCAGAATAAAAATGTAAATAAAGTAATGTCAAAAATAACATTAAGGGTGACATCATTAACAATAACACAGCAACATTAATGGTAATAATAGCAACAATAATAAAAAAAATAAAAACAACGAAAGCTTAAATAATAAGAGTAATAGCAGCATGAATAATAATAATAATTATTATTATAGCATTAATATTACTGCTAATAATTACAACAGAAACAAAAAACAATAGTACAACAATAAAATTTTTACTATTTATATACATATATTTGTTTTTTTTTATTTGTTTTTTTACTTATTTTTACTATAATTATTATTTTTGTTATTAGTTTATAACAATGCCTACATCAATAAACAACTACTACTACTACTAATAATAATAATGATAACAATAATAATTGTAATAACAAAAATCAACAATTCAAACAATAATAGCTGCAGGAAAAAAAAAAAATACAGTAAAAAATGAGTGACATCATCAACAACACAGTTATAATTAATTAGTTACTAATTAATCATAGCAACACTAATAATAATAACGAGAGCAATAATACTAAAAAAACAACATTATTAATATTAATAATCATAATCATATTCTAAAATAAATAATATTAATATGATATTGTAAAAATTGCAACAACAAAATAAAAACAATAGCACTCATGAATTTATTTAGTATGTAGGGGGTGATTAATGGCATCTTTTTTTAATAAGTTATAAATAAATAGGTAATATATCTCAAAGCTTAGAGTAACAAAATGGTGCTGGAGGGAGTTATTGTATGTTAGTATTAAATCATTACTGGATCATCACACGGTTCTGTGTATCACTAGGGATAAGGGGTATGATGGTGGACTTATGGGACACCTTTTTTGATAAGCTTAGATCTTGGTCCAGTGCCTCCAGAGATGGAGGAAAAGTGGCTCAGGGTCTCCGCCAGCGCCGTGTGTTTGCTGCATTGGCAGAACGTTTCACCCTACTTTTTGTCCCGCTAGTTGCTGACACAGCAGCCTAAAATCCAGCGCAGTTTGATTCATTACCGCGCGCTGCGCCGCTTTGACCAGCTCTAAGATGCTTCTGGGCTTTGAAGCCGGGACAGATTGCTCAGTGGCTTTCATGGGAATTTGAAGACCAGACTCCTCGGTGCTTACAGATGCACCACATGTCCTGTTAATGGAGAATAAATCAGGGAAGGTTTGCCACATCTGGAGCGGAGACCGTATTTGGTCATCCATCCCTGTCCTGTGGCACCAGCGTACGTGATATAGAGATCCACTCAGGATTCACCATGTCTCTTTAATTTAGTTCCAGAATAAAAATAGTTTTAAAAAAAAACTTGAATAACTTTAAATAAAAACTTTTTAACCAGCTGTGGACAAAGGGGTCACTGGTGGGTCCTTTATTAGGAACTTTAAAACACAATTGCTTGAATTGTAAGATCAGAATGTAGGTCGCTCTGGAGGAGAATTTCTTGTGAAGTGTGGCACGCTAACAGTAACAGTAACAGTAACAGTTATGGTGCAATGTGGACAGATGGCGAGAGAAAGACAGAGAGAGAGATTTTTCAATTGCTGTTTTGTTCACAATTGCTTTTTAATATTATTATTTATCATTTTTTCCTGTAGGAAATTTTATTTCACGTGTACTAACTGGTTTATTGATGAATTAAAATGTTTTTTTGATATATTTATTGATGAATGGTTTGTAAGTCTTGATGCATGGACACTGTGGACACGTGGGTTTACATGTGGCCAAAAGTATTGGGACACAAACCCACGTGTCCACAGTGTCCATGCATCAAGACTTACAAACCATTCATTAATAAATATATTTAAAAAAAAAAATTAATTCATCAATAAACCAGTTAGTTTGTGTCCCAATACTTTTGACCACATGTTGGTTTGTGTCCTAATAATTTTGGCCACATTTGGGTTTGTGTCCCAATACTTTTGGAAACATGGGTTTGTGTCCTAATACTTTTGGCCACGTGCGCCTTTGTGTGTGTGCGTTTGTGTGTGTCTGTTGCGTGTGCGTGCGTGTGTGTGCGTGTGCGTGCGTGTGCGTGTAAGGGGAGGAGTGAACACACATTATTTAAATTGAATAAATCCTGACTAGAATAATGAATGAATAATAAATATAAAGACATTAGTTTGTACATTTATTTACCTTTGCTGAATTCTTTCTAGCGTTCGGGTCGAGACGGCAAGCCTGGGATGGACAGTCTGTCGGCCAAATCGTCTGACAGCGACGTGAGCGACGTGTCCGCTGTGTCGAGAAGCAGCAGTGCCTCTCGCTTCAGCAGCGCGAGCTACATGTCTGTCCAGTCTGAGCGTCCTCGTGGTAACCGCAAGATCAGGTGAGTCGGTGAAACAGCCAAAGCGGGGGGTGGCGTGTTTGCCAGCGCTGGGTCAATAAATCATTATTTATGTTGAAGGATGAGTTCCGGGGTTGTCTGTGATGAAAACCTCGGTTCTGGATTTCCTCGTTAAGCAGGAAATGGGTATTTTTTACTTCCTGTACATTTAGGAGTTCAGTTTTGGTTCTGTGAAGGATTGACCAGAGCCAAACCTCTGAACTTTATCTCAACCGCCCATCACTGGCAAACGATCATCATGCACGGTTTCTTTCTTTCTTCATAACTGACAGTAATTTGTACTGATTAGTGACACAGCAGCTCGGGCGGGGCCTCTGCTGAGATCCAGCTCAGAACATAAACACGTCCATACACCAGAGATGAGCACTCG
This sequence comes from Parotocinclus spilosoma, assembly GCA_033117975.1. Lineage (NCBI taxonomy): Eukaryota > Metazoa > Chordata > Actinopteri > Siluriformes > Loricariidae > Parotocinclus > Parotocinclus spilosoma. The sequence goes on along the minus strand of JAVSBV010000138.1, from coordinate 3,513,628 downwards.
AGTGAGAGACTCAAGTCGAATTCGCACTTAAGTCGCCTAGAAAAAGACTTCAGACTTGACTTGGACTTGTATTTTGCGAACATCTCTGCCATACTCCCAATACTATAGTGCTGCAAAATATATTGTACCATTCCATTCACATTTGCCTCATTTGCGTTGTTTTTACCATGTCGCTGTCGTTTGTATTATTTTTATTGTGCCTGTTTGTGCTTCTTTCTTTCTGTTCTGGCCGCCGTTCATTTCTTCCCGCTCTCAGCAATGCCATGCAGGGGCGGAGCCTCTCTCGGGAGGGGGAGGAGCTATCTGGGGCGGTGTTGCATGAGGAGGAGGAGGGAGGGGTGGGGAAGGAAAATGGGCAGGTCCGGGTGGCAAAGACAAGTAGCGTAGATAGAGAGGAGGCGGAGTCTAACGAGGATGCGGCCCAGAGGCGTCAGTCGGAGAACGACCTCAGGTAAAGTGCTACCGCCATGGCGACTGGTGTATCCCACTGACCTCTCAGACCTGCTCTGTTTCTACTTCCTATATTTACTCTCTGACTTTTAGACTGCCCACAAAAATGGGGGAGGGGGCTTCAAAATGAGTAGGAAACAACTGAAAAAATAAGGATTTGGTTTTATTTTAATGAACGAGATCATCAGGAAAAGCAAATTAAAACTCAATGATTAAGTAGCAAGTGATATTTATGGGGGTGAATTCAACAGAAGCATCAAACTGGACCAGAGTGCCCCCACACTGTGTTCAGTTCGGTGTATGGACACCCAAGAGGGCCAAAACACACACCCTGCCAGTGATCAATATCCCCTCATTTTAGTGAGCAGTATAATCTAAGAGATGCCCTTTTTTATTCCATTTCTATTTATTGACAGGGTTTCACTGGTTGAACTTAAGGTGGCATTTAAAATGACCATTATTTTTTAAGCTAAAGTTTAGTTGTTTCTTATTATTCCCTTTTCCCTTTGTTCCCTCTGTTTTGTCCAACGGCTTTTATTCACAAAGTGCCAGCCCTTTTCTTGTTTTCCTTTCGGTTGGCTGTCATTACTAACCATTTTAGGACTTATTGGGAAAATACCCATTTTTCTAGTCACAATGCGTCAAGGACCGAATTAGACGAGTTCAGAGGTGGCCAAGAAACAAAGTGTGGGGGATTCATGGTGGGAGAAGTCCAGTGGCCCTGTGAAGGTCAGATGGATGCTTACTATAATAACAAGGGACGTAATAAGTACTAAAAATGTGCGTTCGTCAGAGCCTGTCCTCTCAGTGTCCTTCGGGTTGTGACGTTCAAAGCAGATCGGGGGTGTTAATAGTTAATGATTGACCAGCAGTACACACACTGTTGACTCTTTGGATGAATAATGGCCTGGACACGAGGCTTAAAAACACGCATTCAGAAGCTTTTTGTCATAAGTGGCCTCCATGCTTCTGGTTGAACTCGTGTGCTTCATCGTTAATTTGTGTTTGGTCATCTTTCTTTGAAAACGGAAATGACGTCAGCAGCCACACAGGGGAGTCCGGGCGGATTGTTATTTTATTTCCAGGTTTGGTCTTGTTTGGCAATATTGTGACTAATAAGCAACACGCTTCTTAGGCAAGAGCGGAAAAAACAGTCTGGATGGGATCGGTGGCAAATACCATATAAGATGATGTGCTCCATGTTGAAAGAATAAGTGAAACAAGTGTGTTATGGACAGAAAAGGTTCACAAAGTGCATGAGATCCTTGTGGAGTAGAATTGTTCAGAGATACTGATAATCCTAGACTTTCGAGGTACAGAATATAGCCAAAAGTTTATAACTCTTGACTGTAACAGCAAAGCACCATAAACTTCCAGAGGTCCCAAAAGGTGACCAGAAGGTCAAGGGTTTAAGTCCCAGCTCAACCAAAGCTACCACTTGTTAGTAGATCTGGATGATGTCATCAGGGTCAGTTTTGCTTTTTGATATAAGATTTGATTGTTGGATTTTTAGTTAGGAAATGGCACTAAGCTATAATATTTTAAAAATGTACTTTGCTGAGAGAAAACTCTTCAGCCCATGTTCTACATTTGGGCGATCCGCATGAGCAACCTAATTAAAAATCCTAATTTAGGTTCCCTGACGACTAAGCTGTGGTTATTCCTGTCCTCATTATTACAGATATGAATCTGCTAATGGAAGATTTATGTTCGTCCGGAAAGCAGGTCACTTGCTACAGAATTCTGCGTGTATCAAATGTTTTGTTCGTATATTTTTCCTTACTTGAACTTGCCATTTGTTGTACCAACCATCAGACAAATGCTGCACCCAATCTGGAGAATCAAACCAGTTTGTTTGTGCGACTGAATTTCTACTTTTTATACGAGCTGGGTTTGAACATGGGTTTGGTTTTGCCTTGTTAACATGAACATCATGTTCTGGGTGGGAATGCACTTGCAGAGTGTAGTGTACAGCATGAGCAGGAGAGTCGTCCTGTGTGTGTGTGTGTGTGTGTGTGTGTGTGTGTGTGTGTGTGTGTGTGAGAGAGAGACACAATCATGTTTTGGCACTGGGTCCAGAATCTTTTTTTCACATGCTCTTATTTATTAAATAAATTCGAAAGACGAAAACCGATGGACAGAAGCTGTCAGGTTTTCATTGGAGAACTCAAATATAGAGTCAGTGAAGGAATGGCCATGCATTCTGATTCCTAAATCCCCAGATCCCTACATAATAGATTGGTGCTTGGTACACCCAACATGACCCAACACCACAGCAGTCCACCCTACTCGAATACTAAATACTTAACAAAGGAAATGAGAAAATAAAATCTAAACTTTTTAGACCCACTGTGCCTAATTCCATATATGGATATTTTAGTAACTCCCTCATGGCGATAGCTGATCACACACTGAGATTGAGTAACATTCTGAAAGGGGACCATCCCCGGGGTTCGGTGGGTAGCGTCGCTGCCTCACAGCAAGAAGGTCCCGGGTTCAATCCCAGGGTGGAGCGGCCTGGGTCCTTTCTGTGTGGAGTCATGTATGGATGTCCTCCCCGTGTCTGCCTGGGTTTACTCCGGGTACTCAGGTTTCGTCATACAGTCCAAAGACATGTGCGTTAGGTGAATTGGTGTCTCTAAATTGTCATTGACTGGTCTTGAGATGAACTAGTGTGTGGATATAGCCTTGTGGGTGTCGCTGGATGGGCACACGGGGGTGTTGGTGGTGTAGAGCACCCTGTTCCCTGTGGATGCCTGATCGAGAAGCCAGGTTGGCCCTTCTTGATGGGGAATGGTCTTTTTTTGGAAGGAGAACTGGAAGAAAAGGCTAAGATATGCTAAAGATTACAAAATTTGAGCGACGAATCTGCTAATTAGCTCTTCTTTAGTCCAGTCGTTGATAATATGTTATACATGGTGCAATGGTGGCCTAAGACTTTTGCGCAGTACTGCATATATCAGTTGGCTCTAATGCACTACTGCTGTGTCTAGGTTCTAATCCAGGGATAAGACCCAGATTTGACCATTTAGGCCAGTTCTAATCTCGTACTCTGAACTGGGACTGGGAAAGCCATCACCCTCTGTCTGCCTGCTGTAAACCTTAGACCCTCCCACTAAACCTGACCTCCATATGATCTTGTTCTCACCTTATTCCTTTCCCTTTCTCCTTCTGCCCCATTATCTGCCCGCACCCCCTCACCCACCCTTGGCGTCTCACTTGGGCCTCTGACAGCGACTTTGCCTCCAAAATGAAAAACAGGCAAATGGGCGTGACGGGCAACACCAACCTGACCAAGAGCACCAGCATCGGCGGGGACATGTGCAGCCTGGACAAGACCGACGGCAGCCAGTCGGACACGGCTGTGAGCCAGACTGGCGGGGGACTCAAGAAGAGGCGCTCGAGTATCGGGGCGAAGATGGCCGCCGTAGTGGGCATGTCCCGCAAGAGCCGAAGCACCTCGCAGCTCAGCCAAACAGGTAAGAAGCGCTCGTGTGGGCGGGCGTGTGTGTGTGTGTGTGTGTGTGGGGGCGTGTCCTTTATCATCATGTCTGTTTGTTCTGTATTGCTTCTATAAATCATTCCGTTCTGGACAGGTCTCTGCTGAGCTAACTAAAAAATATTCACAGCAGGTCCATGAAGCAGGACAACAAACTCAAAACAAAATGCTAAACAACACACTCGCTTGCTCTTTCTTCTAGACGACTGGGATTCTCTTCCCTCTTGCTTCTTCTCAGTTCTCCGGCCCTAACAGCTGCCGATGTGCGTCAGTCCTCCTCTGTTGTCCACATTCTGAACCCTTCATATGAATCTTTTTTTAAAGCAGAGCGTCCACTTAGGAATCGTTGCCATAGCTCCTCGCCGTCTATTATTTATAATGGCAGGTTTGGCTCCTGTTGCCTCGGTACGTTCTCATTCGCAGGTTTTTGCACCCTAACAGTTGGGTTTCATGTGAAAACAGTCATCGTTTTTCTTCAGGTTTGCTCACAGCACAACCCCGAGTTGTATCGAGTCCAAATCGTGCGTTCTTGTCATTTATACTCTTGCATTTTTAAAATCCATGAACTCTTTTCACTGCTGAACCGAACACCTTGAGTCTTTGAGATTCAGTATACAGCACTGTGCAAAAGTCTTGGGCCACCCTTGGCTTTACCACAATGGCATCATGATTATTAATTCCAGTTTTGCTAGCGCAAAAGGGGTTCCTCGGCTGCTACCCTTCAACAATCCTGATCAAGCTTCTTCAAACTGATCCAGCTATTGCTCAAGTGTAAGGGGAGGTCCAACTGAAAGCTGTTTTGTCCTATTATCCTGCTTATTTTATAATTTTTCTGGATGTAACCTTTAAATAAAGAGACTGAGAATAATTATAACGTTGCTCCTCTAATAGTGACCTAAGACTTTTGCACAGCTAAACATAACAGCCCGGTGTGTCTCAGTCGGAAACATCGGGGCGTTTCAGAATCTTCACAGAAGAGCTCAGAGGACGTTTGGCTGCATTTATTGACAGGGTTGCCAGATCCTGCGCGCAAACTAAGCAGACAGGTCAGTGGAGAAACGCCCAAATGTTGCCAAGTGTCTTAGAATTGTTTATTTAAACTGTTAGAACGTATAAGTTAACTTACATGTAACATCTGGGCTGATGCAAGGAGGTTTAGATTTTTGGTTTTCCTGGCTGTTTTAGGTTTCTCAGTTATTTTGAGTGAACTATAGTCATGTAGTGTAGCATTGGCTGTATTTATTAATCACAGATAATCGGTGCAGTTGTGGGCCCCCTGCAGGGGCTCTCTGAAAAATCACAGCTCCCAAGCGCCAAACCTTTATTTTGATTCACTGAAATTTTAACGACCGAACGACAAGTATTGGTGCCTACCCAGATGAGTTGCATTAGGATAAGTGGGCCGTTGTGTTCCCTTTGACAAAAGCAACTTTGTGTGCGCAGTGTGTGTCGCGGCTAACAGTTTCCTCCTGGGTATCGATTTTACTCTCCGAACCGTTCGGTCAAGAGGAACGATTAATGGTCATTGATCGATTTGAGTTGGAAATAGGAGACGGTGAGACGGAGAGGAAGCGAGAGAGGCACGCTGACCCGCTGTCTCGTCCATTCTGACCCGCCGCATGAAATCATCCGTTTCGTACATGTCGTCCAGTTGGGACACGCGAGGAACCAGAACGCTCGTTTATCTTCGAACGCCCTCTCGCCACGCGGGTCTGCTTTGGGTCGTGCAGCGTTTAAATGCCCAGTGTGTAGGTCTGCACACAAAATGAGACGCCACTTTAATTATTGTGAGTCCCGTCACTCCGTCCACTCTGCAAACACACCGCCAGTCGGGCCAGATGGACTCTGAGAGATGTGAGACGGCCAAGAGGAAGTGCTGCAGTGAGAGCGGTCTGGAGGCCTCACACAAGTGCCAAATTTAAAAGTCTGGCTTTAGTATTAAAATGCATGCTTTGGCACGTTGGCTCAAGAACCTCTGCAGGAACAAACTTGGGTTTTTGTAGACACAGAAAGGAACGGGCCACGTTATACGGCGCGTCTCTTTAAAGCTAGAGATGGGCAGAAGGAATCTGGGCCGCCCAGCTCGGTGCGACATCCAAGTCTGGGGTTATATCAATAATTCAGGCCTTTTCTGCGTGCTCTAGTGTTTTCTGTGCTTGTGCCTCATTTCCCTGCTGCCTCGCCAAGGCACAAGGCATTTTATCAAAAGCAGGTTATTTCAGACTCGGCGTGCTGCGCTGACCCTGTTTCCACAGCCTAATGCGCAGAGCAGGCTTTCTGATAGCTCAGTGAAACACCAGCACTTTTCTCCACCTCCTCTGGGACCAGAGGCTGGCGCAGCATGAGCAGCAGTCACGTGTATTTGTTTGCACACTCACTGACAAAGCATGCCTACCGATGCCATCCTTTAAATCGTCTGACTGAGAAAAGCCTTTGAATGCCACGGCTCTATTTAATCCGGTTGTGATTTAGATTTATTTCGGAGGTTCTTTGAGTTAGTCTCACACTAATTTAGGATATTTTGGACACAGGAATTTTTGGCCCCCTGAATCAAAAATGTCCCTCGAAATTAGGGGCAGCATGCCAGCTCTCCAGTCCATACTCGGCTGGTAAGGATTAACTGTCCTTAACCCCATGACCGTCTTCCCCGTGCTTAAACACAGCCACTTGTCTTTATGTGATGCTCAACTCATTCAGATGCCAGTTCAGAAAAGAAAGTCCAGGTGCTGAACTATAGACCATGTTCAGGACTTAAATCCCACCTGTGCCAAGGTGCCACTTTTGGGTCCCTCAAATGACAATTCCTTAGTGGGTGAGTCGGTCTGGATAAGGGACTAAATGTACATGTTGTAGTAAAACACTCGTCTCCCAAATCAAAAACAAAGTAGAGATTGTTGGAGGACGTTCAGAACGTTTTATAGCGTGTTTTTGGTAATTGTATTTGTGCGGTCAGACTTTTTTAAATTGCTTGTTCCTCGGATATCCCTACTTAAGAATCTACTGAGGAGGGAGGAAAAAAAAAAAAAAAAATCTTTATTTTTCAGCACTTTTCAATTTCTCGATGACTATGTGGAATCAATACAAGGAAGGAGGAAGAAATAAAAATACATTTTAATTAAAAAATAAAAAGTATTTAATCTACATTTAAATGAAAGTGAATTTGGGAAAAAAATGTAATGTACAGAACAATACCGTTGGCTCGCCACCGGAGGACGAAAAAAATCTAAAAAACAAAGACACAATTTTTTTTATTTATTTCATCCATTAGTACTGCGGCAGATCTGCGAAATGCAAAGTTTTTTTTTTTTTTTTTGTATTCTTCAAATATGATACGGCAGATCCGCGAAACAAGCCATAAAAAAAAAAGTCTGGCCTTAAGTTTTCGGGAAATATCTAATGTTTTCATACCTTGTCCAAGGCATTGCACTATTTGATGCTTTTCGGCAGCAGAGAGATCATTTTTCTTTCCCATGTTGCTGGAAACCTGTGGCCTGCGTAATGTGTTAACATCCTTTTTAAGTAGTTGTCCATTAATTGGCTCACCTAGCAAACTATCCAAAGAGCCCTGAGACACACCACCATCCATGAGTTTAATTGAGAAACCAAAATATGTATCTTCATGACACTTAAATCCAGTTTGCATAATAATTTGGAACGTGGTATAGACTGATCAAGTGTAGAAACAAAGTGTAACTAATAAAGGGAGAATGAATGAGTGTCTTTCTTTTTTCAGAAATGTTTGATTTAACCCTTGGTATGATTTATTCTGGTTGCATCCTATAGCTGCATCAAAACATTCATCAAACATTATTTTTATTCTGCTAAAATAATAATAACATTTATTTCTGTTGTAACGAATTTGCACTTACATTTTTTTTAAACATATACTAAGCCTAATACAATAAACAATAAAATATAATATATATTTATATATATTGTCCGGTTCAGGACAAACATTCAGCCAGTCAACCTATTTTTTACATCCACCAAGAGTGTACATCCATGTGCAAGAGTGGTTCTGGACTGACCAACTTGATGCAGACATGATTTGAACGTCCTTTTGTTGTTGTGTGTTTCCTGGGGAGTATTTGCGTGAGTTTATAAAGTAATGATTAGGGTTGTCTCTTTCTTTCAGGTACTGACCGCAAAAGAGAAGAAAACACAGCTTGATGACAGGACTCGAATAACTGAGCTCTTTGCAGTGGCACTGCCACCTTTACTCGCAAAGGTAAATCCTGATGTGACACGGCATTTTCACCTCGGCAGTGACTTAATCTGATGGTCGTTTATTTTCAGTAGGCCAGAACGGACTGCAAAGGCAGACACTTCCTTTACTTTATTTATTTATTTAGTATGTGCTTTTTCTACGCATGGAACAATAGTAGGGCCTTTCAGATGCAGTCCATATGAATGAGGGCACACAAGCAGTCAAAACAAGTTTTAGTTTTAAATGGATACAAAAAAGGAATTTTTGTGAATAGGGTTGGGCTTTACGCATATAAACCCAATCTACCATGCAGTGACCTACAGTCAAAAAACAACAAGCAAATGTGGGAATTTACATATGCTGCTGATATGCATTGGATCTGATCCTACATCAGTATCAGGAATGATGTTGGCTTCATTCAGTCATTGAATATCAGATGATTAAGGCCAGTCCAGATTTCAGTCTGCAACTTGCACTGGACCATGATCCCACGATAATGTAATGTACCGTCACCAATGCAGATTTTATTTTGCGTCTTTCTGTGAACCCATTGCAACTTTAGTCTGTAAGCAAGTGATATTAGTTGTTAGTTTTACTAAAATGACATTTGTATGGAGACTTCTTATTCTAGAAATGCCAAAAAGCCATATGACTACTTGTGACGTGTGTAAAGCCAGAATGAAAGTATGTTTGTTTCATACAATACAACTAATTTAAAGTACCTGCATACATGTCATGTGAAAGAGCATTAAGTTGAAGTGCTAAGAATGTTTAACGTATTGGAATCCTTGTTGGAATTAAATAAGTTTTTAAAATATCCACTATTTTTGGTGAACAGTGTATGGAAAATTGGCTTGGATTGGCCCATCACTAGGGTTTTATATGATTAAGATCAAATACCTTTGCTTCCCTCCCAGTACTCTGTTGATTCAGAGAAAGTCACCAACCTTCTGCAGTTGCCTCAGTTCTTTGATCTGGATATTTACACAACAGGGCGGTTGGAGAAGGTGAGTCTTGAAGACTATTAATACTGTATTTTGAAGTCAGTTTTTGTAAATGACTGTAACTGTTGGTAACCAGAGATAAAATACACTCTTTGTGTTCTCCTATTCAGCATTTAGAGTCGTTGCTGAGACAAATCAGGGAGATTGTGGAGAAGCACACAGATACTGATGTGCTGGAGGCCTGCTCCAAGACATACCATGCCCTCTGCAATGAGGATTTCACCATCTTCAACAGGGTGGACATTGCTCGCAGTCAGCTCCTGGATGAACTGGTAGACAAGTTCAACAAGCTGCTGGAGGACTTCCTACAAGAGGTAATCATCTTTTGTGTAGTCAGGAGCTTTGATTACATTTAATTTTTTTAGATAATGTATACCCTCTCTGTGTTGACAAGCTTTCCTACTAGGCTATAAAATTAGTGTAATCACACCATGCCTGGTTGCCTTGTCTCTTCTCCCCATTTCTCTCATTGGCCTACTCTCACACTGCAGTCTCACAAATTCTGGGACTGAGCACACTTGCACCCTCACAATGCTACTTTTTGTGGTAGATAAAGGCTTTTGTGGTTGTTCTTTTAGCTCTTTTGGAATCATTTTTGGGCACAACGACACATTTGTAAGCCAGTATTAATTTAATTCTGTTGCCAAATTAACCTGTTATACGCTTATGCTTTGTCAAAAAGTTCTTGTGCAGGTATTTGAGATTTTAATTTTGTTGGGTACACTAGTCGCATATCATGTTTAGCAGAGATGTATTAAACTTTTGTATATGAAATTTAACACTTAAAGGAACAGCTTGATTTTCATTTGTGGACTCATTTTTTGCTTAAAATGTGCAATGCAAAAAGTGTTAGTTTAAAATAAAAAGAACCTTGTTCTTCAGTTAGCTACATAATTGTAATAAACACGCTTTCTGGGTTTGGAGAAAAATGTGGTCTGTATTGACGCAAGATTCATTCATGGAATTTTTACTTTAATATATTTTGCATTTTTGTTGTTTGGTTAAAACCATTTGGGATGTTTTTTGTAGGGAGAAGACCAAGATGAGGATGATGCATATCAGGTCCTTTCAACCCTGAAGAGGATCACTGCTTTCCACAAGTAAGGGCCTCTCATAATATAAGAAATGTACTTTATAATTAAGGTGTATTTAGTCTGAGAAAGCAAAACATTTTGTTTAACATGTGGGGCTATGGTGGCTAGGTTTCAATTTCCACCTCTGCAAAGCTTCCACTGTTGGGTTCTTTTTTCAAGGTCCTTATGTGCTTGTTTTTTATGGAAAGTACAAATTGTAAGTCACTCTGGGTTGACTAATGTGAAAAAAATAGTGAATAAACTAGTGTCTCGGAAAAGCAAAAAAGTCAAAATTGTTTGTACACAAATGAGGTGCAAACTCAGTTATTGTGATTAAATAGTAAGTGGTATATTTATGGGATGAACAGAAGCATGTCAAACTGGACGAACGCACCACATGTTGACTCTTCAGACTTACAGTGATGGGACATGGACAGGATACTCCTAATATTCATTTTGAAAAATCCCCCAATTTTTATAAGCAGTGTAGCTGCTTATTTGCATAGTTGTTTTAGGCTGATAGTACTCAAAGGATTGCAATTGGCAAACTATAGTGCAACTCGGTTGCCATTAAAGACAGTTCGACAATTAACCATGGTTCAGAATATGAAGATTAGGATGAACTTTGGTAGTCAGCAGTTTGCAACAGGCTTAAACCAGCCTAGGTACCAGCACAAAAAAAAAGCATTCTGCAAAGAAGTGTCTCATGACAAGAGGCACCGACAAGAGCTCACATGATCACCAGTTACATTGCAAATTGTTTATAATACTAAGCCACACTTGTGTAGCACCTTTCACAATACCGAAGGACACTTTACAGATAGATAAGTTACAAAGAAACACTAAAAGAGAGACCACCCACAGAACTGTGACCCACGCATATATACATTTCGGACCAGAATGTAATACTCAAGGGGGTCCGATAAACAAACGGGCTAAATGGTGAAGAGCCTTATAAGTTTGAATTTTGAATGTAGTTATTCAATTGAATTAAATTCTTACATTGATAGGCAGTCAGTGAAATTGTTTGAGGATCGGGGTGGTGATCAGATCAAAACCGAGCAGCAAAGTTTTGTATAATGTTTTAAAGATGTGAAGTGATTTAACAAGGAACCCGTATAGCAAAGAGTTACAGTAGTCCAGCCTAGAAGTCACAAAGGATGAACCAGTCTTACTTGCCCTAAGGGACAACAGAGGGTTGATACAGGCGACGTTACCAAGATGGAAAAAGCTGATTTACACAGAGATTTTCTATATGGATCAAAAGACAAAGGAGAATCAAAAACACCAAAATTGCTTGCAGTAACTGAGGGTTTGATGGAAATGCCACTTGCAGGAAGAACTACAGGGGTTAGACAATGAAACGGAAACACCTGGCTTTAGACAAAGGTTTGGCTATAGCAGCCCGGCTGTATATATTGACCCTGTGGATCCAGACGGACAGTTCTGGTGGAAACAGGAGGGTTGAGGTGCACATTTAATTCTGCCGTTATTTGGGCAGTTGTGGTTTTGTTTTTTGGATACAATCCTGGTTAGCACCCGAACATCCCTTTCAGACAGCTTCCTCTTGCATCCAAGGTTAATACTGTTGGATGTGGTTCGTCATTCTGAGTGGTATGCTGACATTATCCTTGATGCATCACAAACCTCCCACACTAAAATGACAGGTGTTTCAGTTTCATTGTCTAACCCCTGTGCATCTAGTAATCGGTATCGTAGGTCATATGAAAAGACTTCTAGAAGGGATTCAGCAGATCTTGGTACAAGTAATCCTGGAACCTATCTCTAATGATACATAAGGCCCCCCTGAACTTGTGCTGACCATGCCCTCGTTTCTCACATACATAAGCAATTGAAAACTCTTGACATGGTGAACCATTTATAGTTTCTTGTAACTTATCAACAGGACTTGCCTCCGCCTTATTGCTGAGGTAATGTTAACACCAAATGGCTTCCCGCAGGAGCTTCGATTTAGGTTACTTTTAGCATACAATTTCATTAAACCAGTTTTAGTGTGCATATAGACCGTTCTGTCAGAAGAAGCATTTATGAAAATCTCTGTTAATGTAGCCAATGAAGTGAATATTTGGAATTGCAGCTGTGGTTCTGTCACCCTCTTTTTAGTGCTCATGACCTCTCTAAATGGGACTTGTTCACCAGCAACTATAAGTTACTCAACACCGGTATTGAGAACGGGGACATGCCTGAGCAGGTACCTAGTTTAATGCAGCATTTTGCTTGGCTTATAGAATCCCAGTCTAAATGTAAATGACTGATTGACTTTTTTTGTTGGGGCTTTTGCAGATCGTCATACATGCACTGCAGTGTACACATTATGTGATCCTGTGGCACTTAGCCAAAGTCTCAGAAGGAAGCTGCAAAAAAGTAAGCCTGCCTTTCTTTCATTCTGTACTGATAAGGTCATTTGATTGTGCTCTTGTTTTGTTAATTATTGGTTTGGATTTTTGCAGGAGGACATGGTGACTTTGAGGAAGCAAATGCGAGCCTTTTGCCTCATGTGCCAAAGATATTTGGGCAGTATCAACACCACTGTGAAAGAGCAGGTCAGTATGAACGATCACTCCGGGCTGGGATGTGCGTTGATCTTCCCGTTTCTAATCTGCCTACCTTTTGTTCTGCAGGCGTTCACCATACTGTGTGACCTGCTGATGATCTTCAGTCACCAGATCATCTCTGGAGGGAGGGAGAATCTTGAGCCTCTGATCTATTCACCAGATGCCTCACTGCAGTCTGAGCTGCTCAGCTTTATCCTGGACCATGTCTTCATTGATCAAGATGAGGACAACAACAGTGCAGGTTTGGGAAAGAGACTTGCTGTGTAACCAAATCATTCATTCTGATACAGAAGGTTGGAACAGGGCAATAGCCAAAGCTACAGCAATGGTTAATAGCTGAATGGATTTGGAGCATAGTGTAGACGAAATTAAGTGACCTATTAAATCTCGCTCAGCTGGACTGACTGGCTTGTTTATGCTATCAGTAAAGTATCTGTGAATTATTAGAGACAAATGATAAAACCAAGCCTGTTTTTGTTCTAGTCAATAGAAACTGCCTTAGAGAACACAGTAAACTTAAGTGTTTATTTTTACATATTGCAGGCAGTGTTTATTTTACATATTGCAGGCTTCTGTGTAATTAGCATCGTAAAGTGTTATTTCAGGCAAGACCTCATTAAAGGTGTACTCACATTATGCCTCATACCGTGCCAGAGCATGATTGCGAGCTACTGGCCTGTGCTTACATTCTGTTTAAACATTGTGAGTCTGAGCTTGCTTGCGTCATCACGATACTACAGTTACCTGTGATGCATGACAAAAGTTTTGAACTGCTTGTGTTGATTACTTGTAAACCACAAAATATATTGCAAATCTGATTGCAGCAACCAATTGCTGAGGCAATTCTGGTCTTCTTTGATGTGGTACCTGACCATCTTCCCATTGGGGAAATTTGATTTGATTTGATTTGATTTGATTTAAGCATCTTTCAAGATGGCGGTCATGTTCCGGGCTAAAACACAGGCCCGTCACGCGTTACTTGCTGGGGTATTCAGCAATATCATTTCCCTTTTTGTTTATCAAATTAAAGGGTGCCTGGTCTCTTTTTGACTCACCCTGTAGTTTGAAGAAAGCTATTGAAGAAATTATGTATAATAGGTACATGTCATGTACTTCTTATTTGTTTTTGACTCAAACACTGGGGACTGTGTGTTTTTTCCATTTTCGTCTCGTTATATATATGTCCCTATATTTGTCCCTGAAGAGAAGCTGGCAAACACAAGGTTTGTTATTAAAGCCTTCAAGTAAAATTAGTTGACCATCTTAGGAAATTCTTGAACTAAATTTAGTATAGTGCCCTTTTTTTAACTTTTTTTGTTGCTAATATATTGTACTTACTCTTAGTAAGTTCAGCTTTAAGATTCTTTAATGGTTGTCTTACATTTCACAATTGCCATCACTGTATGATAATCACCACTAGATGGAGACAGTATTTTTTTATAATGATCATGAACATGAATAATGTTTATATTATACAGTTGGCAGATGTATTTTGCCACAACTTTCACCTAATAGTGTACAAGCCAAGCAGTTGTGAAGCTTGAGTGCCCCATGGTCACAGTTTGACAGGACTGACCCTTGTGTTTAGTATCTCCAATCATGAAAGTTAATCACATTCTGTCTCCTGTTGGTACAGATGGGCAGCAGGATGACGAAGCAGGCAAAATAGAAGCTTTGCACAAGAGACGCAACCTGCTTGCAGCTTACTGCAAGCTCATCATCTACAACGTAGTGGACATGAAGACAGGAGCGGACATATTTAAGCAGTACATGAGGGTGTGTATCACTGTATTTATGGGAATATGGTAAATAAGCAGAACCCTGACCATTTTTTGAATTCACATGCACAAGTTTGACTGCCACTTTGTTGCAGTATTACAACGATTATGGAGACATCATCAAGGAGACCATGAGCAAGACAAGACAGATCGACAAGATCCAGTGTGCAAAGACTCTCATTCTGAGTTTGCAACAGGTAAGTGTGGCAGCATGGGTGGTCATGAAATGGTATCACCCCTTTTCTAGTACACTGGCACAGATGGGTCATTCATATAATGCTTCTCCTCACGTTGTATAGTTGTTCAACGAGATGCTGTCAGAGCTGGGTCTAGGCTTTGATCGCTCTTCCTCAGCATTCTGTGGCATTAAGGAGCTGGCCCGACGCTTCTCTCTGACATTTGGCTTGGATCAGCTCAAAACAAGAGAGGCTATTGCCATGTTACACAAGTATGTCAGTCACTCCTTTTATTTGTCACTTGTTATTTGGGAATGAAATGGGAGATTCTTAGTGTACTGCTAAAGGAGTCGTAGTCGTATAATGGTTATATTTGAGTGTTGCCTCATTGGGATCTGTTTTGACTTTAGGGATGGTATTGAGTTTGCCTTCAAAGAGCCAAACCCTCAAGGAGATGGGTATCCTCCTGTAAACCTGGCCTTTCTGGATATACTCAGCGAATTCTCATCCAAACTCATGAAACAGGACAAGCGCACTGTGTAAGTTCCTGTTACTGACTTCATATGCCTTGTAAGCGTTTGTGTGTGTGCATGTATTTCTGTACTTGTGAGGACTAAGTGTCCTGCAATCATAGGGAAAATTGGTTTTGATTTGTGAGGACCACTTTGCCTGTCTTCAGTTTTTTTAGTTAACAAAAAACGCAACTTTTATTTAAAAAATCGCAAGGTGAGAAGTACAAATGACTGTGTGGGGAGTTTTTTTTTTTTTTTTACCAGCACAGGCAGTAAAATGTGAAATCTTTGGAGAATAAATGCAGTGGTTGTAATAATCCCTGATCCGTTCTCTTCTCAGGCACATGTATCTGGAGCGCTTTATGACGTTTCAAATGGCTCTGCAGAGAGAGGATTGCTGGTTGCCACTCATCGCCTACAGAAACTCCCTGCAGGCTGGCGGTGATGATGATACCATGTCTGTCGTGAGCGGCATCAGCAGCCGTGGCTCCACCATCCGCAGCAAGAAAGCCAAGCCTGTGATGACTAAGAGAAAACTGTCTGAAGGTACACTTTAGTTTAAACGTGCTGACTATAATTAATAGACGTCTACTGTAAGCTTTGACCCTATAAACCCTGTCTTTACAGCGGAGGAGAGCAGCAGTAGCACAGACATGTGGCTGAACCGGGAGCAGAGCATGCAGACGCCCGTAATGATGCCTTCTCCTCACCTCACATCTACTGTGATGCGCGAGCCGAAGCGCCTGCGACCCGAGGACAGCTACATGAGCATGTACACGCTTCCACCAGAGCAGCAGCAACAGCAGCATCCACAGCATCACGCACACCCACATACGCCACAGCCTCACCACCATCAGACCCCCCTGGACTACAAGTAAGGCTTATATGCTCAGTGATTTGTGCTCACCATGTTGTTTCAAAGGAACTGTCATGCATGAATTTAAAATTACTTTGATTTCAGACAGCAGTAATGATTAGAAAACATCTACATACATGCAACGTTTAACAACCGCATTAGTATCCGGTCCCACAGTCATTAGTTTTTTTTTTTTTGTTTTTTTTTTGTTGTTTTTTTTTTTTTTTTAAACAATATTTTTATTAAGTTTTTCTCAATTCACATATAAACACACAATATATGTACTGACATTAATTCAAGTTAAAAAACTAAACAATGACATGACATCACAATGTAGAGTAAAATAAAATAAGTAGTGTAATTCACATATTCACATACATATAGCAATTTAGAAATAATAGTAATAGTAGATACATAAATTAGCAAAAAATAATAAAATAAAATAAAATAAAAACCTCAAATGGATGCACTCAACAGCAAACAGCACCTTGACACGTTTCAATATTTTGTCTTTCCAAAAATTCCACCAATGGATTCCATATTCTTTTAAATTCTCCTGCCCTTCCTTTACTTATGTAAGTCAGTTTTTCCAATGCAATATTCAGTGCCATCTCCTTCAGCCATAAATATTTTGAAGGTATATCTATTTTTTTCCAGTATAAAGCAATCATCCTTCTGGCTTGCAAAAGTCCAAAGTCAATTAACATGACCTGTTTTGGATTAGCAATTAAATATTATAGATAGATCCCTAAAATACATAATTTTGCTTTGTGGGGCACTTTTAGACCAGCAATCTCTGATATTGTCTGAACTACTGTTTTCCAGTACTTTGTTTCATTGTGTTTGGGACTGCCCAAAGTCAATAAAGTACCTTTGTCTTCTAAACATTTAATACAGATGTCTGGAATATCAGGTGACCAACGGTTCAAATCAACTGGGGTAATTTAAGTTCTCATTAACCATTTATATTGAAGTAATTTTATTCTCGTATTAATGGATTTTTTTTTTGCCTTTTTTTGTGCTTTTGTGCTTTTAAGTTTCACTTTGTATTTTTCTTGTATTCCCAATCTTTTTCTTGTATGTTCTCTTGAATGTCTACTTTCCATGCGCCTAGTTTATCAAGGGAGGATTCCTTATCATGAGACATGAAAGCTTTGTAAAACAACGAGACCTGACCCTTCCCTTCTGAGTTCATAAGTGTTATGTTTTCAAGGTGTGACAGTGGTGGCTCAGATATGTGTCTAAGTTTTGATGACAAAAAACTTTTCAATTGTAAATATTTAAAGAAATGCTTTTTAGGAAGATCATATGTCTGACTTAATTGCTCAAACGTAAGAAAGTCTCCTCTTCATATAAAGATCCCCTATTTTTTGCACACCTTTTCTTGCCTAGATTGGCAAACCACCATCTGCCCCTCCTGCCCTAAAGTGTGTATTACCCCATATCGGTGAAAATTGGGAGAAAGCAGGAGTATCCCTGACATGGTTATGGGCTTTAAACCAGATGTCAATAGTATTCTTCAGAAATGGGTTCTTTGTTGATCTTTTAAATTTTTTTGGATTTACAGATTAGATCAGGATTAACAGAAAGATTTGATAGAAAAAGAATCACGTCATCAGCATACAGAGATATTTTATGTTCCCTTTCTCCTAATGTTATACCTGACAGATTTGTCT
>JAVSBV010000138.1:3481779-3495721 GCA_033117975.1 Parotocinclus spilosoma | reverse complement strand
CAAGCGTCTCTAATTTGATGTATCAGTCTAGAAGCAGCTTCCCTCCTTAGCTGGTGTGCTAACAACCGTCCACTTTTCTCTCCATGTTCATAATAAAATCGAGATTGCAGAATTAAGCCTCAGCATGTGTTGTAGAGATCAAGTTGTATTTTGCTTGTAAATCAAACCGTTTCTTAATTAGCTCTGGGTTTTGACTGATAGAAATTTGGCTAAACACAGTATAGAAGTAGATAGGTCATCTAACTCCTTCCGGGTAGATTTCTTAATATAGGAGCCAGGCTGGATACAGCAGGCTATACCGAACTCCCTCTTTGTATAACGCGGTTTTAACTGTCCGGAACGCCGCGCGTCTCCTGGAGAGGTCTGCGCTATAGTCCTGGAAAAACCTGATATTTTAACCCCCGAAAACTCACGCCATTCCTACTCCTTCCTAGAACATACTCCTTGTCCTGGAACGAGTAAAAAAGCATAATGAAGGGTCTCGGTTTATCGGAACTCCTACCACCAGCGGCCGCTGACCGTCCAAGCCGATGAGCCCTCTCCAAGATCGGCCTATGTTGAAAGTGGTCCGAGCTGAATACCTCATGTAGCAGCTCCGTCATAATGCTCGTCTTGTCCGCACCCTCAGTGCTGTACTTTCTGGCTGTATCAAACTCACGTTGCTGTCGCAATTTTTCCACCGAAAGATCCTGAGCAAAAAATAACCGATTTCCTTCGTGAGCAATAGTAGGTCATTTACTATCGCGAAAAACAAACTCACGGTCCTGGAATTTCAGGAATCGAATGAGAATCGTTCTGGTTCGGTTTCGGTGGTGCCAGAGTTCGGTGGACTCTCTCCAAGACGAAAGATCTGTCCGTGTCCAACTCTAGCCAGCGTGGTAACATGTCTTGAACAAATTCCAGCAATGGTTGGCTGCCCTCGACACCCTCCCGGAGTCCAAACAGTCGCAAATTCTTTCGTCGGCTTCGGTTCTCAAGGTCCTCAGCTTTAGTTTCCAGATATGCAATTCGTTTCATGGCGCTGGTCATTTCCGATTGATGCTTTTCCAGCTGTTCCTCTGCCGACATTATTCGGTTTTCAGCCTCTTCTACTCGTGTAGTATTGTCAGCTACTTTCTGTTTCACTTCTGTCATGTTACTTTCCAAAGCAGCGACAGAACTGGCCATCCTAGTCATGCAATTGTCTATACTGTCCAGCTTGGTTCTCTGAACTCTGAATGCAGTGATTTTAGTTCAGCTAGTACCGTAGCTAGGTCCGCCATGTTATTCGAAGTTTCACCGACACGTTCAGTCGACAGAGAATGAAGTTTTGGCTTTTGAGAAGCGCGCTTTCGAGTAAAAATATCACAGTCTTTAATTACCGTCGTTTTTGACATGATCCCAATTCAGTTGACTTAGATAATTTCGGGTTTTCAGCTTATTTAGTGCGAAGTTTTCAGGAGCCTAAACGCTAAGCAGCCATCTCAGTTGCTGGTTCCACAGCGCCCCCCCCCAGTCATTAGTTATTGTAGAATAAATATTAATGGTATTTTCAAAAGCTAGGTGCAATATGAAAATGTCAGGGATGCCGCTGTGTGGAACGTTACCACATCTCTAATGCCACTGCATTTTAATTCATGCAATTTCACAAAATGTACATAAAATACAGGACTGTACTTTTATATCCATATATAAGGGAAAGCAATAACACATACGAGCATGGTATGATAGGCCTGACACGTTTGCTTAATGGAAGCCAAATGTGCATTGATAGACATTTTTGAGAAGAACACAGAACAACAGAGACTCGACGAGTGAATGTGAACCAGTTTATAGTTATTGGTTAGATAAGAGTATACAGATAGTGTACAGATAGTGGCGGTTAAATCAACTTACAATATAATAGGCATACACATTTTGTTACGAATAAGCAGCATTAATTACATTCCATGTAGGAAAAGACATCATAATACTGTATAATAATAAAAAAAGTACCACCTGCCCAAACCTGAGAAAATCCTAGTTCTAATGTATAGTCCTTCTTTCTTTTGAAGGAGAAAAGCAAATAATAAACAGATTAATTGGAAGCATCTTTTGTGACACAACACATTCTGTGTAACAGTTGGAATATAGGTCCTGTAAGTTGAACCGCAACTGTTATAATGTACATTTGTGGTTGAGGTATGATTTGTTAGGACACCTGTGAATGCTGTCAGCTCTTTCAAGTGTAACTAAGAATGTGTGTTTAGTAGGAAGCTTCCTTTGATCACCCCTAATGTAGACGGTGGAGAACTTGTTGTTTGGTTTGCTCTAAAATCATAATATGGATCACCAACAGGCTAAAATGACATGATAATATGACTCCTCATACTTAGTCAAAACAGAAAACAAATGACTAAGCCAGAAACCTGATAATGGGGTAGGTAATTTAGCTAACATTTAGAGATTGTTTAGCATAGTTGTTTAGCATAATTGTGTATCAATTGGGTTTTCTTTTAAGTAGGTGCTTTCTTACGTGTTACCTGCAGTAACGTGGTGTTGCTGTGTTTTGCAGCACGCAGGTCACCTGGATGCTGGCCCAGAGGCAGCAGCAGGAGGAGGCAGTCAGGCAGCAGCACGAGAGAGCCATGAACTACGCCAAGCTGAGGAGCAACCTGCAGCATGCAATGTGAGAAGACACAGGAATACGCACAACATATTTGCATGGTCTAAACACTTGCGTTACTACATTTAGACCAATTGCTGTACTCTTCAACCACACCAGTCACAGCATACTTGCATTACTAAGGTTTCCTATATGGACTGAGAAAAGACCCTGCCCTGAAGTAGGTGCTAAAAAGTACCTATACACAACTAAAAACTACAAACGTTTAAAGTTCCTGCATGAAACGAAGGAGTCACTTTCTCCAACAGTTGTAAAAACAATTTTTAAAAAAAGTTATTCCAGCTTGAAAACTCCTTATATTACCACAAGTTGGAGCTTGCAGTGCTAATGTAGGGTTGGGTGGGAGTCTGAAGCTTGTTAATACAGTTGTTTACAATGCACTTGGCAATTATTGTATGTATTTTATAATGCACTGTACAGCCTTTTGATAAACAGCTCTGCAACACTTGAGGCTCCTGGTTTTGTCCGCTGCATCCCCTTCACTGATTTAGATTTCTGAACTCTATTATAACCTTATGGCTCCATAGGTTTAATGTTATCAGAACGGATGTTCAGCAGTACATAACCGTAGAGGCTTTGTTCCATTAGGGTGCTGCTCTGTTTCAATAATAATCTAACTTGTAATGGCAGTCTAAGAATTCAGCTTGAGTCTTAGGGAGAGATATTACCCTCTTTTGGAATGAGGTACTTAATAATGTGACAGGAAAGTATGTCTATAATACTGTACTTGAGGAGTATGATTTACCAGATTTTGTCAGAGAATTCAGCCTTAAAAATTGACTTGATAATCTGTTCAAGTATTTAAGTGGTTTTAAAGTGAGAGTTGTCTTTTTCAGCCGGCGGGGCTCTGGAATAATGGAAGATGATGAGGAGCCTATTGTAGAGGATGTCATGATGTCATCTGATGGTCGGATTGAGGATCTCAGTGAAGGCATGGACTTTGACACAATGGATATTGATCTGGTAATGAACTTTAAGCAATCATGTTATCTGTTCAAATAAGGAAACTTGTACAGTACTATGCAATTGTCATTGTTTCAGCAACAGTATAATGACCATACTCGTTATCATTATCTTAATTGGAATAAAACCAGAAAATGCAGAACAATTTGTATGCCGTGTAAAAAAAACTACTGGAAAAAAAATCTAATCAACTTCTCTAGGGTTCAGTGGCAAGTATTTTATTATAGCAGCTTCATCGGGATGCCAAGTTGGACCTTTTATAGTCAAGAAAATAGCCAAGAAAACACCTTTTTCCCAACTTGGATGAAAAGTGAAATTGATATACTGATATCAGTTGGAATAAAGAGCAGTAGAAAAAAGATTTATGGAGTAATGGATTCAAATTGGAAATGTTTGGGTCCAACTACTGGCTGTTTGTTTATTTGTTTGTGTGTGTGTGTACCACTGCTAAAACAGCAAATCTAATGGCATAGTAGCGTATAAGTCAATACTAAGATTTAATTTGACATTTTATGTAGCAGTATATAATCTTGTTGTTTTGTTGTAGCCTGCATCGAAGAGTCGACGAGAGAGATCAGAATTGAAGCCAGACTTTTTTGACCCGGCCTCTATCATGGATGAGTCTGTAAGGACCACTCACTTCCTGGGCTACGATGCTTTTCAGCGGTAGTGAGGACAGACTCTGCACTCCAAGGCCACCACTAGATGGCACAAGTAGGAGTGATGTCTAACAGCTCGATTCCACAGTACACCTTGCTGTGGATGACAAACAGCCTCAAGCTAGGAAATATTAACTATATTGAAAGAGAATCAAAGGCCATTTATTTGGTAACACTAAGCTCACACTGAATTTTTTTGTAGATCATTAGAGTACCCATGTTTTAAGATGCAAAATTTGGAGTGTTTTTGGAAAAAAAAGAAAAAAAAATCAGCATTTTCTGTAAGGTCAGCTTCTTTTTGTACAGGTAATACATAAGCTCGGTGTAGTAACTGGTAAACAGAAACATCTATTGTTCCATAGAGACTTCAGAAATAAATATAGTGACTTAAACAGTCCTTTAGTAAGCGGTCCCTCTTCATGCAAAATGTCAGGGGGCAGATTGTGAATGCCATGGAATGTTGGACTGTTTTTAGCCATGTATAAATATATAAAATATATTTCAAAGCTGAACATCTTGTGTGAAGAAATTTATCTCTCTTTAGAGTTGTGGTATTTCTTGAACCTGGGGTGGATGCATCTTCTTTTTTAACTTAAAGATAACTATGTTATGTATAGCCCTTTTGTAATAGTGAGTAATCAGGTGTAAAGTAGTAATTTATAAGCAGTTACTGCTCATCATAGTGAGTGATGTGATATATTTTATTCTTCTTAACTATCTTATGTAAAAAGGAGGTTATCCTCTCGCTCTTTATATTAGTGTTCAGTTTTTGTTTCGTTCCCTTTGAGAGACCTGCAGCTCATCTGTTACTGACAGTGAGAATGCTTGTTGTCGCCTTTTGAGGAATCAGAGAAGCTGTTAGTGCTTCCCCCAAATCACCTCGCCCAAAGATTAGAACCGCTCGCTTGTCCATTCAGAGAGCATCACCAAGGAAACAAAAGGAAATCTCTCCAGTTGTGCCATTTGTGTTTGTATTTAATAAAAGCAAAGCTTGCTTAGTTTCTCTTCCCTGACATTTGGCCGATCAGTGATGTAGACATCTTTTAAGTTCTATAAAATTTATAAATTTGGTGCTGATTTTATAACTGTGTTTAGGGGTTTTCTTACTTTTAGGCTCCAATTTAAAACGGGGGGAATAAAATATATAAAATGTTGAGAGCATGTAGCCATGCAGTTTTTTATTTCTATTTTATATAGTGTTTGTATGTTGTTGTTGTTTTGTTAATTATAAGGTCTTTGGGTTTTTACATTTCCTTAAATGTAAATTACTTTTGTCATGCTTTACCGTCAGCTATTACACCTTCAGCTTTACACAGTGTGATACTCCATTTAAACCAGGAGCATTATTTGTGTTACTTTTGGGCAGCTCTGTAAAGTTAAATTAACACGTTTAGCTTGTGCTGAAGCATTTGTATATCTACACGTGTTTCTTAGGTAAACTTAATCATTCCATATCCTGGCCTTAAACATGCTTGTACAAAAAATGTTCTAAAAATATTTTATATTATATTTCTTTTGTTTTGTGCAGTGTATTGATTTGTATTTACTTTAGAACTGAGTTCAGCCCTGTTTTTGTAGATCTACTGTCCTCCTTCCAAGCCCTAATTCAGCACCCCTAATCTGCATAAGCAGTTTGAAGGTGGGTCTGCAAGAACAGGGTTGGCATTACTGCATTAGACAATATGTTCCGAAATGGCATGAGTGTAATTAAGAGAAGTGGAACCCAACTTCTAGAAATATGAAAACATAGTCTCAATACTGTCCCATTTATCACTCACCACTACATTGGCAAAACTGCTGAATAGATTGTGTAAATATACATGCATTTTAACAAAAAAACCTTAATTTTCTAGTGTCTTTTCCTGTTAATGTTTATAATCATATATCATATTTCCCTCTACAAAGATCTCACTGATTCATAATTGTTTTCCTGTTCCGTCATCCACGGTACTGTTTCTGATTTGTATCTATCTGGAGACAGTAAGTTTTTAAATAAAAGTAAACAAATCTTTATTTTGTGTATTTTTTTTAAGTGCCTCATCTAGTATTTAAGTTGATTTCAAATTACCGACTACTGTTTATGAATGTCTGAAATACTTTCGAATCCAAATATTTTTAAAGAGTTTCTGTCACCCAGAGTTTTGTGCAATTATACTTACATATCATTGCATTTAGGGTTAGGATAAGGACCAGTCATCAACAGAGTTTGAAACAAAACATTTGCTGTAATAGGCATCTGATTACATTATTTGTGAATTACATAAAGCTTATTTTTGAAAATGTGAATAAATGAATCAAATCAAATGTATTACCCCATCCACAATTGTAATGAACTATATATATAGTGGAAAAAAATCACATGCAGCAAGTTGACATTCAAATTGCTATCAGATATTAAAACTGCTATGATCAGGATAAAAGTTGGCCCCAAAGATCACGCGTCCACACTTGAATGTACTTCTGCCTGATGAAAAAAGGTATTGAATAAAAACCTGAACATTTTGTTAAATATCAGTCTGGCTTATATTTAATATGTCATACAAGTATATCTGTTCTGAGGCTAATAACTCATGTCAGGAAATGGCTGTAACAAATGTTCTTGTCTGCAAAGACATCTGGCATCTATTAAAATTAAACTGCTCTGTCCATTATAAACCATGCCAGATAAATTTAAATTTATTCCTCAAACAAATTGTATGTCCTCTATTAATGGCAGTAGAGGACATACAGTGATGCTTAAAAGGTTGTGTACCTTTAAGAATTTTTTATATTTTTGCACAAATATGACCTAAAACATTGTCAGATTTTTACTCAAGTCCTAAAACTAGATAAAGAGAACCCAGTTAAACAAATGAGACAAAAAGATTATACTTGGTCATTTCTTTTATTGAGGAAAATACACGCATACACTGCAACTAAAAGTTTCTGGTAACTGTTGATCAGCCCTGCACACTGGCTTGGAGGAATTTTAGCTTATTCCTCTGTACAGCTTCAACTCTGGGATGTTGGTGGGTTTCCTCCCATTAACTGCTTGCTTCAGGTCCTTCCACAACATTTCCAAGTGGAATTAAGGTCAGGACTTTGTCTTGGCCATTCCAAAACATTAACTTTATTCTTCAACCATTCTTTGGTAGACTGTATGCTTAGGGTCATTATCTTGCTGCATAACCTACTTTCTCTTGAGATGCAGTTCATGGGCAGATGTCGACATTTTCTTTTATAATTTTCTGATATAATTCAAAATTCATTGTTCCATTATTGACGGCAAACCCTCCTGGCCCAGATGCAGCAAAACAGGCTCAAACCATTATACTACCACCACCATGTTTGGATAAGGTTCTTAAGCAGGAATGCAGCGTTTTCCTTTCTCAAAACAGAACACTTTTCATTTAAACCAAAAAGTTCTATTTTGTCCACAAAACATTCTTCCAATAGCCTTCTGGCTTGTTCATGTGATCTTTAGCAAACTGCAGATGAGCAGCAATGTTCATTTTGGAGAGCAGTGGCTTTCTCCTTGCAATCCTGCCATGCACACCATTGTTGTTCGGTGGACTCATGAACATTAGCCAATGTGAGAGAGGCTTTCAGTTGCTTAGAAGTTACCCTGGGGCCCTTTGTGACCTCGCCGACTTGTAGTTATCTTTGGTGGTTGACCTCTCCTGGGGAAGGTAACGACGGTCTCCATTTCCTCCATTTGTACACAATCTGTCTGACTGGATTGGTAGAGTCCAAACTCTTTAGAGATAATTTTGTAACTTTTTCCAGCCTGCTTAGCATCAACAACTCTTTTTCTGAGGTCCTCAGAAATCTCCTTTTCTCATGCCATGATACACTTCCACAAACATGATGGGAAGAGCATACGTTGATAGATACTTGGTCTTTAAATAAAAAAGGCTGCCCACCCACACCTGATTGTCATCCCATTGATTGAAAACACCTGACTCAAATTTCACCTTCAAATTAACTGCTAACCTTAGAAGTTTACATACTTTTGCCACTCTCAAATATGTAATATTGGATCATTTTATTCAATAAATAAATGACCAAGTATAATCTTTTTGTCTCATTTGTTCAACTATGTTCTCTTTATCTACATTTAGGACTTGTGAAAATCTGATGCAGAAATCTGGTTCACAAAGTTTGAGCACGATTTTAAAAAATGGAATACACTTGTATTTAGTATTTCTAAAAAATAAAAAATAAAAAAAAGAACCATCACCACAATATAAGTTGTCAGTTAATACATTACCAAAGGCTTATAAAAAGAATTCAAGAAGTAAATACAACATGGACTGAGGCAAAATACTGTATGTTGGTTGTTTCCAGGCAGTTGTGTCTATATTTGCTGCCAGTAATAGATAAACAAACTGGCAATGTTATAGAGGGAAAACTCATTGGTAGATAAAAGCATATGGATATGAAAAAAAAAACAATTTGCACAACAAAACACATACAAAATAACTGCAAGAAGTTGACTGAATGAAATGGATGTAGAAAAACCAAATGACACTCAGCACTAAGCTCTAAACAAAAGTGGACATTAAACTGGACTAAAGATATAATGTTTGATGATTGGTTAAAAGGAATATCGAATGTGCCATTCTAATAAAACAATGATTGCCAGTTACACACTTGGTCATGTACACCAAGTATAACCACCCAAATTACAGATCACACCATGCTTGACCACTAATCGGCATCTATGGTATTGGTATTGAATAGTTCATAATAGATCTGACCCTATTCTTATGGTGCACACTAAGGCCTGTCAAGGCTGAATTGCAGTAGCCTGGATTCCAGTGAGAGAATTAATCCAATTTTCAGTACATGTAAGGAGATACCTGTTTGACCTAGACAAGCAAGCAACCCCACTAAACTGGTACAACATATACACACATATACAAACATATCAGCATGGGAAGGTGATGTGGTTATTTTGCTCGTCATCGTTACCAATTTTACTGGAAATTTTATACTGGTCAGCCAGCAAGACCATGCAAGTTTTCCAACCATACCATATTGGACTACTATTGGAACTTTTATCAAGCATTTAAATAAAATTTGGCCTAGGGCTATGGGCTCTTAATCAGAAGGTTGTGAGTTCAAATCTTGGCCCTACAAAGCTGCCACTGTTTGGCCCTTAAGCAAGACTCTTAATCTTGAACTCAAACAATATTCATACTCAAGCAATCTAGTACAGGGTTGTTAAATACTTTAGTAGATCTTCTGCATGTCTTTGAAATGCAGACTAAATGCAAACGCCACACAGGCAGCAGTCTTGCCAGAACGAGAACCTGGGACCTCGACAGTCCCAGTTTCTCTGAATTTGGCTATGAGAGATGAAACAGTGCTGGTGGTTTTTAATATGTTCCCTGGACATCAAGATCATCAATTCCATTTTCAGTTACCTGTGATGAACAACACATATGTTGATATTTTTTAACCAGAAAAGATATTTCAAATATGATTGGTGCAAATGATTTCGGAAACAATTCTGGTCTTCTTTGATATGCTACATGACCACCTTCCCATTGGAATTGGAAAAACTTGCCCTTGATCCATGTTCCAAACATAGCCTAAAAGATAGATCATTCCCTTTTGTTTCTGAAATAAAAGTGTGTCCTGCATCTTTTGACTATGAGGGTACACTACATGCATAGTTAATAGCCAAACAGTCCAACTGCTTGTCCAGCTTACCAGCGTCCAAACACAAATTACTGTTGTTGCAGTCTTTTTTCAGTCGATGGGATTAACCGTACAGTCATAGCCGACTCTCGGTCACTTGATGGATCATTGATCTCCACACATTTCTGTCCTTCTTCAATGTGATCCATGAAGTATTTTGGCAGGATAGTGGAGTAGTTTGCTTTCTCCACTCCTCCCCATTTATCCGAGCTTGGGACCGGTGTGTAGCTTTTTCCATTTACACGGCTGTGGTGTTTTGAATCTGCAAGTCAATGACAATTTGGTGATACCAATGAACCTAACATGCATGTCTTTGGACTGTTGGAGGAAACCGGAGTACCCGGAGTAAACCCACGCAGACACGGAGGGCCCAAGCCGCTCCACTCTGAGACTAAACCCGGGACCTTGTTGTTGTGAGGCACGCGGTGTTACCCACCGAGCCACCGTGTTGCCCCTTTGTAAATGTGTAAAGAAATGTGTAACTGGGTGTATATTGGTGTTAAATATAATTTAAGAGAAAATGTTCCTCAGAAATTCAACATAATAAACGGTCTCTTGTTATTCAGTAGGAGTATAAATAAACAAAGTTATGGCATAAATTAAGGCATTGTTCATTTTATAGAGCAGGCGTGATTTGGAAAGATGTAGGCAGTTTTTGGCGGAAATGCATCACGGTGCTGCATTGTTGTGTTCCTGTAATGGCGGAACACACGGACGGAGAAAGCGTTGGGTTCAATGCTAACAGGTCAGTCTTCGCAACATCATTTCCGAATTTAGTCGTTTTTGTTCAGTCGATTTCAATAAATAGCAGCTGATAAGTGCTATTTCATTTTGTAGCGGGTTATGTTTCTTTAAAGGTATAAGTTACAGCAACTAAAGAGCGCTAATTTGAGGACCACAGCTAGTTTAGCTCCTTATAGAAACAATGCACAGACTAGCGGTGTGATGTATCATATAATATCATATAATCCGGATGATATTTTATTTTCTCTGTAATCTTTGTATTTTGCATTTACATATATACATTTTTAAAACCGAAGCAGAAAGTGGGACGTGGTCGTGGTTGCGTTGATGCTTATGTTCTAGTTGTGCTGTAGAACTGTAAGTGCACGTGTTAATAAAAGATTTAGTTATAAAGCCTGTATTAGGTTTATTAACTGGTTCACTCGATCAGTAACTTTCATTTTGTGTTTAAGATGTAAATCTAGGTTTTTAATCAATGTATTACGTTCTATGCATCTAATAACATACGGTATGATATATATAGCTACACTCACTTTATTAGGTAGTACTGTGTTGTATCCCCTTTGCCTTCAGAACTGCCTTAATTCTTTGTGACAAAGATTCAATGAGGTGGTGGAAACATTGTTTAGACATTTTGACTTGACAGCTTCACACAGTTGTTTGTCGGCTGCACATCTAAGGTGGGTGTCTCCAGTTTCACAACATCCCAAAGGTGCCCCATTGGGTTGAGATCTAGTGATCTAGTGGGAGCCCATTTGAGTACACTGAGCTTATTTGTCATGTTTAGTAAACCAGTCTGAGAAGCTGTAAAAAGGACACATGGAAGATGA
Organism: Parotocinclus spilosoma; assembly: GCA_033117975.1. Lineage (NCBI taxonomy): Eukaryota > Metazoa > Chordata > Actinopteri > Siluriformes > Loricariidae > Parotocinclus > Parotocinclus spilosoma. Next base: position 3,484,196 of record JAVSBV010000138.1, on the reverse strand, counting down.
GAACACTGAAGGTGTACATAAAGGGATGGGCATGGTCAGGGGCTCAAATTGTTCCTAGAAAACAATGACCTATACCATTTCACCACCTCCACAAGCCTGCCCACTTGATATAACATTCATTCCTTAATTCATGTTATCCGCTAGTCAAGAGTGCCAATCCATCATTAAGCACATTCACACATTAAGTGCACTTTGGAAACACCATTCAACCTAATAAGACTGCATAGCTTTGGAATGTGGGAGTAACTAGGGAAAACCCCTGCAAGCATGGGGAGGACATGCAGACTTCCCACAGGCTGACCCAGGGTCGCGATCAAACTAGGGAATTTGGAGCTGTGTAGCAACAGTGATAACCACTGCACCACCGTGCCACCCAAGCAGGATGTTACATCGAATTCTGACCTGAATGCAACAGAAATCAAGATTGTTCTGGCCTGACAAACACATTTTTTTCTCAGAGAATGGATGCTCACTGCCTTTTTAATAAATAATGTAAATAAGTCACATTTATTATGTGGGCGTCTATGTCTCTCAGATCTTGCAGAATACTTTGCTCAATACAGTTGTACGCCCAGTGAAAACTAATCATTTGTTTGGAAGCTGATGCATAAAATGGGGGCCAAAATGATTAGATCACTAGTGAAAAGTGCTTGGATTTTTGTGAAGAAGGATTCATATTGCAGGAAGGTAATGACCCAAAACACATTTCATAAGACCAAAGAAGATTTTCCTCTACAGTCATCTGACCTAAACCCCACTGAGCATTTATGGGGGCACTTGAAGTGAGAAAGCCAAGCATTTAGTAACTTTCTGTTTAACCGTCATAACCGCAAAAGGGAGGACATACCAATCACTAATCGATTAATAAATGTATAAAGTTATTTCTAAAGCTTTTCATTTAAATTGTTATGTGTTTATATGGGTTGTAAAAATGTTAAATGATGAGACAAATGCAAAATGGAATTTTTTTTCGAGGTTTTGACATTTGTCCCTCACTGTAACAGTTTTTCTGATTTGTTGAACTGTCTAATTTTGTGTATGGTTGTCATTATTTTATATGTTTTATATTAAAATCTAGTCCCTTTAAGTGAACTTTAAAAATGAAGTCTTGTTTTGATTTAAGAAAGTGTAGCTGATGAAATTGTTTTTCATAACAGAATGGCGCAGCAGCAGCTAGCCCCACGTTTTCCCACTTCTGCTCCTCCTACCCCTTTGCCACGCAGGCAGCCGTTGCTGAGCACCCCTGCTACCCCACCGTTGCTGAGTACGTCTGCTACCCCACCATTGATGAGCACCTCTGCTACTCCGCCACTTTTGAACACTCCCCCCACCCCACCATTGTTAAGTACTCCTGCTTCTACATCGCTCCTCAGCACCCCCAATACACCATCGTACTCTGTGATGAGAGGTTCTGCTCCAGCAGCCCGTCCCCCTTTTGGACGAATGCCCTTTGATCCTTCTGTTCTGCCACCTGTAGGAACGCCTCATTTACAGGTGTGAATTTCTAGACTGTAGAGACCTTAATGTGATGTTCTTAATTGAAGTTTAATTTAGGCATTTAATAGACCCTCCTATCCAGAGACACTGAAACTCAAACTGTACAGTCCAAGCAATTGTGATTTAAGGGCCCAACAGTGCCAGCTCGGTAGGATAGAGGCATGAACGCTGGGCCATATGGTCCATGGCGCTGCACCGCCACAACCAGGATTTTATGCTTTGTCGATTTTTGCTAGTTAATATTTGGTGTATCTATAACAAAACATATTCTGAATGTCAGCTCTTGTTGCAGTGTTTGTGTTCAGTTTAACTTAGCAAATCATGGTAACAATGCCATAATTGACGGCATAGTTGTTATCAAGTAGCTTAAAGCTTGCTACTGTAATTGCATTTTGTTAGGATTTTGTTATGGACACACTATTCTGGTTGATTATTTGCTAAAAGATTCTGGCAGAATGCAGAAAGCTTTAACACTTAAGAGGATGGCCTGGTGGACCTGATACATTTGTTGATGGAAGAAAAAAAAAGTTTACAGTACAGTCGAATCCGGTTAATCGGACCACCAGTTAATGGGACTAACCACTTATTCAGACCAAATCCTAAATTACAGAAACAAATCCTAGTATATACGTGTAATGTTATTCGCTTAATCGGACCAAAGAATGTGTATAAGAAAAAGAAGCCGCAAGTTGCCACCTAGTGGATGCAAAGCGGGTTAGCTGTTGACAAGAGCAAAACCAGCGGAAGGTGAACACGCCCACCACTTTCTTTATTTTATTCAAGTGCAGTCCGTCAAGAGAACACCTCAGATCACACTGGATAAGTTGTTCAAACGTTGACTGGAATTTAGTAAGAACTTGTTTTTTTACAGTATTATGCTTTGCATGCTGAGTACCTATACACTGTGTTGTAGATCGTTT
>JAVSBV010000138.1:3438503-3475287 GCA_033117975.1 Parotocinclus spilosoma | reverse complement strand
CTTTTTGAGTCTTGGTCCTCCCAAGGTTTCTTCCTTCTACTTTCAGGGAGTTTTTCCTTTCCACTGTCACCCTAGGCAATTTGGGGTTGGCCTTTTAAGATAATATAATGTTGCTACTTTGAGACAATGCTTTGTTGTGAAAAGTGCTATATAAATAAATTTAAATTGAATTGAATTGAAGGCCATTACAGGGGTGGCAGGTCACTGCTGATGATCAAAAAAGACCAGTTGTGGAAGGTATGTGCTGACCGGTCAGTCACTATCTGAACCCAGGTCAAAGAGATTTTTCTCAAGCATCTAAGCATTAAGACAACATACAAAGAAGCTCAAATAATATTTTCTTTCATCATTGTAATGTGACCTTTATCCAACACTGGCCTAAACAGTTCCAGACCCTAAACTGATACACAAAAGAGCAATGGTTCACGTGACCTGCTCGTACAGAGGTAAATAATCGAAATGGAGACATTAGTAACAAGCACTTCTTTAATGGTCATGTAATTGTGCAGTGGAAGCCGGCAGCAAATTATCATGAGTATGGGGAGGCGAGTGGGGGCAAAGATTTTAATGATGTGAGATCATAGCATCTACATCACTGGATAGGAATATGTGGACTTGAGCCCAGAGTGGGGATATTGATGTATAAATGTACTTAATTTGTCTTAATTAAGTAAAACTCAATTACATCTGTCAAAGACTGTTCCATGTATTGTTTAAACATTGTTTAATATTGACACGAGGCAACCATATTGATGGAATAATGTAAAAGTCATCAACATTAATTGCGATTTGGCAAGTATCAGAATTCAGTATCGCATACGTGTATTGTACGAAAGTGGCCCAAGTCAGAACTGCAAATGTCAGTTCTTTTTGCCGTTCACACTGGACCACAGGTAACACGTATTTGTCCCATATGATAAAAAAGATCAGATATGATGCACTTTTCCCTGCTGTGTGAACGAGCCTTAGACTACTGTGCTACCCGAGTGCCCTGAGCCTCTCATATCACTGGCAAACTCTGTAACGATAATTTGCTACGAAGCAGAACCAAGGCCTTTGTCGTTCACATTTCCAGCCATCACTGGAAATCAACTTTTAATAAACCCCACACCAATGTGGTCTGTAATTATCACTTACATACACTCTCGATATGGATTACATATGCAACACATGAGTCACAGGAGATAAACAGGACAAAATATCTCACCTTGCACATCTTTTCATTTTTTATTTCAACAAATTCCAATAAGCATAAAGACTGCATGTCATTTGATTGCATTTAAATACATTCTGAGCTATAAAACTTTGAGTCCATAACTGAAATTAAGATGTTACTTTTTTTAAGGAACTTGTACCTAAAATTCCCTGATATCATGTAATCCTCATGTCTAGTTAGGCTACATTATTCGCCATTACTTCACTCCCTTCCAGATGGAATAAACAGGTAGTGGGATGTCGCAGTAGCTGGCTAAGAGAAATGCACTGTAGAAGACTATCAGTTGTCTGGATGAGAGACAAAATGGATTTCCTGCTGCAGTTTGAGCACACATTCTCTTAATAAGAGTGATACAATATGAGGAGTGCAATTGTAGCTTCCACCTAACTCACGTAAATCAATCAAATCCAGGGACATAAATGTGAGGGGCTCTGGCAAAAGCAGGCGCTTCTTACTAGGGCAAGTATTGAGCTATGGCCAGGTGAAGCAATAAAAAAAATCTCTAAAGTGAATTTTTTTGAAAAATGAATAGAAAAGACTATCACTTTCCAAAAAAATTAAGATTAATAATAATAGTTGCTTTTAAACCATGTTTTAAGAAGCATCCACTCAAAAAAAAAGTCTAAGAGTGTAAAGCACAGAAAATCAACCCAGTTTAGTTTTGAAAAACCTTCCTTTGGAGAGAAAACCTCAAAATTCGCCTTTCGACGTCATCAATCTAAATAGTTATGCATGCTGAATCAATCAAGTTTTGTCCAAACAGCCAATCCACTGATGGTATGCAAATCTCTGAAGTTTAAAAAGTCATGACTTGGTAAAGTTTCATCCAATCCCAAAAATTATTTCAGTTTTGTAAAGCTCTCAGTTCAACAAGTCCCTCTTGTAAAGCATTAAGTCAATTTGGAATTTTTGCAAACCTGTTTTTTTCCAGAGCCTCTCACAAATCACAAGCGGACGCGGCTGACGTCAGGACCGAATTAAAAAATGTCAATACACTCTGTTTTCGTTCATTTTTCTTACACAAAGCTATTCAGTCAACATTTCATGAAAATAACAGTCACGTTCCACAAACCAAAATGTCACACCACCTGAAAACATCCCACCATCCCCCTCCCGAACCCTTTTCGATTACACAGACGAAAAAAGAAGGCACCACAGCTTATTAAATGAAACTAAAATAAGAAGACGAGAAAATGCTAACATGTTAATGACCTCCGATCGTTTATACCTCCGTATTAATCATGGCCTCAGCATAGCACATCCATAGTGCACTGTGGGTTCACATTTCATTGACAACTCGGTTGTGGCTAAAGGGCATTGGTGAAGGGTACAGTGTCCTTTCTGTCCAAAGCGTGTAGACCTTCAACAGCTTGATTGGAAAGTGCCCTTTGGTTTCACATGCCCGGGCAATGAGTCAATGAAAAATGGATAACATATAGCTACAGTGCGGCACTTTTTCCATCTCTGCAGATCTACTGACACCTCCTAAAACTTAGATCTGCTCTACCTTATAATACTAGTAAAATAGTGCACTTAGTTCGGCCCTGTTCCAAATCCGAAATGTCAGACAGTTCCTTCAAATGGAGAACGAAATAAATAGAGTAAATAAATGATGTGTTACACTTAAAAAGAGGAGAATGTGGATGGGTGAGGAATGGCTTATACCACTTCTCACATGTGGCACCATCACTCAGCAATGATGAACCTGTGTCCTTGATCAGGCCAAGCCTTCAGTGGCCCAGTCAAAGCTTTCTTCAGTACCCAAATACGACTACAATGCTCACCCCCATCTCTGTTACAGGTCCTTGAGCCAAACACCGCCCTGTACGGCAATCAGACATGGAGTCTGCATGTCTGTGCGTGTGGGTGTGCAAGGGCATACAAGCTGTGCTAGCTAGTTGACCTTATCCTGGAAGATGTAAAGGTTGTTAGTAGCGGCCACAGCGATGATGTTCTCTGAGGGGTGCCAAGTGGTGTGCAGGATTTTTTTGCTGAAGTCCAGGCTGTCAACGCTGATCTCGTCCTTGCGCCGCTTGCCACCCACACACACCTTGCGTGGCTTCAGGACTGCCCGCGGCTTGCTGTTTTCCCTGGACGCCTCCAGAGTGACGTCACGCTTCGTATTGCGGTCAAACATTCGGAAGAAGTTGTTGTATGAGCCGGTCATGATCATGCTGCAAATTGAGACGAAAGGATTTACACACTGAACACTTTAACAAAAATAAATCTGTCTTAAATATTGGCCAAAGAATGGCAATGAGAACCTAGAACTAGTTAGTTGAAACGTAGTTTTAGTTACCAAATATTTAGCGCCAAAATAACCAAACGAATGTCTTTAAAATGGGTGGCATGGTGGCACGATGGATAGCAATGTCCTTTCTCTGTGGAGTATACATGTCCTTCCTGAGTCCATGTGGCTTTACTCTGTGTGTTCCAGTCTCCTCCCACACTGAAGTGGCCCTATTGTGGGTATGAGTGTGTGAGTGCATGTGCCCTGTTGGAGTACCCAGAGAAAACCGACATGGACACAAAGAGGACGCGAAAACTCAGCACAGGCGGAGATCGGACCAAGGATCTCCACCATGCTGCCCAGTGAACAACAGGCTGCTGACAAAAGCACTAATCACTATTTTTGGTCCTGCTAAGCATTTATACACATATTGGCTTTTACTGAATTTCCAGTTCAGGAAGTCGTGTGGCACAACGACAATTCGCTAGCCCATTTCATTTGTTTTGTAAAATCGCAATTGGTCAAAACATTAATGGGTCTTGGACAAACCATTTTGTGTTCACGGTCATGATGACATTAGAACAAGTATTTAACTGGAGTATTTGACTGGAGTACTGCCTTTGCTCATGATATGTGTTCAAATGGACTTCATTCTCATGCTATCAATGGGATGGACAGCAAATAATACAAACATAGCGAAACAATGTTGAGCAATGACTTTAAAGTGTTAAAGCCCTAAAAAGAGTGCTGACCTGTCAGATCCATTCCAGACACACTCAAACTTGTCAAAGATGCAGTCATTCTCATACAGTGAGCAGAGCTTGCTTCTTAGGTAGTCATGTACCTGAAAGGGTAGACACAATTACACACAAACAGGGTTTCAAGTTGACAGTAGTTGTTCACAGTGCTAGTATACAAACTTTACTGCTCTATGTCACTTCCATGTTGCCTATAACAATGACGTGCAAAGGGATTTGATTTTTTGCTTTAGGAATGTCTGCATGTGTGCTTCAATTTTTTTGAGCAGGTTTAATTATTTGAAGTGTTTTTGTATTTTGTGTGATCAACTGATATGTTTGTTGGTTTGGGATCTAGTAGACATTATAATGACAACACACAAAAATAGATTAGCGAAGCATTTATTAAACGTATAGAAAGGTAGCCCTTTTAAAATATCCAAAAATATTTCCTTACTCCTCTACATCCCGTATTATTATTACCTCATTTAGATCTTCTTTCACTCACTAAATCACACGCTAACTTACTCCCTTCCTCAGTCTTACGTGGTCTGCCTAATTTCCTTACCAGTTTTACATTTACAGCAGATACCCTTATCCAGAGCGACAAATGTCTGATACAGAATGCAAGGTTCAATACAAGAAATTGACCATTGCAGTTATCTGACTTGTACTTTACTATTTTAAATGCTGCAGTACAGTCGAATCTGGTTAATAGGACCACAGGTTAATTGGACCAGCTGTTTATTGGGACCAAATCCTAAAGTACCGAAACAAATCCTATTATATACCTGTATTGTTTTTTGCTTATTTGGACAAAGATTCCACTTAATCTGACCAAAGAACGTGAGAGCGAATAAGTAATATGTAATATCCGTGGTTACCAAAGAAAGAGACGACCGCAAGTTTAGACTTACTTTTAGTGAACCAATAACTTCCACAGAGCCACAGTATACATACAGAACAACTCTTCATCTCTGGCATCGCTAACCGAAAACTCCCAAATTTCTCCGCAGCCCTCTACTGCCTCCTACAGGTCTTTGCCTAACATTTCCATTTACTACAAAAAAGAAGCAGCAAGTCGCCACTTAGCCACTGCAAAAGCGGATCAGCAATTTATGGGAGGATTTTTGGGATCCCCGGGAAAATTTATGCTTTTTCAAAGGTCAGGAAATCTGAAAAGTTGTGTTGACAAGAGCAAAACCAGCAGGAGGTGAACACGCCCACCACTTAAGAGAACGTGTTCGTCAAGAGAACGTGTCAGATCACAATGGATAAGTTGTTAAAACGTTGACTGGGAAAAAAGTTTGTAAGGAACAGTAGTTCTTGTTTGTACGTTTTCTATATGTGTAAATCGCACAAAAAGGTTTAATAAACATTAAATATGTTACATAGCACGTCCCGTCCTGTTTGTTTAATCGGACCAGCAGGTTATTAGGTCCAAAACGATGGCGTACCCAATGTGGTCCGATTTAACCGGATACGACTGTATACAATTACAGTTTCAGCAGACACCTGTATATTTTACAGGTACAAAACAACAATTGATGCTTAAACACCTTGCTCTGGGGTCCAGCCATGTCCAACCACTGACAATGCTTGAACATGAACACTGGACTAAGTTGCAGCAACTTAACCTCTGAAACACCCCAGTCTTTTTCAGTTCTATGTGACAGTCCCAGCCTAACATTTAGTCCATGCCTACATGGACTAATTTTCCTATTTTTAATCAATCAAGTATTTATGAAAGATAATGAACTGTACTAATTTTCAGGGACGCTTTGCAACAGTTGGGGAGGAGAAGAGCACTTTTTTACCTGATACGTCTCCAGTGGCTTATTCTCCATGTTCAGGTCCCACACTTTCACCGTCAGGTAATCCCGTGTCATCAGGTAGCGCCCACTGTGGCTGAACTTGACGTCTGAGATGGAAGAGATTATTTCGGAAAAAAAGGAGCGGTTGCTGGGATCCTCTGGCTCTTCGAAGACTGCATGAAAGGAGACAAGAGCACAAGACAGAAGAAATTAAATCCTGGTAACATTTCTCCATCATGGATTACTTTTGATCATTCTGAATCATGTTTGATTTCCTATGTAAGAATAAAAGGTAATAAAAGTTTGATATATCAGTGCAGCAGGACGCACAGGTCACAGAATGTCTCAATGGTAAATCTAACCCAGCAGCAGAGGGAATAATATAGATCAATGTACTGGGACAAGATCATGAGTAATCCTGCTAGTCTGAGATGCATGAGTCTGTCCCATGCAGACAACGTGTCACCTGTCATATCACACAGCCGTCTGTCTGCAAGTTATTCTGTGTGTTATTCACCACAGGGTAATGAGGTCCCTAGAGAGAATCCAGGGAGCCAGTCTACCCACAGAGAAAAGCTGCAGGGGGCTCCACGGCATAGCACAGATTTTCAACAAGACTGCAGAAGATTTATTAGTGTGTGAGACAGAAGAGGAGGATGGTCTGAAGGAACGACACACTAGGCATGAGCAATAATACTGATACTCCTTTATTGATCTGAAGTTATATTAGGACTCATAGATTCATGTACCTGCATGGTGAGAGATCATGCACTTCTGCAATCATGCACATTAATATTATGTCTTTAATGAGTTACAGTTTTTAAAGTATTTAAACTGTTCACGCCACAATAATTGCTACACATGGTAAAAATGAGCAAACGTGGTTAGAAGATATTCAACTTTTATTGAATTGCCTTAATCTTACACTGATTAAATGAGAAGAATCCAGCCTTTAATAAATTTGATCTAAGAAGGAAATCCCTTATTCAGATGTTTTTAATAAAGCCATATGCTACAACTGGCATACCTGCATTTAATACTTTTTTACATCAGTTTGTACAATTAAACATCACTTAAGTCTTAAGTTTATAAGGAGAATACAGAGCAGGGAATTTGAAACCAATTAAACTCAAATAATTTCTTCAAATCATCCAGGCTTTTAGATCCTCTCTTTTACACTCTTTGCTTTAGATCACCTTACAATGTTTATATGAGGTTTTAATCAGGGGGCTGACATGACAATGGTAGTAGCTGTGATTGTTGTTTTGATCTGGACATACTGAATCATTGGCCTGCTGGTAAATCCACTGATTTATAACTAATTCTAATTTCTTGGCAAACAGATTTTAATTTAAAATTTCCTGGTAATTTATGGAATCCGTGATATCCTAACAAGGTTCCAAGGGCCACTGGACGGAAAAAAAGAATCCTCACCACACAATAGACCCTCCACCATACTTAACCGTGGACACCAAGCCCATCTTAAATGTTGCCAGAAAGTTCAAAAACTTCCAAATGAGAGGCATGGAGCAGGCACTTCATAATTTTGAAGACGTAATAGTTTCCAACAATCATCCTTGTTTATGTGGGTAAAATGAAGGCTATGCCTTAACCAGGCAATTTTTTCACAAGTCTAATTAATTGGAACTTTTTAGTTATTGCCCTAATGATAAATATGGGCAGACAAGTAGCCATTCCCTGTCTTGTGCAGATCAACACACTTTTCTTTTATATTGAACTGTGCGATCTCTTGCCTTTCCCATGCTGTATCATATATATATACCCAAGTAAAACAACTAGTCATAAATTACTGCTTAAAAGTTCATAATCACTCTGATCAAGTAAAACATATATTGAAAAATATACTTCAAGTGAATATTGTTCCTAATAATGCCCAGGGGTGTCAATAACTGTGGCAAATGTAGCATTTTTTGATTAAAAGATTATTTCCTCAGACTACAAGTCTGCGGTTTTATTATTCTAATTTTGTGCAGTGTGAACCTTGGTAATTTATGAAAGTTTAATTTTTTATAACCCTTTATAATAATCTTTATCAGGGGTGCCAGTCATTGCACAGGAGACTGTATAAGGATCAATTTGAAAAGGAAATGCAATGGCTTTCAGTAAAAATCTGCTCCTTCTAAATTCTGCATCTGTAGTCCATCCACCTGCTCATAGTTGTGTTACAAATTTTGGGGGTATTGATTTGAATTAAGGTAAATAAGTAATGTAATTATGACCTGACTTAGCACTAACCATAACCTCTTTTAGCATTTTTCCCCCACTGCTATTTTATTTTTTATTTTTCGAGACCTGCCAAATGTCTACAAGGTCATTATTGTTAAATTTACTGTATAAACACATGGCCACACACAACAGCACCAGATGATGTCAGATGACATTGAGTGTATCCCCAGGCAAGGTAGCGTGTCTGCACACTCTGTGATGACACACCAAGTAAAAAATAACAGCTGTGTGTATAATGGAAGGTAACACTTCAGGTGAAACAGAAGCCCTGTCCCTTTTTAAATTCACTAGCATGATGTAAATAGCCTATTCAACAGGATGTGTGTTCATGGAACATCAACGGTGTCCATTAAGATTAGGAAATGACCGAATATCGACGCCACTGATATTCTAGTGCCTTAACATATTGATTTTTCAGACCACTGCCTAAATGTCAATGTATTCAGTCTGACTTCGAATTGCATGCTGCCGGCTGCAATGTCGAACCAGGCTCTGAGGAGATCACAAAACGCCCAGAGGAGATCTAATGGAAATTTATCAGGGTCCAGTTATCGGTTCATGCATATGGATGGATTTTTCAGCATCCAAAGAATCACTCCAATATAAATTTGAGGGTTAAGCCTAAGCAAACATAATCATATTAAATATTAGCATAAGCTTCACCTTCTACATCCCTTGGGGTAGGTGGGAGGAAGGCTAATCCCTGTCATGGATGACATGATGTTTGGGCTCATGGGAAAAGAGTTGAGTGGAATGAGCTGGGCAGCTTTATGCATATGTAATGTCAGATTTATTGGCTGTTGTTTAGATCTGGTAGACACTCTTTAAAGAATTTAAAATATTTAAAACAAAGTTGGTATTGTTCACAATTTAACTACACCACTTTATACAATCATTGTTTTTTATACCAGCTCGCTATATATAAAACTAGCTTTGCACATCATATATTAGAAAATGTGAAAATGTCTGACAAAAAAGTATGTATTACTTGGCCTATACTGCTAATATTTACAGCAAACAAGTATTTTGTCTGCTTTACAACCTTTTGCTGTGCCTGACGAGAGGTTGTATAGATCTTCTTGTGCCATCAAGATCCTTTCCAATCTCCTGATCTGGGAGATTTGGACGTAAGATATAATTAAAGGATTCAGTGGCTCTATGCTGTACTGAATAGCAAGGTGCTGCCACAATGGAAGCATGTCAGAGTTGGACTTTCACCAAAAAAACACATCTACTGATGTCATCGCCTTATCAATCAAATCAAAAGGAAACAAGGCCAAAAGAAGCAAATTGTCTCCCAAAAAATCCAAATTTAAACAGTTCACATACTTCAGTGTGAAAAAGTGGGCACTTGATCAGTTAAAATTAAATAATAATAATAAGCAGAAGCTTTCACGGATACTGGTGAGAGAGAAACAGGATCAGTTTTCTTTTGTGGTCCAAGGATGTATGAATCTGAGGCGTGGTCAACAATGTAAAGTGAATAAAAAGACTATTATACAGTAAGAATCCAAATTTAAAATCTACAGGTCCAATAGCCAACAATATGTTTTATATGATCAGTATGGCAAAAAAAATCAATTAAATCTAGTGAAATCAATTAATCTAATGGTGACCTAAGACTTTTGTACACACACATGCACACACACATATAATTAAGTGTTCTTGGTCAATAACTGATTGCATAGAATAATCTCTAACCTTACTCAAGGACCTAATGGCAGCTTGGCAGAGGTGGGATTTAAACCCTGGACCGTGTGGTACATGGTTCAGTCCCCTAAACGTTAGACTACCACATTTCTGTGTTCAACAATATAAAGTGAACAAAAAGAGTGACGAATCCAAGTTTGACATCTTTGGGACCAATAGTCAACAATATGTTACATATGGTCAGTATGGCAAGAAAACAAGAAATCAATAAATCGAATGGTCATATATACATAACAGTTCTTAGTTAATAGCTGATTGCATAGAATAATCTCTACATGTCAGGACACCACATCCTTGCTGGTACAATATTTACATACCAATCACACAATTCTGTTTTGAAATGTAACTTTTTTAGGCCCTCTGCCACAGATCAACCCTCTGTGATATTATGTCAGGCACTCTTGAATGTCTATCAATTTTTCGCATACTTCTCAAATACTCACATTTGGAATGGCTGTCACAGAGCGCTGCTGCCCTCATGTCACAAAGCCGGATGGAGCCCTTGCTGCTGCTGTAGACAAACGTATTGCACTGGTGAGGGTGAAACTCTGCTGCCGTGATGACCTCAGTCAACTCCTCCATGTTGGTAGGCTTAATGTCCACAATATCTAGAAATACAGCTCAGGACATGTTTCAGAATATGGCTTATTACTAATAATGATTTTAGAGTGACAGTAATAACTGTATGTAGTAATATAAACACATTTTTGGAGGTGGCATCTTACAGAGTTTGTTCCGACAAGACTTATCTTGTTTATATAGCTGTGCCATGACAACAGGAATCTAATTATATATAAAGACTTACTTACAGTGCAGTAGACATAATATAGTACAACATACATTATGGACAAAGGTATTGAGACACCTATGTATTATACCTACAGAAGCCTATACATTTTCACTGAGTCATTTAGCAAATGCCCTTATCCAGAATGACTCACATCTGATACAACTGTGGGTTGCTCAAGGGCCCAATGGCAGCTTCGCAGATGTGGGATTTAAACCCTGGACCTTTTGGCCCATGGTTCAATTCTGTAACCGTTAGGTTACCACAAATCTGCTTTTATGAGATCCCATTCTGAATCCAGATGCAATGATACTATTCTATTACAGTACAAATTCAATGAGATCTTTAGAATGACCCATTCATTGCTTATAAAGGTCAAATCTTTACTAGGTAAACTTGTTTTACTCTGAACAAGGATACTGAAACTCCTGTTGGTGATCTCCAGGTGCCACAAGTTGATCCTCAAGTCATCTGTGGACATGTATGTCTCATAATCACTGTTAACAGAGATGGAGTTGATGTGGTACGTGTGGCCATTAGAAAATACTCTTCTAGGTGTTGCCTCCACCATGAGGTCCATGGGCCTCAGCACTGGCACCTAAAAAAATAGAGAATTAGGTTAGAAAACAAAACTATTTTATATGATATAGATTGCAGTGTGGACACAACACATTACATAATCTCACTGCTCAACTGGCTTACATAATAAAATAATATAAAGTCAGTTGGTGGTTTTCAACAACAAGAAGTAATTAGCCACAGTCAGGAAATCACAGTCAGCCAGCCAAATAGTCTTACACTGACGAATCATTCCTAAATATATCTTTCTAAAAATATCAGGGCTGCTGTTTCAGTCAATTGACTGCATCTGTAATGGAAGAGCTGATAGATTTATTTCTTGTTGAACACTGACTAACATAATGTGGATGTGCGATTATGTAAACAAAATCAGCATCTCTACAGGGCATGGGCTATGTTCCCAGTCAGTGAAGGCCTTGTAGAAGGTTAACAGTAATGTTTGTTCTCATGCAATAAATATCAAAACATGATTTACTGTTCACATGGTCATTTACTAATAATGCTGGTGATTATTTGAATATCTATAGTCCTCTGTCAAAAAGTCAAGTCAAGTCAATGGACCATTGTCTTAAAGCTGTAAAGCAGTATTAGATTATCTTGTAATATTTAGGGCCAGTCCCAATCTGAGCAAGCCTAGGGCGACAATGATAAGGATATACTTCCTAAACGTTATTAGGAAGAAAGCTTGCGAGGACCAAGAATTAAAAAGGGATTCAACCTCCTTGGGCGGCTTAGATGTTACCTAATGCTCAAAAAATTGGATGAGCCAGACTGGATGTATCTATAAAGCCATAAAAATCAGAGTGGACATGTTTTTGTCATTCTTAAAATTTTCATTTGATCTAACCAGGGACCAATAAACAACAATACTGGCTATTCAGTGTGTGCTTGACATTCATGGACATGGTCACGCAGTGCAACTGCATCATTGTACTGCAACTCCGACTGTGTTTTGTCTATTCTTGTTGCATTAAAACCCCTCCTGCAGGTTCTAATTGCACCATGCAGATGCTGTACTCGGCTAGGTCCGAAATGATGTGCTTTAAATCAGCAGGCACACACTTCTAGGAGTGATTTCCTTCTAATCGACTGGGCCATATAAGTGAGACAGAGTCTTAACACAGCGTGAGAGGTGTTCAAATCACGCACCAGACTAGTCATTAACATAAATGCTCTAAAACTGTCTGAGTGAGTTTTTGTGTTTGAATATGAATTAGTCCATCTCTGTTTAAGAGGCCACTTAAAATCATTCATTTACAAATAACACCATTTTTGTCATGTCTATAGCCAGTGGAATTGTTGACTGGAGATCTGCATATTTTCTTATTTGTAAGGCTAAGCATGGCTATGGCATTTCAGAATCAAAGGCAGTTCAGGCAGTCTCACAGATCTAAACAGCTTAGGTGAAATCAAATGGAAAAGCTAAAGGTTTTAACTTACATATAAAAAGGGTATTAATGAGCATAGCATGCTAATATGTAAATGTAAAAGTAAATGTAGTCACAGACATTAGGATCTTCATTAGGATTCCAAGTTGACCCTTCTACAGTCTGAAGAGGCTTGATGAGGAATGGTAGCAACAAATAAGTCATTTTTAAAGGGGGGGCTGGGTGAAAAGGCTAAGACATAAGCTCAATGATATTTGTAAATAAAGATCAGTAGAAAAGAGTATTATGGAGTAACGGATCAAAGTTTGACATTTTTGTGTCCAGTTGCTGACAATATGTTAGATATGGTCATTATATCATTGCTAAAATAACAAATTTAATGGTGGGCTAAGACTTGCACAGTACTGTATATGCACTATGAATCGGATACCAGTTTATCGCAGGGTTGGGTAGGGGTTGATCTGGCAGCTCTCTGGGATGATCCCCACAGGCACACCAAGTTTTGTCTTTTTGCACCACCCCCTCGGAGCCAGAGGCCACTGTAGGGACTCATAACCAAGGCAGTTGTGGAACTGTGACTTAGACCTCTGGGCGACCAGGACTTAAAGGTCTAATGCAATTTTAAAAGAACATCTAGCAAAACTGCCTAATGCCTGTTTCTAACTGCTAACAATATTGAATGAATCGTATATTTAGTTTATCACATTACATTTATTTCCTCATCTTTTTTCTACACCACAAAAAGTAGATATAAATAGGCTTGCTCAAATTGGGCTTGGGCTTAGATAATAGAAAATAATAGAAAACTGACACATTGAGACAGGCAATGGATGTCTTTTTTAACTGGATACAGCAGAATTAATCAAGCATTGAAATGCTGCTAAGATCCCAGTGTTTGAGACCACTACATGCAAATATGGCAGCTGAGTGGATAGACTTGTCTATAAGATCTTTGATGTCACTCCCAACTGCTCACAGACAAACAAGCGTGTACACCCAAGGCTTCAGGATTAAAAGCAAAAAAAAGGAGGATTGCACGAAGCTGGGACTGGCATTTGAAGGCTGCCAAAAAATTACAAGATAATTTACCCCAGGGTCTTCCCCTGCTCTGTACCTCCTCACCCACAGCTCGCCACACTCCACCGCCTGTGCCCTCTGATAAATCCCTTACTCTATCTTCTGCACACATACATTTCACGCTTCAAATGGAATTGCCACCCTTCGTCAGCCATCAGCCCTGTGTCAGGCTAGTCTTTTGCCCCAGTCAGACAATAGTGCATAAGAAGAATGCTTTAATTCATTAGGCCAAGGAGACGAAAACAGACACCATGCTAAACATTAATGGACAGACTGAGTCATGCCCTGCTTTTGTATGTGAATTCAATTTGGAGCGATGGATGAAAGAGCACGATCGATTGAGAGAGAAAGAGAAATTATCACGTCTCATTCACTGCACACAATCATCACTCTTAGCAGCTACCTTTTGATTAGCAGAAAGTCATTGTCTATTGGTAATGACAGATCATTTATCAGTACTGGCATTGAGTACAATTACTGCAAAGTTTCTCAAAGGAATTTAACTGAGTAGTGTCCGCTTCGTGTAATATTAACAACACAATGCACTGGAAATCTTATGATGAACTGCTTGGATCTGCACCTAGTTTCGATCCAGAGTTAACGTTTTCCGCAGAGCAGTTTGTCATGCTCAAGTTGCAGTCATTATACTCTCAGTAGATTTAGAAGGGTATGGTAATTTAATTTGGGCAAACAGTCACCAAATTAGACAAAGATCTACTGCAAACGGTCCCAAGGTGCACAGCTGAAACATGAAAAACCACAGTTCTATACTGAACCTGCAGAACAGCTTGAACTGACTACCACTTTAACAGAGCTATACACCATAGTTCATGTGTTTAGAATGTGATTGGCTAAGTTCTACATGTTCAAACCTATTAAATTAAAGACTTACCCCAACATTGCTAACTATGCTAACTTGCTTTGCATTGCTTAGCTGCAATCTGTCTGGAATCAGAAACACGCTCTTTACATCAAAAGATGTAAAATAACGTACATGGAGAACATGTAGAGTTTGGTTCTCTTGAACCTCATGTTGTAGCAACTACAGATACTCACTATTTAATGTCAGTATCACTTTTTGTGAAACAGGATGTTGCCATATAGTTACATAGTCGTTTAAATACTTTGTACGCAGTGGTTTATTTGAAAGAATAATGATAATTAAAATATAATATGAAGACATTTAGTACAGTACCGTATTACTTAATATAGTGATTCCTATCTTATCTAAGATTTTAAGCATTTACCGATAACAAAAACATAAAGGACCATTACCATCACTTATACTAGCTTTCTGTTAGTCAGACGCTGATAAGATATACAGGGTTACGACGAGGATACGTACTGATAAATCCATCGGAAGTTGAATTTATTGTAAACCCGAGGAGTTTAATGTATACTGTATATATCATAGCACAGCCTACATTAAACATATTTAAACACGACTGTTAGAATGGCTTTTCCTCACTACATTTCTCAGCACTCTTTATTACCATCATGTGACTCTGCACTGAGTGCTGAAGAGTACAGTAGTATTCTAAATATCAATCACCAGGGAAAATTCTAACTCAAAATTCACAATACGTTTTTTGCTGAATGTGTATTTGTGGTTATTTTAGATGTCAAAATATTTTTATTTCCTAATTCTAATTCTTAAGATCTCGCACATTAAAGCAAACAGTTGATTAAATGAGTGCTAAACAGTGCATACCTGTACACATGAATATTCTCTGCTCAGTAAATTCAGATCTTAACAAAGACAAACAACTGAGTTGCAATGATCCTCCAAGCTTTGTGAGACCATATGAAAAGCAGATTTACCAATGCAGTTTACAACATTGTGAGTTTAAGAAGTTTGCACACGTACTTCTGACTGTGAAATGATTTAAACAAAGCAGTAGTATCATGCTGACCCGCAGTGAAGTTACGGTGCTTGGGTCTCGAATCCTCCCGTCCTCATCCTTCAGATTGTAACCTTCTGGTCTTTTATCTCTTTCACTGATCTTCCAGAGCTTCACAGTTTTATCTGCAAACACACACATACACACACACACACACACACATACACACACACATACACACACACACATTATTCCCAGTAGAATTACAACACCAGACTGGGGCACACAAGAGAGTGGTGAGTGTTAAGTGCAAGACAAGATTTCACACAATCTGGCAACTAGTAACCTACATCAGTAACCAGCATCAGTCAGTTTTGATGTTGTTACTGAAAAGTGAAATCATGTAGAAGCAGCCATAAAGCAGTAAGCATATTAAGGATAGTATTTCCATAGCAGAGCAGGTGCACACAAGACTGTGGTAGCCAACGGTTAAGGTACTGGACTGTGGACCTAATGGTCCAGGGTTCAAATCACACCTCTGCCAAGCTGCCACAGTTGGGTCCTTAAGCAAGGCCCTTAACCCACCACCATATACGTTGTAAGACGCTCTGGATAAGGGAATCTACTAAATGCTGTAAATGTAAATGTAAATGTAAGTCTAAGTTCACCATACACAATTATAAGAATTGTCCAACACCATTTCAGTCTGAATCAGTGGGAATGTTTTTGATGGTGTGAGGAACCAAACATCACGGTCTATGAGCATGGAGAAAGAATTAGGACTTGTCTGCAACAAAACAACACCATTGCTGCTGCTCATTATGCAGATCATTATGCTTTACTTTCCAAGGCCTTCCTGGGGATCAAATGTACATAGATTCCTAGGGCCTGGTGTTTCCAGCTTTTTTTTTTTTTTTACCTCTAAGCTAAAGGAGATTATTCGTAAACAAAACAGCTTTATTATATGCAGCTGATTACTCACCATTGGTGGAGAGAAGGAAGTATGCAGCATTCTGTTGGGGTAGCCACCGGATCTTATTGATCTTCTCTTCGATCTCGAGACTCTTTAGGTAGTCGAACTCTGGCTCGTGGCTCTGAAATGTACTGTAAACATTGTACTCCCCTCTCCTGTGAGGCTGGTTCTTGCTCTAAATCAAAGTGGAAACACAAACCAATATAACCTCCCTGCAGTTGAACCTGGTACTGATTAGATGCAGGATTTGTTAGAACTGTAGCTAAGCTGAACCAAACATAATGTAGCATTATTATTTGTCACAGTTAAGATTACAGTAATGCAGTAAATACTGTATATTACACATTAACAAACACAAGGGAAAGGCAGATATGAGAATCAAAGATTTGAAAACTGACGTTAAGAAAAACACGAAGCTCGATTCCCATTTGTTTCAAAGGTTTGTTGTGTGCAAAAAAAGTGTGTATAGCCCTTCAGTAACTACATTACTGATATAATTCCATTTGCACCTGATACCGGTAATGTATCCAGCGCTAGACTAAACGTGTGGTAATTTGTGGTTTGTGTAGAATAGTTATTTGGTAGGTCATATGGACTAGGTCATCTGAACTTTTACCTCCTGTTCTCTCTGGAAAACCACCACTCGTCCTCCCTTGTCTCCAGTGGCCAGGAGCTCTCCTGTTGAGTTGAACTCAACCGTTGAGATGATGTCAGCTGCAACAGAGCATAACAAAGTAAGTTGGTGACATACAGCCTTTCAACAGCTAGCAGAGACATTTTTAACATTATTAAGAGTTATGTGTCACATCCCAAATATTTATGTGGCATTAGTATGCATCCTTTACAGAATTTCAGGGACTTTTCCTAATACATTTTTGTTGCACTCAAATTTTGTAAGCAAGCTCACTCAGACCTAGCTTTAATAGCAGGTGCAGACGATATATGGTGTGTAAGAATCGTGTTACCATTATTAACACCTACCTAACATTTGAAACCCAATTTGAACATGTTGTTGGTCTTCTCAAATCTAGCTAAAATAAGTAACGCATTACTCACATTAATCTTCTACATATTTATGCATTCCAATATGTGTAGGGACTTAAACCGACCTACCAGTGTTCAGAGTCACCCTCTAGATTAAAACCTACACCAAAGACCTACCAATTTAAGAATTTTTCCCTTCAATCTGTACTATTTGACTTTTATGAGAGCTATAAACAATTTTTTTCCTTTCAGAAAATAGACAAAGTGGATTATCCCCTGGAGCTGCATTAGTTGTGCTGGAATGGTGCCCATCCTGGGTGCACTTCCATCTGTATCCTGTGACAGGCTCCTGAATTTTCTGTATGAAAAGCCCATGTATGTAAAAAACATACTAATCTACAGTACTGTGCCTCTTAGGCCAATCTTAAATCAGACATACCATTGTTTAACAATGGAATAATTATGATATATATTTATATTTATTTATATATACATTTATTTCTCAGTCTCTGTGTTAGAATCCAACGATAAAATACAGTTAATGTGTGTTAAAGTTGCATTGGGTGGATTGGAATGCCATCCCTTTGACTCAAAGACCTAGGTCAATTGTGATCTTCTGGACTCTTGGCTATGGATGGCTATCATTGATGGCTTCATTGTAAAGTTCAAACTAGTGACCTCCAGATGACACACTTTTTAATTTGTACCCCTCAGGACCTCAGTTTATGTTTTTTTTCCTATACCATAGCACCTCCTTCATTTTTGCCATTCATGCCATTTTACTTTTCCTCTAGACAGCAGGTTCTTTTCACTGCTGTGAGCTGATATTTTCTGTCCATTCATCACCTAATGATGGAGGCACACAAGCATACGATACTGCTCAAATGCAAGACCCAAACTAGTACATGTTCTATACAGTCAGGTTACTGCAAACCAAAACAGACGATAAAAGATCATTTATATGTTTTGTAATTTATTGTCACAATATAATAGATATAATAGATGGAGAAATAACCACACCAGAACTGTGGCTCTGTACATTGTTATTTGAACCATAGTAACCATGCCAGATTGGACAAGAAAAGAGGAAAACCTTCATCATTTCTAGTGTTCCAACTGACATTTAATCAGTGTCCCTGCTCTGTACCTCACTGAGCAGTCTTATCTTTCAAATATCTTTCTTTAATCTATGTGAAAATATGTGCCGGGGGTGGGGTGGGAGGGTGAGGAGTAGAAATGAAAGACTAGTTTAAAGGTAGAATGAAAGCTACAATCAGCTGTTCTTGATGACTTTATTGACAGAAGAAACCCGCTGTTACAGTTAAGGCAACCCAACCAGGAGTGAATCATTTCTATTTGCTTGAATTTGTGTTTACCAGTATGATCTTCTGAACATCTAAGAGGCAGAGAGAGAGAGAGAGCCTTTCCCTCCCAAACCCCCACTGAGGATCTAAAGCTTGCTGAATGGGGGATGAGAGGAAGCTGTTGCCATGGAAACCACTTACATCACGGTTCGGTGAACAGTATTACACCACGGTGTGCGATTCACTTGCCTGCAAACGAGTGGTCGAGTGCAGCAAGGCATTCAAGGCAATGGGAGCCAGGAGAGCTTTCCGTCGTTCTAAAATCTCAGATTGCTCTCTAGCACAAGGTCCTTGAATAGACATGATGAAATCCTTCTGAAAGGATCAAGCTGTTCTGACCTTTGGCATGCTAAGAGGTTTATTTTCTTCCCATGTTGCAGTTACTTTGTGAAAGCAATAGCATACAAAGTTTGCTTTTCTTTAAAGCAGATTGCTGTATTGAATTAAGATACACATTTGTGCGTACCACAGGCACAAAATCCAGCACTTTTGAGATTTAACAAGGGATTTATTCTATAAGCAGACCTGCTCAGACCTGCTGCCAGATTTAGAGGTATAACGGAGAGCAAATGCGGGTGGTGGTGGAAGCGGGATTGAGAGGATTACCACAGGGGGCCCTGCTGTTTCCTGGGCACACTGGTAAATGTCTGGGGAAATAAACAAGCGTGATGCAAAAAATCATGACCAGTCAGAAACCCACTAGGTAGCATATACTAATCCCCTATACACAAGAAAGCACTGAGATCTGATCCACTTGATCCTGTCATTTATGTGTATCTGTCCACATTTCCATAGTCAGGTCACATAGATACACAAACAGAGGAAGAGAGACAAAGAACGACAAGCTGTGATAGAGAATAATACACAGATAATACATCAGTAAACATGTTCAAATAAAAGCTTAAAGAAAACAGGCCGAGCCAAACAGGAAATAAATGATTAATCACAGTTCCTATAACCAACTTAATTCTGTTTAGTGGTTGTTGTGTGCATTGCAATTATCTGATTAACTTGGTAATGCTTACCCCAAATCCTTGGCTATCAATACATAAACCTATTTAGAAATGGATTTGTTCACATAGTAACTACGGCTGCACAACATTGTGTTTCAGCATCGTCATCACAATGTGTGTATGCATAATAGTAACATCAGTAATAGCAGGAGATTGTGCATTTTTTTTGTTTATGGACATGCAATGTCACTTATGCCACAGGAAATAAGAAATGTCATGGTACAATTTGTTTATAGCTACTATACATGATATATATATATCAGATATCTTTATTTTACTGGTCTGTTGTTGCTCATTATTTAAATGTTCACTACACAGCTCATAAAAATATGGGCTATTTCATTAGGAGATATTTAATTTTTACTTTTGTGAGTGGTATGCTTTAAAGAGGTTTTTACTCTTTAACTAAATTGTTATCTGACCCATTTTGTTATGTGATAATTCTCCAATGATATTGAAGCTTTCTTACTTAATGCTTTGTTTTATTCATGAGTATCCACCAGGTTCCTTCTATTCAACACCTTTTTCATTCACATTTAAGCCATTATATAGGGTAAGCAACATGCATTATTACATGTGGGATTATTGAGTTCTGGTGAAATCAAGTGTTCATCAATCACAATATATAAAAATGTATTTTTTATACTGTGCAGTATAACAGTAAATTGTAACAGCTAATTGTAAACCAGCATTTCATGGTCAAGGATTCGTGAGTCTGGGGCCTATCCTGGAGAACACAGGTTGGAACACAGGTTGCAGGCATATGTTTTGAATGGGAGTCCAGTTCATTATAGGATGTGTATGAGTTGCTGTTGCACTCACAGGGATGATCCCTGATCACGCCTCCCTCAGACACAGCCAATTATTTCTGTATCTGAAGCCACCTTGGTTAATTTTCCAAATCAGGAAAGGTAAGATTGGAGTTTTACATGATTTCACATGGTTGACTTCCTGGTACTGGAAAACCAGATATACATGTGTTCCACCTCGCCAGATGTTTTTAAGTCTCAGTGCTCCCTTTTAATGGGGGCTGGGTCTGTGTGCATTCCAACTTCACAGCAACTGCCTACATTATGGTGGTATAGTGGTAGTGGTTATTATATATTGTAAAGGCTGTTCACAGTGTAGAAAATTTGAAATGTTCAAATTATGGAGAAAACACTTAGAGTTGTTCTCTAAGAACATGTGTACTGAAGTAGACTGTTTTCTATTCATGCGTATGACAAATAGATCAATAGAGTACTGCAGCACAGAGTGAATAAATCCTCTCCTAAAAGGCTGCGAGTTCATACGACAGGCTACTGTCTGGATAAGATGGATCAGTCTTCCACAAAAATAGCTGCCTGCAATCCCTCACATACCTAAAAGTAGGTTACTGTGCCAACCTGCCATATCTCAGCATCAATTCTGAAGGCCATGGCACAAGTATAAAAGATGCATTCACATCCCTGAGAGGCTTGAGAAAAGGCAAAAAAAAAAAAGATAAAACAACACCCCCCTTCCAACCACATCCACCCCCTGGTCTCATACACAATAATAACAACCCACAATTGACTCGTTTTCTTTCTATTGCATCTACAGAATAACTTTCCTCACCCCTGAGCAGACACAATAAGAACATGATTAAATCAGGAAGGTCTCAACGGAAATTGCAGCTGGAAAGGCTATGAACGCTAGCAAAGGGAGTAGTGAAATGAAAAAGGCAGCTGACCTGAACAAGAGATAATTTAAATGAATGGAAATGTTTGAAGAATAGAAATTGTCAATGCTCATACAGAAAGAGAAAACAGAAAGAGGCATGTGGAGCTCAGTAGTGTGAGACTACTGAGAGAGGAGCGTCTACTGCCATATGTAGGTCACCGTTTGTCTGCTGATACTGAAGCACAGCACAGCCAGGAGGACACACAAACCTCCACAGTTTTTTTTCTGTCTAAACCTAGCAAACAGAATTTCAGGTATTACTTCAGAAGCTGGCAAAGTGCTGCGTGGTGGAAAATATTATAAAACCATGGGCATGGCAGCTGAGATTAGAGCATGTTTGCTGAGCTCTGCATGCCCAAAGGATCAGGCTACAAAGAAGGTTCCACACACATACAAATGCAAAAACAAATAAAAACATGACTACCATTTAATGTGAAGTATTTCTGGATGTTTTTCCTCTTATTGAGCAATCTTTTAACACTGTACATATACTATTTTCCTATTTCTTAATTTTCCAAGACCTATCAGCGTGGTTATAACCCTATCAGGATGGGACCACTTTTACATGTTGTACTGGGGAAATTTCCTCTTTTACATGAGCTTCTCACAGCTTTTATTTCTGACCAGACAGGTATGTGTAGTTCTCCCTTCTCTCTTGAAGAAATGCCAAATTGCTTGCTATTTTTCACTCAACTTCACACTGGTCTAATCAGCCTTCTGGATCAACATTGTACAGTCGTTTTACAGGCAGATGACATCACAAAAGGTAAAGGTATAAGAATGCAGAGGAAGGGACTTCTTTCCAACACAAAACTGCGTATAGGTCACTGTTGTCCAACCTATGACTTTGCATGTGTGGGATTTGCATGTCCTCCCCATGTCTATATGGGTTTACTTTGAGTAATCTGGGAGCTTTGGGTCTCAGATCCCACAGACACACATTATTTTTATTGGTGTTTATAAAGTGCCCTAGTTTAAATGTGCCTCACTAGTATTCATGTAAACCTGCTCCTGTCATGAATAGGCATTGATGTTTATTTGTGATTAAACAAATCACGTAAATTGTCCTGTGGGAGTTTTTGTTGCCACCTAGATGCAGGTGTTTAATCTGACATAACTGGGATATGGAAAAATTCAATTAGAGATGGTCACCTGATCCAATCCAAATAGGGTTTTAGACACGGATCATTTAAACCTAGTGTTGATTGTACTGAAAATGTAACGTGCAATATCAGCAATATCAATATTCATGATATACTACAGGTGTACAACCATCCTTTTAACATCCAGACGCTTTGACAATTGAGGTATTTTACAATAAATTATAATAAATCGATAAGTTCCGAGGTGGTCGTGGACTGTTATACCATTGTATTGTTAGTTTCTCAAAATTAATAATGCAAGGCCATTATGGAAGCATTGTAGATGGAAGCATTGTCCTCTATATTATTTGAATGGAGTTTTTGTGTAAAAATACCCTTTATATTTGCATTACCTTAGCTTTAAAAGGTTATATTACTATAGTAAACATCCATTTTGGTCAAAGTCCTGTTTGACAGAGGTTGTTAAATTGTGCGTACCTGTATTATTAATAAACAAAAGTATAAGGCAAACAAGTAAATGCCAAAACTTTGATTGCTGTGCGATATCTGTGCTTTTCTGCCTGCTGAAATACATTCACATCCTCCTGACAAAGCCAAGAAGAGATGCCTTCTTTTCTTTTTATGCCCCCTGTAAAGTTTTAACAATGGAAAATGATCCTAAATAAACCAATCAATCGCTTCTTTTTAATCCACCAAGCAACAAACACGTACTGAACCAATTGAGCTGCTGTGCACCAGCCCTGTAGTTTAGTAACATTCATTGACTGTATCGACCTGCTCCCAAATCAGGAGGCACCTCTGCAAGTCGATGTCAGGCTATTTCTAAAGCAAAACTAGATAGAGTGCAGCTGGTGGGCCAGCAAACACAGCAGGTCTGGTCCCATTTCAGCGGACACAAGCCGTGATCTCAGAAAAGAGCTCACTGGGGTAATCATCTCTACCACCTGCTGATCACAAACACTATGCTGGATTACTATTGCAGTCTCCAAAGAGGAGGGAAAATGCTAATGAGCCTTGTTTTTTGTAAAAAAAAAAAAAAAAAAAAAAAAAGGTTGAACGGAGCAAGAATCGCAGGTTCAGAAGGTGTGTACCTATGGAGGGAATATTATTGGGCCAAGTTCCATACATTATTAACATAAAGTAATTAACCACAGCTAATGTCTAAATGAGATTAAGCTAATTTGAATTACGCAAATTCTGCACTTAATCCAAAGTAGAGAGGGAGAAAAAAATCGAAGCTCAGCATTAGGAATTAAATCACTTTGATACATATAGAAATAAAATGTGTGGGAGAGTTTCTCCTGGCCTGAAATGAATTTTCCATTCCCTAGTGTTTAGCCCTTAAGACCCAAGACCGAGGCAAGATGAAACACGTTCTTTAATTTCGCTTCATTGCCCTCACATGGGGCATTTCCTGCTCTAAAAACTGAGCCAGAGATCCCAGCAGCAGGTTTTGGGGTCTCAGAGCCAAAACACTTATGCCTCATGGTTCTACTAAATAACCAATGTGGCCTTGTTGGGTTCAGGCAAAATCTATTTTTATGTTGAATATCCTAAACTGTAGCCTGGGGACATTTATCTTGACAGTCTCATTTGCTGTAGTTTCCCCCACCCATTCATTCCCATTGTTCTTGTAGCAGCAATAATAATGCGCGCCCTTTCGGCGCAATGTCGGGGCATTAACACTGGTTGAGAGCAGGGGGTGTAAATTGTGCACGCAGCGCTCATGTATTTCCTATGTATTAGCTTTACTCAGGTGGCATGTCCAGGCTGTGTCCTCAGTTCTGAGGGCCCACGCTGCTATTTTTAGCAGTTTTGTTTAAACAAAGAGACTAACAAACGAACACAGGATGATCTACAAGTTCTGTAACTAAATTATGTTGATTTCAGTTACAGTGCTCTCCAAGCGTATGTGTAAGTGACAAAATTTGCTTGGTTATATCTGAGTTCGTTTAGGATTTCCCTGGGTACTCCAGTCACCTCCCACAATAAAAACATACATTAGGTCAGTTGGACACTTGAAAGCATCCCAGTGTGATTTCCCAGCCACTGTATTCAGTACTGGTCCAAAGATAAAATTGGAGGTTGTGGAAAGCAGGACATACAGCATAAAAAACAGATACAGGTCTAATATGCAGATCAGATTCATAGTGATGCTTGAAGATAAACGAAGACGAAAATAACAATGAACACATTGCTCACAAGATGTAACTGAAAATATCCCAATCCTACCTTCTTGTATAGTGGATCATCTGTGATGATTGCTGCTCTGATAGATACCTTGATAGAATACATAGTGGTGTCCATGAGTACTAGGATATGTTAAATCAAAAGCAGACTAAAAATTAAGGTTGTTTGGGTCTTAACAAATACTAAAACATATACCCAATCTTCACCAAAATAGGACTAAATAAAAGCTTTTGACAAGATCATGCCAATACCCTGAACCAAATCACACAATTAATTGTACAGGGAACAGAGGCTGTGCTGAGGCTTTTTTGGGGGGGTGGCTGGGTGTTGGGGTTTGGGGGGGTGGTTATATTGTGACTTTAAGCGTATGGAAGGTTAATTTACTGCCTTAATGTTTAAGCCTCAAAACAATAACAACAAACACAGACTTACTATAAGTACACCTACACAAATCGTCTGTCACAAATGACTGTGTCAACATAGGTTTGCCAGTAAGTGCACTGTTCAAAACAAAAGGCTACATTATTTACGTCTGTGTCATATGTTCTTTATAACAGTTCATGTGGTAATAGTAAGAACTTAATTTACACTAGTTAAACTAGAACCTAGAAGTTTTACATTATAACCCTAGTGATTAGGTGCTTGATTTAGCATTTTTAGGTTTATTCTGCAGCCTATGGCATTTTTTTTCAATGTATCAGTTCTGCTCCTCATACCACTACCGACACCACATTAGAGAGCAATAACACCCCTTTCCCTGCATGACTGAGCATGCCATGCCATGGAGAGACACAGAGATCGTACAGAAATTATGTTTGCTGGATACTCTGAATATATTGTCTGAATTATTATAGCTATTAATTTAATCATTAAACATACTATTGTACTATATTCTGTAATTTCATAGTCACTATTTTATTATAGCCCTCATAATATTCTATTCTTCTTAGTATAGTCTATACACACTGCACATAAATTGGGGATTATTTCATCATGGGATATTTCATTTTGAAATACAGTATACTAGCATATTTGATGTATTCTATTTTCGTAAAATGTGTTAGCATCTGAGCATTTACACTTCTAATTAACTAAGTTGAAGTTGAATTCTTACATATAACATCTGGGCTGACAAATGAGGTTGTGTCCTGTTGACCTGTGTCCAGGTTTCTTTCTTATAATATTTTCCTTGCCACTGTCACTCTAGGCTTGCTTAGATAGGATTTTTTTTTTAGGTCTGTTTAGTCAATTGAAAGAAACGCTCTATGTAAATAAATTTGACCTTGTAAGGACACTTATAAGTAAGTATAAGTTATGCTTTGTGATTGAACCAACTAGAACCTAGCTGTCACTATGAAAGTAGATATTCTTGGTTGATATCCATACCTTTTATTACAATTATGATCTACTGTAGGGTATTGCTTTCTTTACTTTATAATAATAACAATAACTTATAATAATACCTTAAAAATAATACCATTTAGACAATATGATGTTCACTTTGTGCTGTTACTTTGTGCTGCCAATGCATGCAGGCAGACTTACTGACTCTAGAAGAGCTAGATACTGGAAACATCATTGTCATTGAACCTGAATTCAGTGCTGGGTGGGGCTTGGAATGTGAGGTTCAATCCAGCCCCAGCCAATGGTGTTGTACTGATAGTGCTGGTCTCAAGCCCAGATACATGGGGAGAGCTGAGCCAGGAAGAATAAGCGGAATAAAACCTGTGCCAAATATAATATGTGGATGGTTTGGTGTGGCGACTTCTAATTGGAGCAGCCAAAGGATTCTTATCCTCCACATCATCATTTTGACAAACAAATTGAGTTATTGACAAATTATTTTTTTCTTATTTCAAATTAATTCTTTTTTTTTATATTCAGTGAAATCTTATTTTCAAAAGAGGTTGCATAGACTGTTATGCATAATATCTTTATCCATTTAATAGTGGGGTGCCATTTTTTACATTTTCTCAAAAAGTTAAAAACTATTTTTCAAAAAATTCTGTCTATTTAACCTTCCAGATAAGACAGGACTTGTAGTAAACATGACTCTTTTATACAGTAATAATAGGAGATGGCTTTACTATAATACAAAATAATGATAACCAGATTTTTCACCTTTTTTACTGCTATATCAGTTTAAATGTTTAGGTATTCAAAAATAGCAACTGCAATTGCCTTACCAACTGTAGTTTAATACTCAGTTGGGTCTATGAGTTTTTATGATGTTCTTCCTTGCTGTATGCTGCAAAATAGCTGCAAAAAAGTAAGTGATGCCACTTGCATTTACTCAATCCTGATGATGGAATCAGTACTGCAGGAACATTTTATTCAATCAAAAAGCAGGTTGTTCTGCACGGGTGCTGAAAGCCATGTGTAAGCATGTACAAAACATGTTTTGGGCAATTAAGCACACCAAACACAAATGAAGATAAAGGTCATGCCTCTTGTAGTGCACGGCCACATCAATCCTTCCTCTATTAGAGAACTGTCATTCTAAAAGCGTCTCTGTTATGCTAATGAAGAATACTATTCTCTGTCCTTTGGTACTAAAGGAAAAGCAATCCAGAATTTCTTTCATTTAAATGTCCCATTCCCCATTATTACTAATGTGCCAGAATTTCCTAATTATCTATTCCCCAATGCACTTAGAAACCATTAGATATTTTGTAGGCACTAAATGTCCAAAAAAACAAATGGAATGTGTATTATATTTTACTTTGCTTTAACTGATGTTTTCTTAAATTAACTCTGACTAACACATCACATAGAATTATTAATTCTAAGTCACTCTTTAGTGTACATTACAGTTCAAAAGTCATAGGTCACCATTGAATTTGTTGTTTTAGCAGTGGTATAAAGACCATATATAACATATTGTCAACAATTGGACCTTAACATTCAAACTTGGATTTGTTATTCAATAATACTCTTTTCCACTTATCTGACCATACCATAACATACATTTTTTTTGTGAGTTTTAGGTTATCTGAGCCTTTTCACTCTGTTCCCATTCCATACCATTTCAAAGAAAGACCATTCCTGATCAACCTTCCTACTGTAGAAGGGTCAACATGGCATCCCGATTAAGCTGTCATATGTGGATAGGCACAGAAGTAAGTTACAGAAACTGTTTTCTTTAGACCTTTTTTAAAGTTTCGTAATACTGCAGATACATTTTCTGGTTGCATTTTAATGAAGAGATAAATATAGAGATAAATAATAAAAAGATAAAAAGAGAAAAAAAAGAGATAATAGGAAAACTAATAAAAAATAAAGAGAGAAATAATTTTATGTGGCTATTATGCAATTGCTAAAATAATTGTATACTGAATCTAATGGTGGCCTTTTGCAGATTATTGTATGTTATCTGCTATATAACTATAATAAAGTAGCATCCAACCTGCAAAACATAGTGGTGGTAAAAAAAACTTGCAATTACCATTAAACTATATATACTGTATTCATCAACCTGCATTTGACACCCTGCAAAATCTGATATGACTCCCATGGCTATCGTTCTAAAAGACAAAATAGCCTAGAATCTATTTAAAAACATTCAATTTAATACTCATCACAGCTTTTACAGATTGTGTATTCAATATCAACAGTAATGATATGCATTACATAATTAGGACTTAAATGAATGATAATGTGATAATTTCGGTTGTTTATTTACTGTGTAATGCAAAGAAAGCAGGGAAATTAAATAGAAGACATACTGGTGTATTATGGCTACACATACATACCACACTCTTACCCCTGTGCCTTTGGGATGCCTGTCAGAGGCCTTATTAGGTCTGGGACTAAAGAAACCACTAGTGAGGTTACAAAGTTACCTCTTGAAATCCAATTACCAGTACCATGGCACTCTGGTAAATTAGACAATATGGAGTGTGTGTATGTTGAGGGGTGCTATTCACAAGGCCATCTTATTAAGTCATAAGACCAACTGCACTGATTCTGTGCAAAGAAATTTAAATATAAAGGCCATATTTGACCATTCTAAGGGAAACGCATGCAGTTTACATGCTTTACAGTACACTATATTGAAGTATAAGTGACCCCCCTGGAGAATTAATTTAGTAATAGAATCTAGGCCATTCTCCAGAAATCACGTGTTTGGGTGAATATTTCCATTGCAAAGAGAATTGGTCAAAGTGTAGAGGCCTGTAATAACTTGAGCAGTCCCTGATTGGGGCCTTCACAGCCTCAGGATATCCACAATGGGGAGACACCATTATTATATGTGTCGTCCCTGCAGTAAATTACTGTGTATGGACTGATATTAAAGTGGAATGTGAGGACTTGTAGACGGTCACTATCTGAACACACAACGTAAAAAATGTAAATGAAAAATGTAATTGTTGCATTAAGTGGGTGTATTACTAAAATAAATACACCCTGGGAATTAAATGAAGAAAGGATTTTGATCCAGCGAGAATACACGAAAGAACAAAGAGAGTGGATGGTATTCAACGTTAAATTAGCTTTGGATATTTGGATTTGGATTCCTTAAGTCAGCTACTGAGAATAATACAGATCCTAGAGAATAGTGTTCTGTATCACCAATTATTGCTTACAGACTACACGAAAAGCCTGGCTTTCCTCTCAATTTTATTGAAATGGGTATTGAAATGTGGAGAGTGTTCCATATGTTAGTAAATGAATTGTTCATATATTTCACTGCAATATCAGTGTTTGTCAAATAAACCCAAGCTCCTGAAGCCCCAGACACAGCTAATGGACACTGAGTGAGACGGGTGTGTCTTTGGGTGTCTACGGAATGATCTTTTATGCATTAAAAAGATAGTCTGCTCGCTGGACAAATGGCTTTGAACGAAACATTTTCACAGAGGGTGGGTAGGTATGTTTTGTACAAAAAATAAATCTTGTCATATATATATGACATTGCAGCTTTGAATTTGTGGACGCTACAGCTTCTCTTATGATGATTGGTAAACTTCATAAAGAGATATTTATCAAATTGGGAAATCCTGAATCAGGAACATGACTGAATTAATTTCGATAAACCCACACCAGTAAGACAATTTATTTACAATATTTACAATTTATAAATAGAAAATAACAATATGTGTTACTATGTGGAAAGGATTTGTATTAGGCAATGCAACCAACTGCAGCTCCACTGGAGGGATGCAGGAAACATATTTATTTGGCTAACCAGTAAACTATTGATTTTAGATTATATTTGACTGAATACAGTCCATTTATAATGGTATTCAATGCATTCCACACTTACTAGAACTCAGTTCAAGCACACAAATGATTTAGAAGAACAGCCCAGGGCATTTAGTGGACACAGGTGGTTCATGCTGAATGCATGTGTGTAAGAATTCACATCCACACACAGAGTTTCAGTGTGATTTCAGGTTGGCCTGGGGCCTTCAAAGGGGTCATAAACAGAAGGCATCAGCGTTTGCAAGCTGATTGCATTTGACCACTGGCTCAGTTTATGCAGAGAGTCCCAAGGATATTAATCAATGCCCAGAAAGATACCCTCTGTCAGTGATCTGCCCCCTCATAGCTGCATGCATGGTGAGAGGGGATTTACACTGAAATGTGCTGGACCGCACTCACTTTCCCATTGCCACAAAGGTCACAATAATACTTTAAATAGCAACATTGGTTGCATCATATAATTCTATTTCTACTGCCATTGCATTACCTTTTTCGATTTGATAGAAATTTTAACCTACTATCTGAGTCACACCATCAAGGAGAGCCTGGGAAAACACGTGGTTCCTCCATGACAAGCAATCATCACAGTGCAGCCGAAAGAGCTTTGACAAGAGCATGTGGAGACTGTTTCAGACTGTGGATCATGTACTGCCATTTTAAGACCAAGGAAGGTATTAAGTTTTGTAAAAAATGTAAAAAATCTGAAAACCTCACATGGTAGTAGACAACAATATGCAGAGATCATATCAATTTCTGGCAAATGCTGCAAACCATGCTGTTGCATTAAAAGCCTGGAACGGTCTCATTCTTTTAGAACAAGCTCTCTTTATCTCTTAATATCCACATGTCCCATAACTACAATCATTAATATGTAATCATTATACTTGGATTGCTTATTTTTTTGTTTTTATTTTTTATTATATGACATTATTATGTCGAATCCAGTGCATCTATTCATAGATCAACTCAGTGGTTTAAAGAAATCTGATACCTCTCCATTCATGAGCGAGGGCAGATCTACCCAAATCCAGTCACTACTGCAATGCAACATCTGAGTCACTCTGCTCGGTGAACTGTGGCATGGAGCCATATGATAATGATTACAGGCCATTACCAGACGAAAGATGGCTCGAATTCACATAACGCTTAATACAAGTACAATCCTTGCTTATTCTGGAGCATTAGGGCTCATCCGAATCATGTTCGAGAAACGTATAGTAACAAGGCGGGGTCGTACATGCAACATGTAGGCTCCGTATAACACAACCTATAACGAAACACCCACTGTGCACCTAATGTTCACACGGCATTTCATTTCTTCGCATTATTTTTTCTTTTCATTTCTGATTACCTTCGGTTGCATAGTTGTGATCGCGAAGGAAGCTGTTGTTGATCTTGCGGTTGTCACTCTCCTCCTCCATTTATGATGCCGTTATATAGGAAGCTTAAGGCGGACATACAAGAATCCATCGTGAATGCAAACATCAGCATGTGATCAGCGGCTCCATGGCGCTCTTTTTCATGTCCATCGCCTCGTTGTGGAAGATGTGTGAGCAAAGAGGAGATGATGCCGCTGGCTGGGGCACGTCCGCCTAAGGGGGCATCAACTGTAAAGCGAGATCAGAGGCACGCAGCGGTGTGCAGTCAGTCAGCAAGTCATTACCGAGTGGATCCACTTCCTAAATCCACCAATGTCCTTCGAGTACTTGAGAAGAGAAGTAAAGAAGACAGGTAGAAACAACACGACAGGTTTTCCGCTGTGGATCAAGGGAGCTGAGCTGGAATGAGGATTTTAGTTAAACGGGATTTTCCACCTTCTGGAGCGAAGAGGGGGTGGAGTTTAGCTCTCAATCCGTCTTAGAGCTATCGCCTTCGATTTTCTGTTTTACCTGGTCGAACATTAATCATAGTTGCGCTGTGGTTTTGGCCTCTGTGACTGGATCGTTTTTGTCTTGTAACACCGACGCGAGAGAGTCACATTACGGTCCCCGCACCGGAGCACCCTGCAGCGCCTGCGTGGAAACCCCGCCCATTCACAGTGGCGCTGTCCAGTCCTGAAGTGACAGCACGTGCCAACACGATCCAAGTTCCGATTAACTCCCTACTGGAAATATAGTGCACTTTGATAGTCCAAATCTGCACAGTGTGCACTGGCACACCTTCACAAGGAGTGTCATTAAATACATCAATTATTTGGTTCGTACCTTCTTATAAAAAATAACCTTCTTAATTTTAAGTATACGTTAAGAGACACTATTCAAGTAAGGCACTGACTGTTAGTGTGATTAGCTAGAAGAGCCGGACTGACATTACCAAAGAAAGGCTGACAAAATCGGGAAACTCCTACATTTTAGACAGACTGACTTCTTTTTAGGACAGTACGTCTCCTTAAAGTGATCGCAGACCAGACGCTGATTAATTGGATTAGAAGCCTTGCCGTGGGCGCTTAAAGTCCGGGAAGATCTCATTTACATGGTGCTTTTAATATAAGACTCTGCTGGGACTTTCTCCAATACACTCATTCTCTAAACCCGTAGTCTTCTGCATATTTTACACTGTTAATTTGCCTAAAGGCACTGCCTAAAACGTACCTAAAACAAATATGTACACCCTGGAATATTTGATACCTTCTCTAGCTATATGTGTGTGTAATTCAACAACAGTGCTTTATGAAATGAGCCTACACACTGTTCATTGTGCATACTGGGATATCCTGTGGAATACAGTCATGCATGGATGATCAATTTCCTCCTGACATGCATTGGTATGCCTACTGGAGAGGGAAATACATCCAACACCAAGGGCCTTCTTTTCATGTTTACTTTTTTAATGCACTGTACAATCTGTAATAATGACAACTGGCATATTTGTATTAAGAAATTCATTGAGAAGCCTTGACTAGAAAAAAATAAACACTACACGTATTATATTCCACTTTTGGTTTTCAAATATTCAAATTTGAATTTAATATGTAATATGACATTTGAAATAACATGCATCTTACTGTTCCATGCAAAAAAGCATAATGCACATGTTTTGGTTCATTCTTTAAAGTGTAAACATCATCTAAATCATCGATAGTCGGCTATTCAGCTATTCAAATTAGTTAGACAACATTTTGAACTGCTTTGATATTTTGCATAGGTTCATAATGTAGCCACTAGCCCTACAATTTCTACCATTTGGCACTATTGCATGTCTGGGAAAAAATGTGTTTGAGCTTTGGCAGCATTTTCCTCTAATGCCGTTTTTTCAACCTGGTCTTTTCTAATCTACCTTCACAGATGCTTATAGTTACTGTATGTAATTTAAGAAAAATATATAAACAACTATATGAGATCAGTGATTATTCTCACACACACACACACAGACACACACACAGACACACACACAGACACACACACACACACACACACGCGTATTAAACTGCTGCTATACCTACCTATGGTTTACACTGTTTATAATTGAACAATGGACATATCTGCACCTTCTGCTCATACTATCAGTGGTCTATCTACACTGTTTTTTGTATTTATTGTTTATTGTTATGTATAGTGTTTATTGTTTCTGTATTTATTGTTTATTGTTCTGTATTGTTTACTGTTTCATGTAGCACCTTGGTCCTGGAGGAACATTGTTTCGTTTCGTTTCACTGTATACTGTACACCACTGTATATGGTCTATAAACCACTTGAAACTTGAAACTTAATATAATAAAGTTATTGGGTTTGCTTGCAATAGTGATGCTGCATAGTTACAGGAAATTTGGCTCAGTACCTGTTTGTGTGTGTGTGCGCGCGCATGTGTGTGTGCAACCCCCACCCCTAGGTATCGCAATAGAATGTTTACATCTTCATATTTAGTAACCTGCATACAATGGTAAATGATTGAGTGGGTGATCTCTGTTTAAACCCCAAAAACAAGTAAAACCTTCACTTCTTGGTTAATTGTAGCAGATTTTCTTTGATACACAAGAATCCGTCACACAGAACTACGTTAGCTATCCTTACTCCTCTTTTACATTTCTTATCATTATTTAACCAGGATGGCAAAAATCAATACTTTTCTGTCAAGAAAAGGGGGGGGGCTGAGCTGATGATAAATCCCACCTGGGAGCTCCTGATGATCAACAGAATGGTTTGGTATCTGTCTGCCTGAACACAAATAGAGGGAGAAAGTGATGGATAAGAAAGGGAGAACAATGAATGAGGAAAGAGGATGAGCAAATGAAAGCTGTGTTTGTAAATAAAGGGCAATGTTTTATAGTGTTTTATAGTGATTTAGAAAAAAAATAGAAAAAGACCTGGAGATGATGCATCAGAGGCTGATTAAAACAAACTAATTACACCTTTAGCTTCTACATATCTTTAAAACAGCAGGGCTTTAATAAGACACAATATAGTCTCAAATGGACTGTTTAATGCCTACATTAGCCAGCATGCTGCAATAAAACTTTAGTATTTTGTTTTTCATTTAATTGCAAGGACGACAGTTGTATGGAGCACTAATTTGCCCTCCGACACTCTTATGAGGGAATATTCATATCTGAGACATATTTTTAAATCTTGAGGCTTTGGCAGTCCCATAGTCATGGACCTTACCCTATATTCAGTGATGTGCATCCAAGCAGCGCTAGAAAACATGGGAAACAATTACACCTCCATGGAATTTCAGTCATGGGCAATTTCTTGCATTGATTTGTAGTAATAGCCTGACCTGGGGGTGCCTCTCAATGTCTGCTATCAGACGAATGCAGCTTCTAGAACAAGTTACACATTATAGGTGAGCAAATGTTAGGATTGGCAATAGTAATGGTATTATCATGTGTTCTATCAGTGACTCATTATTGATTATGCTCAGATGTGTTTACATAGTACATGGTACACCTTTATATTGTCCATAATTTGCCTATTAGGATGTCTCATACCTCCAGTATAAAGTAATAGTTACAAATAATAAAAAATTGCTAATACAGGGCAGCCTGACAGGGTTGCATCTACATTATGCACTGAACCCTGTCTTAAAGCATTCATAGTAATAGGATTTGCATGGTAGACCATCTGTAGGACAGGATCATTCAATTGTAACACTGGAACGCACATGGAATACATTAATACAGCGTATTGTTTTATTATGAACGTTATCAAATGGGGCAGCATACATCTCAGTACAATAGCAAAGCAATATTATTCCAACTTTTTTCTGGGATGTAAAACATGGAGTACACACAGGGAGTAAACGAGAAAAAAAAGACACTGTGATAGGGCAGAAGTGGGAGTGGGGGAAGCCAAACAGAGAGCAGCAGAACCAGATGGATGTGTCATTGTGGATGAATGCAAAGAAACTCAACCCAGAGGCCAGTCTTTTCGTCAGTTTACACATGATATCATTCCAATTAAAGCACTGAATGTGACACTCAGTCTTTCTGTTCTTCACTGCCATTTACATGGATCATCTAATTTATTAAAATATTTGGTAGTGACATCTGATCGATGTCACAGTCATTTATATGGCAAGCATGCACGGTTTTCAAGTAAAAGATAACTTCATAGATTTAGAAATGCACATTACTCATATAAAAGATAACCCTTCCATGTTATGAGGAAATAAGGAAGAACACCACAGCACAGCGTTTCCTTGTAACAGGACAGATTAGTAAAAAGTGGGCCAATAGTGTGAGACCAATAGTAAAAATGGTTCTGCTTTGAATTTCTTTCCATATTAATTTCAATACCATATTTCATGTCATCATCAGAAAAAAACAGTTAAAAAAAAAGCAATCAGACGAAAATATTTTGGTAGATTTCAGAATTGATTTGTTTTTGGTATGCCCCTATGTTGCTGTGATGACAGCGTACACTTGAGCTGGCTCGAATAATTCTGTGTTAAATCTGACAATTAAAGATATTCCAGGATGATTTCAGAATATACCAGTTTTACAGTGTTACTGAATGCTTGAAATTCTCTGTATTCAGGTGCCCACATTAATGCTCGACAAGCTTTAGATTAGCTGAAAAATCCATTACGGTCAGAACTCCTTGATCTTCTTTGGTCTTTGAGTAGTAGCAAAAAAAAGCTTTGAGGTGTGTTTTAGGTTATTATCCTGCTGCAGTATGAATCATTCTCCACAATGACATAAACAAGCATCTTCACTAGTGCTCTCAGACTCCCACTCGCTTTCAGAGTTTAAATGTAAAGACTGTTTATGATTGCAACTATGTGGTATTAATATAATGATATTCTATTTCTAGTCCCCCACATTCAGAGGATTTGCTATGGTTACTCAAGTTGCTCTGTACAGGTTGCTTATATTGTCACACAAGGTAGGCTAAAAATTTTTTACTACACTCAAAATTGTAACCATAGTTTAATAGATGCAGTTATATTAGTAATCATTTAGTCAACATATTGCCTTTTTATTACAGTTTATTCAAATGCAGACCTGCAGGGAACTGAGACCAAACTGGTAGCATGAAGGCATCCCAATCCTAGACAAGACACAAAAAAAATCATAGTGCTCACACACACACACACACACACACACACACACACACACACACACACACACACACACAAAATCTCTATCTTTCAGTTACACAGATAACTTGAATACAATGTTCACAAT
>JAVSBV010000138.1:3424753-3438403 GCA_033117975.1 Parotocinclus spilosoma | reverse complement strand
TCAAAGAGGGTGGAGTTTCAGCCAGAGTGTCAGGCGCGAAGAACTGTCCGATTCGAAAGGTGAGAACGGCACCACTGTGTGGCGTGTGAGTGTGTGAACTCGCTGAGGTGCGTGTGTCACACACTCAAAGCATGAGACTTAAGAGCCCTGTATACGTGACATTTGACAGCACGAATTTAAACCAATTAGGCCCGATACTTTTTATGAGTTTATTTAACAGAGTTACAATTATAATTGCAACAGTATACAAAGTTCTACAATAGAAAAACAATGGATATTCAAGTTTCAGCTTACAGATAAAATGATTAAAATGAATATACAGTACACTGGGGTTACTTCATTATTTAATTCATTTTACACAGCGACTAATAGAGCCTCGTTTAAAATGATTATAGGCGAGGATGTTTGCAGTCAGATGTGTTTGCATTTAGATCATTCTCGATTTAAATGAAGGAAGTGAAGAACGTTTGCTTACATATACCGATGGCGGTAATGGAATTAAGAATTCAAAAAGAACCGGTTACATTTAATTTAACTGATATTTCAAAACATCATATACGTGATTTGTTTTAAAGTGATAATTATGCTCATTATTTATGACCCACTGCTTTTTAATCACAGTATAAATGATACATACGGCTCTGTGGTCATGGCTCAGGTTAGCTGATATAGTTCAGCATTTTCATACTGCAGCTCAGTCTTGGCAGTGTAAGTGAGTTTAACATGTTCACTATCTCCCCCCCATTACTAAAGTTATACTGAGAAGGAGAACCAGAAGACCGTAGGGCGCAGAGGTACTGGCATGACCCATCAGCTGGGCGTTAGGCACTGTGGAGCTGATGAATCCAGCGTAGCTTGATACTTTGGTGTACACACCAGGTCTGTTTGGCTTGGCACATCCCAGCCCAAAACTCACAATTCCTGCTTGAATCCACGTCCCATTTCCGTCAGGACATACGAGTGGCCCTCCCGAATCACCCTGAGAAGCAAAAAGAAACCGTGCAGGTGATACTTTTATTAGAAAGTTATTTTTAGGATGAAGGAGCACATTTGGTGTATTTCCTGACCATGTAAACAGGGGGCAAAAACGGAATAAAGCACTCCAGTGATGTGCTGTAATTGGAAAATAATTTCTCGGCTTTACCACAAGTGTTAGGACACACCTCAATCACTGGATTTAATCACTTACTTACTTAATCATTCGGTTTAGTAAAAGAATGGGTTGTTCTAAAGAACTCCCTGGATTTGAGCGTGGTACTGGAATAGGATGCCACCGTTGCAACAAGTCGGTGAAATTTCTTTCCACTTCACCTCAACTAAAAGTGGTATTATTGAAAGGTAGAAGCATTTAGGGACCAAAGCAACTCGGCTCCGGAGGGACAGACACAAAGTAGGCACAAAAGTCACAGACGCTCTGCTGACTCAATAACTGTACAGATCCTAATCCTGTCTGGTATGAAGATCAGCATCAAACCTGTAATGTGTAGGTGTCTCAGTACTTTTGCCCTTATAGTATACACTGCTCACAAAAATCCCCCAATTTTTATGAGCAGTGTTTGGGGATTTTTGTGAGCTGTATATTTTGTTTAAGAACGGTTAAGAGAAATTTGGTAATCTTCGACTAATTTGATAAGCAAGAAATTACCTTTAATTTCCTTTATATTTACGCCATTTTGCAGACGCCCTTATCCAGATCAACTTACAAATAATGCAGTCTTACAATCCAAGCAATGGTGGGTCTTGCTCAGGGACCCAACTGTTACAAAGGTGGGATTTGAAGCCTGGACCTTCTGGTACATAGTCCAGTACCTTAACCACTAGGCCACCACAGTCCCACATTATTTTAGACCATTTATGTTTGGCCTTAATAAGGTAAATCAAATTCAGGCATACAGATACAAAGATCATATACACAAGTGTATCATGTTCCTACCTGACATGAATCCTTGCCCCCTTCTTTGTATCCAGCACAAATCATGTCTGAAAAGATATTCACTGAATTCGAGTTGGATGACTGGCTTTGGTACATGGACTTGCAGGTGTCTTGATCAATAATGGGGACGCTGACTTGCTGTAGTGTCCCAATCCCAGGGAGTGGAACTACATACAGAATAGAAAACGTTATCAGGATCAAATTTCATTTGATTAATTGTTTCTATGAACCTCTTTACTCCAGTACCAGTCAGTTTGAGTCAAGTCAGATGTGTTTCTGTGCAGAACTGTCTCAAAGCAGCTTTGAAATTTAAATTTATCTTCTTATATCTAAGGCCAATCCCAAACTGAGTAGACTCAAGGTGAAACTGGAAAGGAAAAACTTCCCCAAAATTATTAGGAAGAAACCTTGGGAGAGCCAAGACTCAAAACCTGCTTGGGTGGCTTAGATGACATATCTAAGAGTTAAGCTAAGTTAACTCATTAATAAGTTTATAATAATAGTGGAAATTAACAACAGATCCATTTAAAAAGAATAAGAACAATTATACACTCACAAAAATAAGGGGATATTTGAGGATTATGAGGATATGCCTAATGATTGTGAGCAGTATAGATACAGAATACACATAACTCATGACCACATTGTTAGCACGCTGATAAATTGTGGTTGGATTTCTACCTAGATTAGATTGGGCGTGATTGTACATTCTGTTCCTCTCATACGCATGCTTTGACATGCTTTGATTTTATATCTGGACTGAGTAAGACATCATTATTTGGCATTCATCACCACTATACTTTTTACCCAATGGCATGACCAGATGAGATTCTGCCTTACTTGTCCTATGGGCAAAGGAGAAAAACAATAATAATAAGTTATATGTTAATAATAAGCTTTTCCGTAATGGGAAAGTGGATATGTAGCATATCAAAGAAGACCGGAATTGTCTCAGAAATCGATTGGCGCAAGAAAAATTATTAATAGAAAAATTTGAAATATTTGTTGTTCACAGGTCACTGAAACAGGAATTGATGATTCTGATGCCCGGGGAAAGCATCTGCCGTATCATAGCAACAGACTTCAACAACCAACGCTCAGAAAGATCAGCAATTTCACACATTAAGAGAAACTGGGACTGTGGACGACAAGAAACCCAGTGATCGTCTGAAGAACCGCTACCGACCAAAAAACCTCAACAATGGTTTTGGGAGCCTTGAGAGAAGTCCATGATTCAGCACGTGATATGTCCTGTGATTTTCCTAAAACAACAATTCAAATGATGGCCTAATACTTTTGCACAGTACTGTATGCTGAGTACTGAAGGTCATCCTACACCAGTAAATTACATTCTCGCTGGGAGATCATCAGTGCCTTTGAAGACAGGCAAAGTTTCCCACAATGCAGCAGAAATAGACTCTATTGTTTATCCAGAGTTCTATCAGGGTTCCTGAATCAAGGGTTTTTAAAGTGTGTTTTGCTGTATTAACCCAGTCAACACCGTTAATAAATGTTGATTCTTGCACTCACCGTCCTCCTGTATATTTCCCCAGCCTGTGACGTAGCACATGTTTCCACTGTAAAACTGGAGCTCAGCATCAGGCAGACAGACGGGTTGGATTTGGTCTGTCCAGGTGAGTGGAGAGCTCAGCTGAAGGAGGGCGACATCGCTGCCCTCCTCAGGAGTCGAGTACCCTTTTGGTATCACAATTTTGCTCAGGCTTCTTGAAGTCTCAAATGCATTGTTGCCGTTCAGCTGATAGCGACCCATGTAGAGGATGTATGGGGAAACATCGATAGGGCTGAACAGAAGATACAGAGCAGGGTGTGGTGTGATTACAAGTGTGATCTTCATTTCATCTGGTCCACTGTTTCCTTACATTACTTTTACTGCTTTTCCACCCACTTGGTGCTAGGGTTGGGTTTTAAAGAGATTTGACCACATCAGAATTCCATCATTTTTTGCCCCATGTTTAAAGTGTACCAAGTAGAAAATATATGGGTTTGAGTCCCAATACTTTTGGCCACATGCGAGTTTGCGTGACAACACTTTTGGCCACGAGTTTCAATCATTTAACAATGATTTTTTGCAAAAATATAGCAATTTTAGGTTCTAGCCCTTTTTTATACATTTACTTCTAAGTGTACTATTATTGCTTTAAATATGTTTAAATCTTTAGATTTTACACAGGCATGAATATTATGAAATGAATATTACACTTACTTAAATGCTAGCTGACCAGCTCACCTGTTTAATATAGTATCAGGTGTCCTGATGTCACTGGTTTATTTGTTATAGGATCAGCAGATTTGTTATGCAGGTAGAGTGAGTGGAA
This sequence comes from Parotocinclus spilosoma, assembly GCA_033117975.1. Taxonomy (NCBI): domain Eukaryota; kingdom Metazoa; phylum Chordata; class Actinopteri; order Siluriformes; family Loricariidae; genus Parotocinclus; species Parotocinclus spilosoma. The sequence goes on along the minus strand of JAVSBV010000138.1, from coordinate 3,434,134 downwards.
AAATGCCCTTATTGTTAAAACTGTAACCAGATCACCAGAGCATAAAGGACATGGCTTACTTTGGGAAACAGTGCGCTGCAGATAAGACCCAGTCATTAGAGATGATGGATCCTCCACAAACATGGCCACTTGCTCCCATCTGAATGTCCACTTGCCACGGCCACGCGCCGTCTTTCGCAACAGTTCCTCCAACAATGCGGTTCTCCAGAGGAGGCCTTCCACATGCTGTGAGAGATTAATGAGTACAAGGACACAGTCTAGAGAGCTGCACACACAACATGCTGTTTCATGGTTGCTTTGGCAAGACGGAAGAGAAAACTAATCATTAAAAAGCAAGATAGAACTGTTACCTTGAGCCTCACATGTTGTTATGACCCACAAAACTGCATGATGGAGAGAATAAAAGCCAAAGAAAATAGAAGTCAGGCAATGAAGTAACTACTGAAAAATTACTGCACCCACACTCAATTCCAAATTCTTCTAGACCAAATTTCCCCTCCTCAGGTTGTTAGTGTTTGTTGCTAGTGCCCAGCCTAAGTCTATGTGTTATCCGGACAATAACATCACTACTGCTGACAAAGTGAGAATGTAATAATAGAATGTATATTTGCAGCATTCAAATATTAAAATAATACTCATTCATTGTCTTATCTGCAGAGTCCTGGGCATGGTCGTGAGACCGCTGGTGCCTAGGTAGCAGCTTTGGGCACAAGGCAGGAACAAACCCTGAACAAGATCCCAAGCTGTCGTGTTGTAAATAATATAGTACTAAGAAATATGAGGAAATATGATATTTTAAAAGGAAAAATAACAACTGTCTTAAGTAACTCATATTCTGATTATCCTAACTGATACTTCTATCTAATGTAGTTTTTACATTGGAGTGAATTATACAATTCACAAATTAATCCTCAAAAGCAATGCTATCAGCCAATATACACAAATTACATGTAAATGTAACCTCTAAACAATTTGTTTAGTCATCAGCCCTATTCGGAAGAGATTCGTTTAATCAGTGATAAGAACTTGTAGAAACCGTAACAAGATTCGAACCAGACAGGTGAGATTTTAGTATGTTAAATAACATGTGAACGCCTGATACACCCGGGCATTACTGTAAGAAAACTAAAAGTATAAACTGTGCACATTAACATATAAAGTGGTGCTTTTTGTTCTCTAACCGCCATTAAAATGACATCATTGAGCAGTATCCAGCTCCTTGGAATTAAATGTTTTATTTTTCCTCCTCTCATGGTTCTCTGAATGATAAGAGAATAAAAACTCTTAAAACCCGAAACAAAAACCAGTTATATAAAGTAGAGAGTACAAAAAGGTTTGTTAAGTTTAAATACTGATTCAATAAGTTTCCAAAGATGTTTTCAAAATTACCAGTATGTACCTGAATACGTACTGAAATACGTTTGTAGGGTAAATATTACAAAAGACCTTGGTAGAAACTCTTAGTTCTTATAGGTTTTAACCTTCTTTCGCACCCTTACATCATATCACCAAACAGACAGGACTAAACGTAGAAGTCTTACTGGGTTTGTGACTGCATCTGGTTATTTATGGCCTTCTTTATGAAGATTTATGAAAACAAGGAAATATTGCTCCATTCTGCTCTGGTAAATTGTTTCACAACAGCCTTTTTTGAAAAAGAATTCATGTTTAAGCTTTGCAACTGGTACAATAGTAAACTGAAGGAGTATATGAACTTGAACCACTGATTGTTATATTGAGGGAGAACATTGTTTTTTGTACTTTTTGGGTAATGTGAAATGTACCCCAAAGTATAGAATGACCAGAGATGTATAAAGTACTGGAGTACAGTAGTGAAGTAAAAGTACAAGTACTATATCAAAAAGGTGACTTGAGTAGAAGTATTATTTAAACACCATACTTGAGTAGATACTTAGAAAAAGTTTTGTACTTAAGTATTGCAAGTAGAATACGAACCTTGATATGCTTTTTCGAATTTGACGGTGAATTTTTGAAGTCCATTATTACGCAAACTTTCAAGGTAGGCATTTTATTCTACATGAATTGTCTTTTGTTCTGACAAACAAAAACATGGACTGTAAGTAGGGCCAGGGGTGATCGCTTTCATCACCGTCTCCATTATCATTTAAAGTCCAAGAATTTGATGTTGATGGTGGTGTTCCTGGATCGTCTTCTCTATCTCAACAGCAAAAAAAAAAAAAAAAAAAAAAGGCTAAAGGTGCGGTGAACATGCGGTCTTGTTAGCTTGAATCATCCAATCAGAAGCCAACTGTATCAAACCTAATGATAGAGTCATTTACTACTATTACATTATACTATGAGTTTTGTATGATTTATTAGGTTTTTTAAAGAGTAACAAGTAATGGCACATGGAAAAATGTATCGGAGTAAAAGTATTAAATTCATCAAAAATATGTAGTGAGGTAAAAGTAGAAATAGGAGAAAAAGCTAATACTCCAAAAAAGTAAAAAGTACTGTATTTTAGTACTTAAGTAGTTCTACTTCATTACTATACATCTCTGGTTAACACTTCGTGCTGTAAATATTTTTAGACAAATTACAGTTAGTCCCTTATTTGCAATGGTCAGTTTCTAATTTATTTAGCCATTAGGCTATACTGCTCAGAAAAATTAGGGGATATTTCATTAGAGAATTGGGGGGATATCATACATTTTTGTGAGCAGTACATTTCTAACTTACAATTCCAATCTGATAATACACATCAATACAATTTCAACAGTAACCATACTCAAAATTTAGAATTTATATTCTTCCCCTGGCAAGCAATATGCAGTACAATACTTTCCTAAATGAGGAAATCAGCAGTGCGGGACGTAGGTTGTGACGTGGCAGGGGTGATGAGTATTGGGAAATGTAGTTAGGAAAAGCTGTGATTGTCACAATAACCTTTTTATTAATTACTTTAGATGCATTAGGCTAGACTAGAATATATACAGTGTATATATTAAACTCCTCGGCTTATGATGCACGGCACTCAAGAGTGGATTTGTCGGAATGCATTCTCGTTGTAAAAGACACTACCTGTATGCGCAAATAGCCTGCATTTAAGTTTGTGTTCCTACCACTGTTCTTTTAAATTTTATAATAAACATATGGCGTTATTTGAGACAAACCTTTTTCAGCATGTTTACTTTGTAAGTACGTCATATTTGGCTCTTATCATATTTGCCAGGAAGAAGCATATTTACCTAGTCTTGTTATCCTACTAGGACACCACTCCCTACTACACCTGCCCCTCCTACTCTCAGAACGAGCCTCTCCCCTTCTTCCTCTGCCAATATGCAGTGCCCTCCTTGCCCCAGCCACAGGATGACATCACGCCCCCCTACTTGTGAGTGTACATGCAGTTTGAGGGAAGTGAGTTGTACCAAGAGAGGAAAGAGTCTAAACCAGCATAGCTGCAGGTAAACACGCACGTTAACGTGTCCCATTTTTGTACTGCTACTATGATTTATTGCTTGTGCATGTTGGTAATTTGTCTTCTCCTTCTGCTTTTATGTTAGATGCGAGTCCAAAAGAGTATAACAAGATGAAGTACCCCCTTTCCTGGTTGTAATCATTGTAACCTCGTCCATCTTTCAGGCTTCTTTCTCAAGGAATTCAACAGCAGAAAAAGTAGCTGCATTCAGGGACCTGAACATCCTGCTATTGCACATCTCTATTTCAACACACATAGTGCAGTATTAAATGCATGTAGTCGGTGTCCCAGTATTGGTGTGTATACACCATGTGTCAGCTAATTCGCATCGGTAAGACAGTTCACAACATTTAATGTGTGCATACTGGTGCGGTGGCTTGTGGAATTACAAAAGGATGGAGTATTTGAATGGATAGGATTGGTGTGTGAATCCTTGTTACTCAAATGCTAAACTTTGTAGCTACTAGTGCTATCAGTGCGAAAATGGCATTGGCTATAAAAGACCTTATTCACCATTCATGAATGACTTATGACACTATAAGTGACAGTTAGTGAAAGCCATCTGGAATTCAAAGTCTTATCCGCTTCAACAACAGAGAACAAAGCAGGACTTAAAATGAAAAACTTTGTTTTGAATAAAGCTCAGACTTCCCGAATTAAATTGCATCAGCATAAGTCATTATGATGTTTCCCATTTTTCCGGGGCACGTCTTGTTTTGTAGAGAGACTTGTATTGAGACAAGCTGAAAGGACGGATGGGTGTCTGCGTGGTCTCCATGTTGAATGATAAGGATCTGTGTAGAAGGCCTGATTTTTCTCAGCCTTCGTAAGCTCATCACGTGCCGTCCGGGACTGTATCAATGAGTCTTATTGTGTTTGTTGATTTGCTTTTTGTCTCACACATTCCTTTAGAAATAAACCAGTCTTCCCCTCATGCCGGGCAGTGAGGGGAATGTCAATAGTAAAGAGACCTGGCTATATTCCACTGGTGCTTACAACACACACACATGCGCACCCAATAATCTCTCATACACATACATGTGTAGGTTTTTCTTTTGGTTTTGCTCCCTAGCTTTTTTTCTTTCCTTAATCACACATCCAAACACAGAAGCTTTATCATGTTCCCCATGTTTCTAACTCTTACTCTTTTTAATTCTGTCTTTCTCACATGCATGCATTCATACATTGTCAATATTTTTAATGTCTTTTTCAGATGCCAAGTTTTACTAGTGTATTGTACTAATGTTCATTTATAAACAGTTGGTGCCTTTGTTGTTTTCTTTTGCTAATCTGTCTTAAGGAATCAGCCTGGGTGGCCTACTATGGATACATTCTTTGCCTCATGCGTCTATGTGTGGGTATGTGTTCAAACAGAGAGGCAAAGAGAGGAGCCAGCCCAGTAACGTGGAATCAAATCTGTTAAATCAGTATGTAAATCTCCGCACTGATACAAACTTTTGAGACGTTCATTTGTTTAAAATTGTGGCATTCTGCACTGACTGTAGGGTATCAAAATATGATGTATTTATTTTTATATCGAGTTGCCTTTTATATATAGCTCTTAATGTTGCTTTGAGATATTCCCTGTGGTATTAGACTATAACTGTGAGAATATATTAGTTGACCTATAAGATAGTTCAGTATTTAGCTGGAATCACGCATCAGTCATAGCCATTTGAATGCTCAGGTCTGTAAGTTGTGATATACTGTATGCTTAGGTGAAGGTAACATGGTTTGAACCTATCCACAATTTTGCCTCAGCCACCTAACTACCTTGAAGACTCACCATGTAGCATATCTGACTGAAATCCATGAGAGAAATTGATGATACTGAGATTTTTTGCATAATGTGAAGAGTGCCAGAGAGATTTTTTTTAATTACACATCTGAAATATTGTAAAAACAAATCATAATAAAATATCCCTGTCCTATTGTTACTTTCTGGTTATGAATAAGGACATTTATTGCATTTGTTTGTGTGGACATTGTAGGGTTCCACCTGTTCCTCCTGAAAAGACTGTGATACCTAGACAATTTATTCCCGATATTATACTATATCCATCATAATGGTGTATATACAGATCACTAGGGCTAAATTTAGGCTACTAGGTGTAATGAAAATATACTGCTCACAAAAAAGAGGGGATATTTCAATATAAAATATACCATAATGAAAAATCCCCTTATTTTTGTAAGCAGTTTATAACATGCAAACATATAACTGCATATCATGTATATGAATGTACTGGTGTTTTTCAGTGTTACTGTTTCCAATCAGTAATGTACAGACGCTTCATAAAATCCGGTCACATTTAGACTTTTGTGCGAGCCATGATAAAGGCTTCAAGTGTGATCGCAATGAAATAGCTACCACAATCTAAGCTGCAGTTTCTATTCTGCCTAATATGTGTGTACAGTATATAAATGTAATAATCGATAGTCTTAATGCTGCTACACCGGTTGTGCCCTATTCTTCTGTTTGTGAACAAGTATAAATAACTATGTTTGTGTAATGAGGGGCAGATCATAAGTATATAATGTGTATATAAGCTGACACATTCATGCAGTAGAGATTCAGTCAGCAACAGCCACTATGTATTGTTTGTTATGCTGTGTTTATGTATTGTTTATTATTAAAGTGAAATGTCCTATTTTTTGAGAAACTGTGGTTATTGGTGACTTTAAAATCGTTTGTCTTTTTGGTTAGATAATGAAAGACAAACACGTTGATAATTATCGTGTGCCTTTGGGAAGTGTGGGCAGATGGCTGCAAGCTGTATGTTGTTGTGAGAAATAATATTATCATTCTCCCTCTAATAAGCTCTTGGTTTATTATTGCTGAGTCTGTTCCTTTTCCTCACTAAAATGCACATGTACTCTATGACTCAGCTTATATGGTAGTACCAACGTCACCCGTCCTCCACCTCCTCTACACACAGCTGCTCTCCTGCTGTAGAATTACTAGCATTTTACAAGCTGTTCTGGTTGTTATTGGTGAGCTCTTTTAATCAGATCAAGACTGTTAGGAAAGCTTATCTTTTATGGCTGAGTTTTGTTAAGGTCAGTTTTCATGACTAGAATCTTGTGAAGTAGTGCCGCTCTCCGTTGGGTGCTGCGTTTGTGTAGTCTGTGGTCACTAGGGAATGTTGTATTTGTTTATAACATTTAGATAGCTGGTAACATTATCAGAGCTCTAATCATTTTATTTCCATTGCATTGTGTGTACTGAAGAGCAGGAAGAAGGTGAATATTGACACTGCGCTACTTAATATGGGTGATGTCATTATGTTCCTATGTGTGTGTAAAATGTATGAAGCACTGTACCTGTCTATCAGGACTCTTTGCCAGGACCAAATTTAGCACCCTGTACAAGATTAGAAGTAGAGTGAGAGAGAAAAATGGAGAGCCAGAATGAGTCATCTGTAAGAGGTAGGATGCATTACTTGCTGCTTGCTTCTCGATGTCCTTTTCTCTGTTACTCTGGTAATCTCTGTAAGACATAAAATGACATAACCGTTCTTCCATATATTATCTATCCACTGTCTGTATAGATACGAGGACCTCTTAAATATTTCCTTAAGCTGAAAAACAAACTCTTCTGTTTGCATTATAAGCTCTTTTTCTTATTCTCCCTAGGGGCTCCCTCTTCCTCCCGCTCTCATCCCTTAGATTTCCATCTCAAAGCAAAGTCCTGTTTATTTCCATCTACCCATCCCTATCTCTATCTCACTCAAGCTCCCTCTCCCTGTGGCAGTAATGATAAAACATCAGCCATGTTTACACTGTGACTCTTTGTTGAAGCAGCTGTGTTCAGGGGGATCTGGATGGTATCTGAACAACATGAATGTACGTGCATATGTGTTTTGATGTTATCACTGAGAAATGACAACAGCAATGCATGTGAGAAAAAGTGACTAAAACAGTAGACTCTCAGGAAAATGTGATGATCACGAAAATTATGCTTGTCCAGAAAGATCGGTGCATAATAAGCTAAACTTAGGAAGAAATTATGCATTTTTCCATTCATCTGCCACCCATATGTACATAGAATCAACATACAAATCTCCACAAACACCGACAATAAATGATAACCATGACAAAAAGACACAAACAACTTTAAGAAAAGCGGACACAATACAGGCCTAAGCGTGCTGCTTCTTGTTGAGCTACATAATGCAGTGCAGAGTGTGTAACTCAGTGATAACACGACTGTTATAAAAGTGACAGTTATCTCAAAGGTACCCTGTCCCTCTCACAACCACCCTGGTTCTCTTGCTTATCTTTTGAACTTTATATGTTTCAGCTCCAAGAAACAGTATAAAAACTCCTACTGCTAATGTGTTTAATTATGTACTGTTATACCAAATACATAGTAAAATCCAGACATATTAGCACACTTAGTAAAGATGGTTTCTATATATATATGACATACAAATATACTTCTGGTTAATTTAGCTTCCCATCTAAAGTTATGGAAAGGCCGTAAACCACAATTTTAAGTTAATTAATTCCAAGAGACCTATCAAAACCACATGGGACACAGGTATATGACAAATCAAGTAATTCCAACAATCTTGCTTCCTTTTACATTTTACTTCTTTAAATTTTATGAGTTCTTATGAGCTTTGGACTTGAAATCCATAACTTCCTTGTCACTGGCTTGTAAATACGAAACTAAATTCCCTTAGTCATCAATTATGGCAACGCTTAGCAAATACACAAATGAAATTTGCTATTTGTTCTTGATTAAACAGGCATGGGAATATCCATATCCAATGATATGGTAGTTATTAAGAAGTTGAAAATAACTACAGAAGTAGTTATATATGTGGCATGGCTAAAGGACACACAATACATTGACTGGCCTGCAAACTTACCAGACCAGCAGTCCCATTCAAGACATTTATATACAGTACATGTATGTCATTTAGCAGACACCCTTATCCAGAGAGACTTACAATTAATACAGTCTTGCTCAGGGACCCAAATTTAGAGCCCTGGACCTTCTGGTCCATAGTCCAGTACATTAAACACTAGGCCACCACAGTCTAGTGGTGACGGTTGACCTTATCTAACTGTATGGTCAGTATTATTGATTTAACCAAACTACATAGTAATGACTGATCTTAAAACTTTTATCTAAAAATATAAGCCTAATTTAGAAGAGACATACTGACTGTGTGTGCAGCAGTAAGTACTAATATGTTGAATTTAAAGTCAAGTCAAATGGGTTTGTATAGGACTTTTTTTTACAATAGAACCTTGTTTCAAGAGGTGTACAGAGGACAAGAGTGATTAAAAGCACTTCAGCTGGAGGAGTATTTAAAACCATCCATGTATTTTTTTGCAACTTTTCCAACTTACCAGCGTGACACAGTGGCAGAAGAAGAATGTGTGGGTTTTCTCTGTGGACTCCACATTCCTTCCACATGCCATTCAAAGGCATGTATTAGAGTAATTGGTCTCTCTGAATGGCCAAAGTGTGAGTATGCTTGATTAGTATCGTTATAACCTTGCTTGTGTCAGAACAGTCACTAATGCTGATTTGGCATAAAATAGCTAAATAATCCCCAGCAATTTGCGTTTCCTTTAAAAGCAACATTTCTAATGCTACCTTCAAATTCTGTTTGAAACATGTTGAAATATACTTACGAGTTCATTTGGTTGGCACGATGGTCACACCTCCAGTGCCCCCAGTTCAGGGCCGACCTTGAGTTAGCATGAGCTTGAGTTTACTTCGGGTGCTCAGGTTTCCTCCCACAGTCCAAATGCTTTAGATTAATTCATTATGCTAAATTGTCCCGATCTGATATGACTAGTTTAATGTGTATCGATGTAACCTCGTCTGCCATTAACTAGCCAATGATGCTGAAAATCGTCTGGTTCCTCTCAAGGTTTCTTCCTTTAATCTCAGGGAGTTTTTCATTGCCATTGTCGCCATT
>JAVSBV010000138.1:3403195-3417630 GCA_033117975.1 Parotocinclus spilosoma | reverse complement strand
GATCGAGATAAACCAGCATTAGTTAAACAGTAGTAAGTACATGTATACAGTTTGTTTACTCTTGTGTTATTGTATTATTTCCTCACATGTCGATCAGTAACATTGTGTATTCCGTAAACTCCTGTACAGTGTTTTTAGTAGCGTACAAAGCTAACCAGCTGACGAGCTAACTGATCTACGTAGCTATATCGCTACCGCTTTCTGTTTCGGGCCGGATACCAAAAAATGCGTGACTTAGTACGTTTTGTGTGAAATAAGTAAGCTTTTACGTGTTGTATAAATACTGTGTGGGATATAGATAGTGGTTTGGGATGCGGCCGAAGCGATTTATCTTACGCCTTGTCTGCTAAACGTTTCGTGGTCGGATTTGTATGTTTTTTTTTACTAATAGAAAGCACCAAACACATTGTAAACGAGTTTATGTCGATACCTAAAGCGTCCAGTCAGTTAGCGTTAACATTCATAAGTGCTGTGGCATTTCTCTTACGTATGTCATTGTTTGATCCAGAAACTTCTAAGTGACTCGGTTGTTTGTTGAGTTTCGTTCACAAAGCTTCCAGAAAACTTTCATTATTCCCCGACAGCTCCAGCTTTTGTTTGAAGTTTATTCCTACCTTACAAGCGAAGCACGTTTTAACCTAGATATCTATCCAACTGTGTATGTATTATACAGTTTGAAAGTTCAACAATATTTATTTGTTTGTTTGTACCCGCGTTTATATGTTTTGCCGTTTCTATTTGCGCGTCAGTAAAAGCTTTCAACCACTCCAGCCCTATTTTTCCTTTTTTTTGCAGCATTTTTTGTATTTATGTGCTGCTTATCGTTTTCAAGACTTGTCCGAAATATATGTAGTGTTATTTACAACAGTATTGAACTATAAACAACAGTTAACTCTTGTATTTGTAGTATCTTTTCATACATGTGAAAACAAAATTAGGAATTTTTGGTGTGTTTTCTGCAATTTAAGAGTGCAGTTCTTTCTGCTGTCAGCAGGTGCCACAATGGTTTGCTCGTACTAGTCTTCTGTTATTCAGGAATAAATTAGATTGTCTTAAGACTTGTTTTTTCTTCTTTTTTTTCCTTAAGAAAGTGTGTTCAAGTGTAACGCGATGCTGGAAAAACATTGAATGAGAACTGAAGCATTTCATTTTTTTTGTTAGTACTGGCTGACATTGAGTAAGATTTTTTTCTTCTTAGGTCTGACGTAGATCAAAGCATTTTTTTACTTTTAATAGTCATTGTAAACTGGCAGGAATGTCCTGCAAGATGAACCAGGATTGAACAGTCACATATCTAAAACATTAAGACACCTATTGCTATTGCATTACATTATGGAGTGATACTTTGGCAAAGCTGCAAATTGTCTTGTAATAAGGTAAAACAGCTAAGTTTGAATATTGAGAATAATGGTTGACCTAACAATTTTTGGTATGCCATTTAATTTTCGCTTCTAGGATGCTGGACATATGTATAGTGTGTTTTTCATATGGGGTGGTAATCATTTTGCACTTTTCTTTTTCACAGACGATGCGTGCAGTCATTCAAGAGTGCTCACCTCCATCAAGTACATAGTGGCTGCCTGTGTGCTAATTTAATAAGCTGGTTGCTGAAGTGTCCACTGCTGAGGAATTTACTTAAGAGTTTTAAAGTTCTCAACCCAGCTCATTTTGATTCCCAGCATCATGACGTGCAGGGATCGCACCCTCGAGTTCCAGTCTGCGTGCAAGTCTCTTCAGGGGAGACAGATACAGGTAGGAGTCGCTTCTATAAGCAATATACACAGCTCACAAAATATTAGGGGATATTTTAGTGGGATCTATTTTTTGTGAGCGGTATAGTACAAGTATAAGCTTGAACAGAATGCATTCATTGCTTTTGAATCATTCCGTAATATTTTTCAGTAACATCTTGCTTTGGGTGCCAAATATTTCGTTGGCACTCTGACAAAGGGATGCTGACGTGTTTCGATTACCAGAAATACATGTTTTTAATACAAAATATTCATTTAATTATATCTTTTTAGCTTATGCTGTGCAACTGTGTGTGGTAGTCTGCCATTGCACAGGGTTGAACAAAGTGTATAAGGAAGTGTAGCAAATTCTGTACCTCCCCAACTTGTTCAGTTTCCTTTAGGCCAATAGTGGTCTGTATGATATGTAGGGAATAGAAAACAGGTACGGGCAGTACTTATAGGTTCTTCATATGGTTAAGCAGCAAAATTAAAGCAGCCATTAAAAAGGGAGTTTGCATGAACATATTAACATGTTCACTTGTCTATGTATGCACACACGTCAAGTGCAATCCATGATGTTCATGCAGTTGTTAATGTTCAGTCTAACAGGTGATTTGTACGTGTAACATGTTGTTGACACTGCAGTTAGGAGAACAGTTATGTTGACACTAACAGCCGTCACTGTCTTGATCCAGGACAAGGATCTAGCCTCTTGTTTGTTTGCATTTTTCAGATGTTGGCTTTTTGTTCCAAGCAAAATGGAATCCAAATATGGAAAAGCAAAGCAGGGAGCAGAAGTTGCCATATCACATTATTTTTATATTGTGTATTAAACTTAAACTTGGTGGCTTTTCAGTAAGAATTGTTATGGTGTGGAAATGTTGATTATTTTGTGGTAATAGATTTATTGTACTGTAAGTTTGTACACTACCCACAAAAAGAGGGAATTTTTCATTAGGGATATTTGATTTTGAATTAGCCCCTAATTTTTTGTGAGCAGTATAGTTTATTTAAATGGCTACTATCTTTTAATGTCTTGCTGTTAGTGTACCTTGAGCTGTGTCCGCACATCACTAATAGTAACCATATGCTGGAAGACTTTTAAACCACTCTGAAGTAGGGGTGGGAAACATCATCTTCGTCAGTGCATCTTGTTTCTATAAAGGATTTTTTTTTCTCAGTGATTCTGTGACTTTTTCAGTGTCCAAAGAGGATCGTTGTTTCAGTAATGCAGACCTTATACCAAAAAATTTTACAGTCGCAGACACATTTCGAATGCTAGAGTAAAAGCACGAGAGAGAAGTCACTCTTTTCCTGTCCTTACGCTATGCTAAAGTTAACCATGTTTATATTAGCATTATCGTATATAGTCTTGCTCATGCAGTCAGTGAGGGGAACATTGTCGACAACCAATAGGTGAGAGAATAGGATATTATATAGGAAAAGGTGATGTTTACTGTTCAGTAGGTGTAGACCTACAACTGTCTGCCTAAATAATGGAAATACTTCATTTTATGGTGCTTTTATTTATAAATGTGTTTGTGAAATTAGCTTTTTTAATATTTGTCAGAGTTCTGTGAAAATTACTGCACAGTAAGGAAAATTACAAACGAGATAAAATTCTAGCATTACCATATCACAGAAATGTAATACTCTGTAAAAAAATAATTACTTTTGTACCGTGCTTAAGAAACCACTTTGTTTAATTTGGTCTATATGACAGTTTTGTATATTAATTACTGGTTTATTATTTGTACTTGTGTTTTTAAAAAGTTTTGAAATAATATCAAATTGAACATAGTGCAAGTCTTGCAAATGGTGACCATGCAAAATTCCCTGCAAACTCCAAATATTTTCTAGTTTCTGTATTGCGGCTCTAAAGTACTCTAGGTAACTTAAAAGCCGTGGTTGTCAATTTACATTTATGGCATTTAGCAGTCGTCCTTATCCAGAGTGTCTTACAATTCATACAGTCTTACAATCCAAGCAATGGTGGGTTAAAGGCCTTGCTCAGGTACCCAACTGTGGCAGCTTTGCAGAGAAGGCATTTGAACCCTGAACCATTAGGTCCACAGTCCAGTAACCTTAACTGCTAGGCTACTGCATTCACCCAATAATGACTGAATACATACGCAGATTCTAGTGGAAGTTCCTATAGAGTTTGTAATTTGCTACACTCTTTCTTAGTTGGGTGAAAGCTTTGACATTACTTGTTTTTCTTGGTTCTGTTATGACTTTGTTCTGTTATGTTCATGCCACAGACACTAGGGCCTTTTGCCTTAGTTTGTCAACATTACACAATGCATCACAATATATTTAAGAATCAATGTTTTCCCCCACACCACTTTGAAATGACTAAAGTCTGACACCCTCCTACTTTGAAAGGCAAATAGTCGCAAACTATGATTTTTGCAAACATTGGAGATTTTGCTGTTCCACCCTATCATGATATTAATAGGAAGCTGCGTCAAAGAGATACTCTTGCTCACTCAACAACTCCACCAAAACTCTACTTATTGTAGAGTCCAACAGAGCCCTGACAATGTCCGAGTTTGCTGCCTGACTGGAAAGAGCTCACCTATTGGTTGTCAACACTGTTCATACCATTGTTATTTGCATGAGCCAGGACTTATGATAATATTAAACACAGTTGATTTGAGCAGACAAGTATCCTGATCACCTTACACAAAACTCACGGCTGATTTTATTCCAACATAGATGTTTGTGAAAATCAGTGTTAGTGAAATTAGTCCATTGGGTAAAGTCATATAATGTAAAGCCAGTATAAAAAGTGTCAGGTAATACCATGTGGATGTAATGATGCAGGACGTATTAATTTATTTATTCATTTACATTCATGCTTTCTGTATCAAGGGACAATACATGTTTTTTTTCCTCAATATTTTCTATTATAAATAAGTAAGCCTGGAATGAACACCTGCAAATGCAAAAGTGGCTTAGGTCCAATTGGCCTGAGGCCACAAAACCTTTATCAGATTGGACTCGATAAAATTTTCCAGTCTGTTACACTGATAAATTGTATGGTGTGTCTGGGTGATTTGTTGTTTCACACGGTGGATGGTTCATGACCTCCAGAGCCGCAATATGAGTAATGTACTGAAAGTGAAAAAGGTGGGAGCTCTGACCGTAAACTGTTTTTAGATACCAGACAGCTAAGAGAAACAGGGAAAATGGTGTATGTTTATTTGTTTTACATAAATGGAAGCAGAGCTGCTGCTAGACTATTATCAAATGAGAGTTGCTTGTATCTCAACATGCATATTAGGACAGAAACTAGCGACGCACTGAAGTAGCCTAACCAAAATGTTGAATGCAATGTGCTGAAAACCGAAACGTTATGTTTCCGAAATGTTTTTTAAGACTTTTTTGTTGTTGTGCTGTTTAAATGAAAATATCATTGATGTCATGACAATATCTTGTCAGATGTCTCTAGAGGTCTTAAACTGATTTCACAGGGTGAAGGAAACAAACGGCATACCATCTAATGTTTATTTCTATTGAAAGTATTTTTGAACTGTTCAGTGCATTATTGTATTTAATGTCAATATGATGCATTGAGTTTTCTCATACTTTTAAGACATTCTATTGAATGATTTATAATTATGTATATTACTTTAGATATTACCATTTCCATTTTATCCCCTTTTCTACAGAACGGTGCACTGACAAAAATCAACCATAATGCTCTTAAACAGCGGAGTGATTTTACCCTCATGGCAAAGTAAGGTTTTGTGTATATATTACTTGATAATTGTATTTCTAGATTTTATCATGTGCTATTGTTGTAATTCTTTTCCTCTCTGTTATTGTCTTTCCTTAGGAGAATTGGCAAAGACTTGAGTAATACATTTGCTAAACTGGAAAAGCTCACAGTTCGTAAGTAGCTGCAGAAAATGTTGACTACATTGTGCTGCAATTTGTAATGCAACCTATATAGTGATTGGTAAAACTGTGTTAATCTTTTCAGTGTCCAAAAGGAAGTCTCTCTTTGACGATAAATCTGTGGAGATTGAAGAGTTAACTTATATCATAAAGCAGGTCAGTG
This sequence comes from Parotocinclus spilosoma, assembly GCA_033117975.1. NCBI lineage: Eukaryota > Metazoa > Chordata > Actinopteri > Siluriformes > Loricariidae > Parotocinclus > Parotocinclus spilosoma. Next base: position 3,411,831 of record JAVSBV010000138.1, on the reverse strand, counting down.
GTGTTTGGTGTGTTCTTCAGTACATGCAATTTTAACATCTGAGTGCTAACCTCTGAGCTGTTTCTTTTAACCCGTAAAATGGTAGAGGAAAAAATAAATAGCAGAAGTATCTCTTCATCTTTACTTTATTTAAAATAAAAGACGTACTCTAAATTTTTTTATAGCTTACTGGAGTCCAAAACACACTCAACATTGACATATTATACATGTATTGTTGGACATTTACAAAAATGTAGGTTAAAACAGCAGTAACTGGTCCAGTTTGTCTAGCACCAACACTTATTCAAAGTCACCTAAACTTTGTCCTCTTTGAGAGATCAAGGTCATCTTAACTACATGTGTTGAGTTAATGTCATGTGATTGCCTGTTTATATATTTACGCTAACAAACAGTTCAATGTGTATCTAATAAAGTGGTTGATGTTGGGTTTTTTCTGTTGTTTTATGCAACAGGTCACAGATATATGTTTGGGATATTTGCTTTCTTTTGAGTCACTGGTAAAACTAGGCCTGTACTGATATTGGGACTGTCTGACATTCTCACAGGACATCAACAGCTTAAATAAACAGATAGCACAGCTGCAGGACCTGGTTCGCTCCCGCAGCGGACAGAATGGACGCCACATCCAGAAGCATTCCAGCACAATTGTCGTCTCCCTTCAGGTTAGAAGTCTTATCTGATACTCTCGAAGAAATGCTTCAGAGATCATCTCATCTTTTGAAATGTAGACCAACTTGACTTGTTATCCTGCTGTAACATGTGCAATGAGTCATTCCCTATTTCGCTGATGTAAACAGGTCTCTGTTTGATATTTGCAGTCAAAACTGGCATGTATGTCGAACGATTTCAAATCAGTGCTGGAAGTGAGAACTGAAGTAAGATTCCAATTTCAGAAATTTAATTTTTATTTTGCTTATTCCTAGTCGTAACATTTATGATTTTTAAAAAACAAATTGACTTAATACATACTGGAAGATAAGCATATCCACATCTCTGTGTAGAATCTAAAACAGCAGCGCAGCAGGAGAGAACATTTTTCCCAAGCGCCAGTTTCTGCCTCTCCTCTGCTTGCCAGCAACTTCAGTAAGTTACCACCTAGGCTGTTTGTTCTACTTCTATCAATCAGCTATATAGTAATCAGATAAAGGTTTAAAAGGTATCAGCTTTAAAACATAATTAAAATCCCATTTTTTTTACTTATTTGTTTTTAGGTAGCTCAGTATTGATGCAGGATGAATCTAGAAGTCTTGGTGGTGATGTGGCAATTGACATGGACTCGAGAGCAAACCCCCTCCAACTACAACTTATTGATGAGCAGGTATTATTCAGTGGTGGTTTCATTTGTTCCTTAAAATATATTGATTATCTTTTTTTGTTTATTTGGCTGGTTTGCATTTATTTATTGAAAAAAAAAATGTCTTAAGCAGTACCATACATATATCTCGTGGTCATTTGTAGGATTCGTACATCCAGAGTCGAGCAGATACCATGCAGAACATTGAGAGCACAATTGTGGAGCTGGGCTCCATCTTCCAACAGCTGGCACATATGGTGAAAGAGCAGGAGGAGACCATACAGAGGTGAGAAGATGAGTTCTAGTAGACACACGAGAATAGAGGTTTAAATTGAAATAGCATTAAGACATTTTAATAAAATCTGACAAGTGAGTGAAGTTTTTTCCCGATGCATTGAGACCTTTTCTTACTTGGGTCTGTATACACTGATCACAAAAATATGGGGATATTTCATTTTGAAGTATCGCCTAATTTGAGTAGTAATAAATTTGTATTTATTTTTGAACTGGTATATGATCAAATTGATAATAAAAAAATTGATTTTTATGCCATTCATCCCTTTATGACTACTATCATCTTACACAAGACTTCAAGTGTCTAGTGTAAACAAGGCCTATTTTGTTAATAAACACTCGGTGCTCGAAAGAATGTTCTGTATTTCTGCATAAATATGATTTAGAACATCATCAGATTTTCACACGTCCTAAAGGTGGGTAAAGAGAACCCAGTTAAACAAATGAGACAAAAATATTATTCTTGGTCATTTATTTAGGAAAATAGTGCACCCAAGTCGTTCTACCAAAGAATGGTTAAAGAAGAATAAAGTTAATGTTTTGGAATGGCCAAGTCAAAGTCCTGACCTTAATCCCATCGAAATGTTTTGGAAGGACCTGAAGCAAGCAGTTAATGTGAGGAAACCCACCCAACATCCCAGAGTTGAAGCTGTTCTGTACAGAGGAATGAGCTAAAATTTCTCCAAGCCAGTGTGCAGGGCTGATCAACAGTTAACAGAAACTTTTAGTTGCAGTAAGGGGGGGGGCATACCAGAACCACACCAGGTTAACTTTTACCACTCACAATTATTTAATATTGGATTGTTGGGCTCAATAAATAAATATCCAAGTATAATCTTTTTGTCTCTTTTGTTTAACTGGGTTTCATGCACCACTAAAAATGTATCCTTCCACATAACCTAACACAATTCAGGTGAATTCTATTATGTGTTAATTTTATGTGTCGAAATTGTTAGTCTTTAGAGGAAGCCTGAAAAAGATTGAAATGTACTTTTGTTGTTTCCTGTAGGATCGATGCCAATGTGGAGGACTCTCAGCTGAACGTGGAAATGGCCCACACTGAGATTCTCAAATACTTTCAGTCGGTCTCTTCCAACCGCTGGCTCATGATTAAGATATTCCTCGTACTGGTTGTCTTCTTCATCATTTTTGTGGTCTTCCTTGCTTGAGAGTGAAGGACCATGGGGAAGAAAAATAAATGAAGAAGGTGTGGAATTTGTGGAGTGGCGATGAACTCTAGTGGGCAATGTGCAACAAATTTTATGTTAGACTGGACAAAAATAATTCTGCCATGTGGGACATGGGCGAATAAATTGTACCACTTGCGTGTATGCTTTTCCTGGGAATGACTAGTTAAACTGTACGTAGGTCCCTTCTCTGGAAAGATTGTGATGTTAAAGGTAAAAATAACACACCCTGCTCTGTTCAGAGAGGGCAGGGTGTGGATTGGGTTTATTTTCACCAAATGTTACCTTTAGACGTTTCCCTTATAAATTTTGAGCCTTCATGATCGTATTTGTTTAGGAGGGCTTATTTTGTGAATGGTTTGATTCTGCAAACTGATTTAGTTAGTTTTCTTCTGACAGTGTTAACTGCAAACAGCGGTAACATGTATAACAGACTTGCTTTACTGGGGAGAACATTACGGTTTGTACAGTCCTCTTTATAAGACTTTGCATTTAACATTCTTTGTGCTTCTTTCTCTCTCCTATATGTATGAAGGAGAATCAATTTTGATAAAACCCTAATTGTGGCTTTTTAACCCAAAATTGTTTATTTTTCTTATTTTGCAAACATAATATCAAGAGGTACGCCCTAGTCTTATGATTTTACACTGTGCAGTGTAACTGAAGACTTGTTGCAATGTTGGATAGGCAACCTATAAAACTGTGCCCTAATTAACATAACAACTGTGATGTTAAAAGTATGCCAGAAAGCTTTAGATGAAGCTGAAGTAGGCAGTTGAACCCTCTTAATACCTAGGGTTAGGTACAGAATAAGCTCCTCTGCCATAAATACTATGACAGGTTATGGTCAAAATACTATCAGTATACTAAACGTCTTCAGTTTCTTTTAGACTATTCAGACTGCAGCCACCAATGTCCAGCATATTATTTAATGAGCACTTTTAAAATCAAAATCTGTGTTTCTCTTTTGGTTAGCTGACTGACTTGGCTTGTGTAAGATCTGAATCATGATTGATTCCTGAAAAGAAAGTACATATTAAACAAATCTACGCTTCTTCGTTTTTGTTTATTTATCATCACATCACAATCTGTGACTATTCACAACAGAAATGAAGACACTAGTCAAACACATTCGTACTGGTACAATATAGAGCAACCATTTACCCTAATTTGTGTGGCTAGGTACCAAAGTACCTGGAGTAAACAAACATGGGCAGAGTCTAAGGTCAGAAATGAACCGTGGCTCTCAGGAGCTGCAAGGGGACTGTGCTCACTTGTGCTGAATCAAATCTAAAATAATTTGTAGTAGTTTTTTTTAAGTAGTTTTACAGTTACAGCATAAATGTACATTCTTTGTATGCTGCCATATCTCATTTTTCATAAATGAGAATCTTCCAAATATTATACAAAAAAATATTAGAAAATGTTAAACCTCACTAGTCTGAGGCCTGTTAGATATGTTCATACCTAGGATCTTTCACATAAGCACATTAGTGAACAACAAAGTAAGCACAAGCTCAGTTTTTTTTTATGTGTAAGCCTCCTTTTTGCTCACTTGGTGCTACTCTTCTACATCACTGTTTTGCTTGCTTCAGCTTTTTGCAGTTTCTTCCATGGGAATGATTTCTGGCATGCTCTGGCTTCGTCCTCTCCTTGCTCGTGTCGCTACAGAGCTAGCGTTCTCTGGGGTTTCCTCCTCTTCTTCCTCCTCTGACCACTCGGCCTCCTCTTGCAGGTTTCCACGGGACCCACTAAATCTGCCCTTGCTGTGACCAAGCAGGCGAAACTTGGATCGAAAGGTGACAAATGATAAGCTCTTGCTGCGACGCTTTTCCCAGCGGTCTGTGCGTGCCTGTAGATCCGTATCTGCTTGCTCCTCATCCAAACATGCTCTCAGCACAGAGCGAAAAAGCTGAGGGACCTCATGTACGTCTGGCTCGATCTCTGTCACTAGTTTGCGGAACCTGCAGAGCATAAAAACTGTAAGCATGACATTTAACAATGCTTAGGTATTGCTCTGCACAGTAGAGTGCAAAAGTCTTAGGCCACCAATTTACTTAAAAATAAATCTGAAAAACAGTTACTATAGACTACAGTGGAAAGTATTTAGTGTGTCTTGTCCTTACACTTGAGCAATAGCAGCATCTGGCAGCCAAGTTGACCCTACAGTTAGAATTCCCTTGTTCAGAAATGGTCTTCTTGGAAAAATGAACAGACTCAACACATTTTTTTGGAGGGGGAACCGGATAAAAGGATATGCTAAAGCTTAGAAACATTGAATGGAGTTTGGTAGGTAAGAGTGTAGAGTGACAAATCCAAGTTTTTGATGTTTGAGTCCAATAATCAGCAATGTGTTATAAATGGACATTTAAACAAGAACAAAGACATCTAATGTCAGCCTAAGACTTTCACACAGTACTATATATGTACTAAGGGGATCTGTATGAATAGGAAAAAAATCCCTCCATAGTCAGAGAACCCAAAGTGGGAGTAAGTTGTTCAGTCACTTCAAATCTACCTTTTTAAGTATTGAGTACAATGTAAACTACAGATTTGAAGTATCAGACTTTATTTACCATACACATTTCTTTTGAAAAAGCATTTTGGGGGGGTTAACATGACTCACTTAAAAAGTAAAATCACAATATTTATCCTGGTAAAAGACCTAGCTGTCATTGGTGAGAGCGTACATGATCATGCTCTAATGCCTGGCTTTTCTTAAGAAAAGTTGTACTTACCACACTACCATAATTGTTTCTAATATTGTCTAACAAAAGAGCTTTGTCAACGCTGTCCTTTGAATGTTAATCTGCCCAATGTCATTGCATGAGCAGGTGTTTGAAAAGACTGGGTGGATGGATCCATGTGCTTTTCGAGTAAGGTGCATGCAAGCCCTTGCATTCCAGATTTTATAGTTGCTATTGACAAGGCACGCTCAGTGATGGGAAACTGGCAATGAAATGAAATAAAACCATTGTACGTCAACATAGTTGCATATCCTGGTTTTACAGTTTCAAATGTTTAGTGAAGAGTAAGAGAGGTGTTTTTATGGTTTATCCAATACCACAAAAATCACATATTTAACTAATTGATGGAAAGGAAACCAACATAGGTTTTGAAATCCAGTGACATGCCAATGTATAATAGATTTTCAAAAGCCCTGACATCCAACAATAGCTGTGATTATAGTATATATTTAACATTCAACATTTGGCAGGTGACATTGTCCAATATGACCTACAACTGAGAATTTTTATAGTTCCAGCAATTGAAGGTTGAGATCCTTGCTCAAGAACCCAATAGTCACAACTTGGTGTTGGTGCACATGGAACCCTCAACCTTTGGTCAAAACTGGACAACCTACTGGGCACAGTTACCTTAGCACCAAGAATATCAAATAAACCCTACACCAAATTATTCATAATTATCCACACCTGATGATAACTGGTCCACACTGTTGAGGTGGGATCCGGGCACAGAGCTCCTGAAGATCCAACACGTCTCCAGGCGTGAGCTCATAGTGCACACGGGGTTGGGGGCCAGCCAGCCAGCTGTAATCTGCTGAGGATGAGGAGCTGCGACGGCGGCGAACCGCACTGGCCTTCTCCAAACCGACCCGTTCAGTACGCTTCACCATTGCACCCAGCTCCAGCATCAGAGTGTTGGTGACCAGCTCTTCTGGAGTGCGCTGGCCAGGCACCTTCGGCTCCAACGAAAACACAGCAGACCAGGGGAACATCTGAGGCAGAGAATTTGGTTTGTCATTATTTGTAGAAACATAGATCTGAAATTCTGACTATGAATGTGTTGCAAATAGTACAATACAATAAAAAAAGTATTACAATTGCACTGAAACTATGTTCTGTAGAGAGTGATTAGAAATATCTTACCTTTCAGTTCAATCCAGCTGAATTACCAGCAATCCCAGTTTTATAATCAGTGGCACAAGCAGTTCTTTTAATGTTAATTTTTTTTTGCACGTTATATAAGTATCCAAGTGCTTGTTTGCTCCCACTAGATCGTGCAAAACAACCTAACTGGTCTGTGTGATAATCAGTTTGCATAAGAGAGTAATCCTTTGGAAATACATAGTGACTGACAACTAGTTAAGCCTTTCAGGACAGGTGTAGGTGCAATTGTGTGACAGGCTTCTCACGTACACAACATCCTGGCTTGAACATTATACTGTAGCAGTTATGGCAGTTATCTATGCCGAAACTCACAATGAAAGACACGCAATAAACAATTGTAATGTGATAATTAAAGCCAGACTAAGTAAAACCTATTGAATACACTTTAAGACACAAATTTATGGATCCAAATATATGGAACTAGGGAACTCCATACATGCTTTTAGTTAAATTGAAGCATAACTAACACTGGTCAAAAAGTCTTGTAGTATAATCTATACTTAAGGTATTTACAGTGCACACCAAAATGAGGGGGATATTTTATTCTTTTTGTGAGCAGTATATATAGCAGATCCACTTATCCAACCCCATAATTCCCTCATGATTACGGAACAAGCATTGCATAGCCTGAATCTAGGCATAATCTGAATATATTCCTAATAATAACTCATGTCTTGTCTACCATCTGTTAGTGATGACCAAGTAAATCTAGCTGGTTGTTGTCTGCAATTACAATAAGGCTTTCCACACAGCTCAGCATTAACAGAGCTTTACTCTGACTGTGCGTTAAAGGAGATTATATTGCGATTTCATGTAGCCCATATAAAGAAATAATGCTTTATCTCAGATAATTGGAATTGGATTTAATCTTGATATGAACATAATATTAGTACTCAGATTAACTGGATTACATTAACGCATTATTAACAGAACATAATAACAGATAACAGTGACAAAAGATACAGTCTTACAATCCAAGCACTTGTGGGTTAAGAGACTTGCTTAAGGTCCCAACAGTGGCAGCTCGGCAAATGTGAGATTTGATCATTTGGGTCCGCAGTCCAATAACCTAGCTGCTTTGCCACAGTCACCAGAACATAAGAAACAACATCAACCACAACCACCTGCCTGATATTGTGTAGATCCAAGACATACTATCAAGACATGACGAGGCATGAACTCCACAAGACTTCTGAATTGTGATTCTGAATTGTTCTGTGGTATCTGGCACCAAGACATTAGTAGCAGATCGTTAGCAGAAGTTACGAATTTAGACTTCCATGGTCCAGATTTGTTTGTCCAGAACATTCAAAATATGCTCAGTCTAGGGAATGTGGAGTGTTACTTAGCTCCTTGTCTTGTCTAAGGCAGTTCAGTTTTCAGTGGTTCAGCTTCAGATGATTAGCTAACATCCATTATAAGATGAGAGAAAACAGAAATGATTTTATATATTAAATTAAATAGAATTTTCAGCAAGAGCTACTATTTATTATTGTATAAAATGTTGACAAAACGCCAATTGTTATGTTCTACACAAAAATCTTGACATCAATAACATGGTCTAATTAACAGTCATCAATTAGACAAAAATCTAAAGCTAGTAGAAAGAAAAATATATATGTGGAAATTGTAGACTATAGTGAACTATACTTTTTGACTTAGAACAACACAACAACAACACTGAAACCGTAGCATGTGACCAGTCTGCAACAAAAAACTAGTTAGACATAAGAAGGTGTCGTCTAGTGTATGGCTAGCCTTCAGCACAGTTTATGTTTCCGTTCTAATATGTTACCATAGCAAGACGTTATACAGAAACTGTTTTCACCCAAACCACGACACAGCGTAGTTTTTCCCTTTCACAGTGTATAATTTTGGGCGGGATAAATGGAATCCTCACCTATCCCACACGGTTTCTAAGCCAGTTTGGTGAGGGAGGAATAACAACAA
>JAVSBV010000138.1:3377538-3403106 GCA_033117975.1 Parotocinclus spilosoma | reverse complement strand
TGAAAAAAACTGTGCTTTTCTTTCAAAAATAAGGACATTTCTAAGTGACCCCAAACTTTTGAACGGTAGTGTATATGGAGCGCTCCAATTGAGACATGACCCGGCTTGACTTCCTTTGTGCGCTACTGCACACTCAAGCTCACGCTCGCCCTCTGGCGTTCCGGAGCTCCTCCGCGCCATTCGATTTGGGAAGCGTCCCAAATCGGCACCTTCTTGTGCTTACTGCATGTCTGCCATCTGCCGTTTTGGTGCACATTGCCATCAATTCAAGCGCGCGCCAGCTGTGGGTGCCATTCCTATTCGGGATGCAACACAGCTGCATGAATTTTCCCCTTTTTATGTTTTGTAATTTGGAGATCCTTTTGCTCTGCCTTTTTAGTTATTTTCCATTCTTATTATACGTTGTGGGATTACCTTCATTCCCGCATCCTTGAGTCCTAAACACATATGCAAATGAGCTGCAAAAACAACTTTCATTTAATTGGTCAAAATGCACTCTACAATTGGTTGAAAGTGCTGTATCTGTTTTTAAAAGTTCACATATTGCATTTTCCCAATCCTTGCAATGCCTCTGCAACACAAACATCCAATGCCTGCCCTGGAGCAAGTGTGGTAAACTAGTAGGACAATATGATCCTGCCCATGCTCCATCGCTGTCGGTGTGTTTTGGCAGTCTTGGGTGATCATACACCCTAATGAACAGTCAATGTGTGGCACTTTAATCCAATTTGACCTGCTTCTGTTCACTTCCATAAATATGTCACTTGCTACTCAATCACGATGATTGAGTTTGCATTTTGTTTGCATAATCAAACAAGTTTCTTTAACTTTCCTTATGTGATAATCTTGTTTAATTAAATAAAATTAAATGTTTTTAATTGCTTCATATTTATTTTGTTTGTTTATTTTATTCATTTTTCACATAAATATATAACAGGAGTGGTACATTCAGAACACCAGTGGGTTACCTAGTATAAGATAGCGGGGTTTGAATAATGTGGTTCTGTATTTATTTTAACAATTTGCATAGCAAACTGTATGTTATATTAAACCACAGTTTGATTACCATCACTCTTCTCTTGTAGAACATACAAAAATATAACAGTTACTGCCTATAATAAAGTCAAATGGATCCACTGCAAGCTAAAATCTGAAGATAGTGAAAAATGTCTGAAAATGGCTTTGGGCACAGAGTGTTAAACTGTTTTATCAGCCAGGCAGCAGAACAATCTTGATAAACGTGACATCATTTCATTTTCTTAACGCACACATCTATTTTTAATAGATTCAGTTATGCAATTGTGGTTGGAGGCACTTTCCTCCATTAAGTTCATGCCATGGAATAGTATACTGTTGGGGAAGTGTTTAGAAAATACTGTGTGTGTGATACTGTTGCACACAAAAAACAGCAACCTCCACTTCATCTTTCTGTTTTATTTAACCCTTTGTCTAATTGACAACCAAAAAATCAATAGTCACAGGACATTCCACGTGCCACTTTGTCTTCTAAAACCAATGTTTAGGTTTCTTCGTCTGTAAAAGTCTACACATGACCACTACATGGCTTGTTGTCCATATGGCTATGAGGGATGCAACAGTGCTGTGTGAAATTGGTGATCTTTCAGGGTGTCAGTTGTTAAAGTTTGTAGCTATGATACAGCAGCTGTTTCATGTTCCAAATATAGCCTAAAAGATAGCCCCCTCACCTATTACTTGCTAAGATATGTCATTTTAGCTTTTGCTTTTGAAATAAAAAAGGTGTCCTGTGGCAGCTGACAATGTACAAATAACATATGCATTGACTATGTCTGCAATAGTAAGCATGACCTTAAGGTATGGAAAAAATATCTCAGTAGGTGTTTGATGTATAAGTGTGATAGAATGTGTAATTAATTAGCAAATAAGGCACACTAGAATAGAAGGTGTTTATATCCACATCTAAGATGCTCAGTTAGTCTATTACCGAGACATAATATAGTATCTAGCGAGGGTTGTTGTGCTCATTTGTCATGGATTTACTTTTCCAAATATCAGCCGTACTTTCTAGAGCATACTAATGTTCACTCGCTTGCCTGAGGTAAAGCATAATAAGACACCACAATTGTTTATTCATTTCATCAGAGATCAATTTAGAAACCAATGCTATTTTCCACAGACAAAAAAAGGCTAAATCAGGACAGCACAGCCATGAGAGGAGGACAAGAAATTTAAAGTCATCTTTCTCTCATCCAGGATCTCATTAACTAACAAAACAGGTCACTGATTTTTACAACTTTTATTAATGTGATTTTATTTGCTTATTTTATTTTCACAAGGTACTACATGACTTTATACAATTTTAGTAGCCTACAGTCTCCTCACCTTGAAAAAAAAACAACAACTCAAGCTCTGAATATGGAAGTGTGTGAATCCAGATTTGTGGAGGATTAAGTGACCTGAACTTTGAAGTGTGAATAACACAGCACTGCATAATGAAGCTGGATTTAAATAAATACTAGGTATTACGACCACAACAACAGGGACTGTGTTGTGTACACTTTATTTATTTATATTTAAAGGTTTTAGCAGATGTTTATATCCAATGCCATTTACACCTGATAGGTCAGTGCAAGCTATTGAGGGTAAAGGACCTTGCTTAATTACTCGCAGTCTCGCATTTGAAGTGCCTGCTGGCCTATAGTGCCTAAAGTGCTGAGACACCTATGCAGATATAAAGGGAACATACTTGTAACTATACATGCTTAGTTACACAATTATCCTATATGCCAATCACATGATAGTGGCATTTGTTTATAAACTAAAGTATAAGGATTGGGTTGTGATACAAGCTAATTTCTCCATGGGGTTTTGAAGGAGAATGTTCAGATTTATTTGACTTGTAAGGGGAATAACCAGTCAACCGTCACGATCAGAAAAGCATCTCTAAATACAAAATATTACTAGTGTTCAGGTGAGTGGGCTGCAACAGTAGAAGACCCCATGAATTTCGTTTTTCAGCCAAGAACAGACTAACACTGAATAGTTGAAGATTTGAATACCACTTCTAGTTACTATGTATGCTGGTTTTAGTGAAGGTTTGTGAATTTGGTGTAAAATCATTAATTTGTGGACCAAACCTGCAGCTGAGGCTGGGTTTTTCTTTTGCCAAACCTACCAATCATCATTAAACGAATCAATCTGTGTGTGTATTGGTACTTACCATGTTTATCCATTTATAACCACAAATCTTCTAAAGTCTACCTGTAGCGTTATATATTCCTTCATTGCAAGACAATTAGTATTAAACTTGTTTCATAAAAATGACAAAAGCATCAGAGTACTTCAAAAAGACCCACAACAACAATTCAGTAGAAGAAATGTGCAGCTTACATACTGTATCTGCAGAAAAGCAGGGGGAACATAGAGCAGAATCTGCAAGGAACTTTGTTGAATCTATTCTACAAATAATTATAATGTTCTGATAGTAATGCTTTAATAAAATTGCATCCCAGTCTTTTTTTCTCAAATGAGGCATTAATGAATTTCTTTCATGTCAGTACTGAAAGCTGATATGTATCAGATGTGGCAATGTGACCTTCAGTGCACAGCTGGAAACCCACCTCTTTCAAAAGCCTTGAGGAACATGCTATAGCTCTCTGGGGTAGCTGATGTAGTTAAGCATAAGAACATAATAAGTGATTTTTCAACACTTAGGCACAATCAAACAAACGTGAGCTTTTTTGAGCTTTTTCATGACGTAAAGGCTAAACTGTACTAGTTTTTTTTAAATACAAATGTGCTGCCTATTAAGCTATAACTTGTCCTCAAATAGTAAAATGTTAGGCCTGCTTATAGTCCTGTCCCTTTTAGAAAAAGTGTAGAGAATTTTAAAATGCAAATTATATCAATGACAGCTGTTGCACACATTAAGACGAGACAAAATAACACCTGAAACACTAAATTGCTTGGTATCCTTGATGGAAAACAAAGACAACTCAAAAAAATTAGGAGATATTTTATCATAGAATATTTCATTTTGAAATATACCAGAATTTTATGAGCATGCATTTTTGTACATTTAAGCAATGGCAAAATTATTTATATTAAAAGTGTTTTTATAATGATATTTATTAAAAGTGTTAAATGTGTTTCCACCCTAGCCTTGTGAATCACAAACACCGTGCAAATCATTGTCTTCATGTTGTGTTGATGATATGGTTAAATTGAGATATTATAGACTAGGCCAATAGCCTGTTTTTGAAGAATTTAGTTATCTCAGAACTGAACTGAACTTCTTCAATAAGGGCTGGTTTGTAGGGAGATTATAGCACATATTATATACAACTGTACCACACACACACACACACACACACACACACATACACGCACACATGCACGCAGCATGCATGCATGTCTTGGTGTGATTGAAAATGACACCAAGATTACAAACCTGGACCAAGGAGGAATTAGTAATATCTGGGAAACTTACTGTGTGCTGTCTAAATTAACTAAGGGTGGCTGGAGAAGCAATTAGTGTTGCCTCCAATTTATTATTATCTTTTTTTTTCTTACCCATCCAAGACTTTATGTGAGCAAGGCAATCAACTAGGGAAGGATGCATAAGCAGGTATGTATTTAAATTTAATTATCTCCCACATAACAGTGGAACTGGAGACCATGCTTTTAGAAAAAATTGTCAAATGGGAGCATATGTAGATAATAAACATTAGTGGACCAAGGACTAAAGAACACCATGTAGGAGATTAAAAGAGTTAGACTTACACCTGCCAATAGAGACAACTGTTTACTATCAGTGAAATTTTAAAAACAGCTATTAGCAAGAAGCAAGCAAGCAAGTTAAGCAAAGCGAGTCAGCTGTTATAATACATAATATTTTGTATATAAACATATTAACTGACTGCTTTATTAAATAATAGTACTAATAATGAATTGTCCTCCCCTGACTTTGGAATTTTGGACAATACACTGCTAAAAAAGCTAATTATGGGATAACTACGGAGGTCAAAATTAATCTTATAATTAACTTTTTATTGGATAGGTCAGACTAGACTGATTGAAATAAAGACAATTATTTTAGCTCTCATTTTCCAACCAGAACTTCAGAGAATTTATTGGTTTAATTTAATTTTCCTCTTTTTTTCCTCTGCGAGTTATGCCTTCCATAGACTAGACGACCAAAAATAATGGTAATAGACTACAGTCTGCCACCCTCTCACATCTAACAACTAGTCACAGACTTTTAGTCACAGTCTAGTCACAAACTATGATTTTGCAAAGATTGGGAATTTTGCAGGGTTACTAATCACACAACTGTAACTAGATTATTTTCCATCATGCTGGTTTATATGATTGAAGCTAGCAGTCTTTAGTAATGTAAAGTTTACTGGTATGCCAGTTGAAACACTTTAACTATCGTTATGTAAGGGACAGTATTTACTTTAGCATAGCCTACTCGTTAAGTTTAATGTCAGCCTTTACTTTAAAGTTTCATATCTGATCCATATCAGCTCTATACTGAAATGAATGTATTGTAAAAAAAAAACAGAACGGAGTGTGTGCTTTAATATTTGGTATGTCAAAAAAGACATGCCAAAGAAAGTCCATCAAAAACAAAAGATTATTAAGATCTCAGAAATTGAACTCTTAATTGTACACTCACAAGTGGTGACTCGGTGTTTAAGGCACTATAATTCTAATCAGAAGTTTAAATTCCAATGTTTCTTTTTCATTCAGGTTTCTTCAGAAATTCCATCAGCCCTAGACTACTCGGTCCAGTGCACTCTTAATATTGCCTGCGAACTGCGTTCACTGTAAATTTTACTCAGTAATTAAAACCTCTGCAGGGATCAAACTTGAATATGGCATATTCTGGCATATTTTAATAAATCATTAACACGTCAATCAATTATTTTCATAGGAAATAAAAGTCATAAAGAATATCTTATTAATATATATGTGTAGTTTTTCATTAAAATAAACAGTGGTCATATGGAGAGCTACAATTGACACCTTAACCTAAGCAAAAAATATTTCAATAATCTTATTCTTGAATTTTATATAAGATTGCGTTACCCTGTACTCACATCTGCCAACAACTTGTTTATCTGCTGACAAAAAAAAGACTATGCTTTGAAGAATCACTTCAATTTTCCATTAATTTTCTTTTCATATACATAACTGTTTCCTTAGCACATTGTGAAGTGATATATATACAATTTTCTATGTAATTTTCCATGTAATGGCTAAGCATATTACTTTAAAGAGGATATTATCTATCCAGAGTGCATATTAAACCACAAACTGTAAAAAAGTTTCAGTTATTTTTGTACAATGCCTTGTTTAAAAAATTTTATATTAAATAAGACGTTCAGATTTTGCCCACCTTCTTGAGTCACAAGGAGGCTCTTTTGAACTATCCCAGAGGTAATTTTAGGACAGAATACAGAGTACTAGATTACGGCCTTTCCAACTTGTGTCATTTTACAACAAAATACTGGAGGGATTAAATTTGCACTGACCGTGCTAAATTGCAGTTGAGGGGTAAGTATAATGTGTATATATTTATATATATATATATATATATATATACATGTGTATATATATATATACACAATATACTTACCGCTCAACTGCAATTATTATTTTTTGGTTAATTTTGAATTAACTAAGCATAACAGATGAGATAATTTATCAGTTAACAAACTTTTGCTGTGCCTCACTAACAGGTGATTGGACTCATTCTGTTTTATCCTGGATTGCTCAAAGTCAATAGAGGCACTATCATCCCTTAAAACCATAGAATAGCATAATAGTAAATAAAATAAACAGGCAAAGAAGCTCAAAATCAATAGAACAGGACAGAGCTGTGTGTGTCTGCAATTGTACATCAGTATCCTTGCTGCCTTCATTACAGAGACTCATATTTTTCCCATATTTTAAAAAAGCCCACATAATAGCTGAGGGAATAACTGTGGGTCAGACCTGTCCCTGGTATAATATACAGGACAAACTGCACAGTTTGTCATAGAGTTGGTTTTTTGGTTGCTAATGGTGGACTGTCTGACATGAGACAGCATGCAACTGGTGATCCATGTCCAAGCTTATAAAGCGCAGGAGACAGACTGGGATCGCTGTTACTTAGTTACTGTGTTTTACCTCAGATTTCCACTTAGTTAATGTGTTTTACCTCAGATTTCCTATCAGGCAAATATGGTACATTGTTGTTGTTATTGCTGTTTAAGTATTGATTAAACAACAATAGGTTAAACAAAAATGTATAACCTAAATAGGTGGAATACCTTATCAATACATTGGAAGTGAATCCATGTCCAATCTATTCTGAGATTTTGTAGTAAATATTTTTATATTAATAAATAGATATACTGTATACTGTAGATATAAATATAATACTTATGAATATGTATCGTCACAAGTTTAAATACATTCTATATATTCTATATACATTATAAATGAGAAAACAAGTATAACAAAAATTGGCTGGTGGTGATATTGGGTTGGGGTTGAAGGGTTGTGGTAGGCTTGGAGGTTTCGAGAGTGAATGACAATTGGGTGTTGCCTATTTGTGCACACTGTAGGGTGCGAGACATGGGGGCGAAGCCAGTGCAGCCTGTGTAAGAGGCGCTTAAGTATATGTAATGTGTGCTGTCATAAAAGGATTGTTTTGTTACAGGGCATTTAAGATGGAGATAAAGGGTTCTGACTCATCCATGCTGATGACTGCATTTGTGTCAATATTAATCCTACATTTATCTGCAATATCAAAAAAAAAGGAAAGTAAAATACAGGCAAGCAGAAAAAGCTAAAACGTTGCTGAAGTCCATGTATGAACATCCCACTGCATGACCACTGTGAATTCAGTGGAACATTAGCTTCTCCATTCACACATGGGCTCACATGAACATTACCGAAATTTTGTTCTAGGGACCTGGCAGGATACTGTCTGGGTAATGTCCAGTACATATGTTTCAGATCAAACATGTACAAAAGACCAAGCAGGATTTCCAGGATCATAAAAAAGAGTGTCCAAGATCTGTAAACAGTAGAATCACTGAAGAATCGCTGTCACACTGACGAGGACTGAAACAGAGAGCAAAACTGGAGACAATCAGATCTGAGTATCAGAAGGTGTCAAGGGTAGAGCTGAAGAGCAGAGTGGGAGCAAGCTATGCCACGTTTGACACCAAATCAGACAGGGAAAACAGGACACAGATGGGAGCAGAAAATTCCAGAAACACAATAGGAAAAAACACAGTGGAGCAGATGGGGGAGGAGCCAATAGGAGCCAGGCAGTGCACGGTTGGCATCAAGTGCCTAGGGAGCCGCTAACAAAAGTGGTCCAGTGTGTTTTAGCAAATCCAAAGTCAACGCAGCCCCTACTAGGAGATTTTAGAGCATTGCATGCTCCTTTTGATGAAAAGCTTTACTGTCGATACTAATTTTATTTTCCAGCAGAACGCAGAGTCTGCTTCACAGTTTAATGACCCATAAAACAATTTAAAATATTTTTTAAATCATTGCAACAACTACCTGAAGACCACAAAACATAAATAAAAGCTGACTGCCATATTACCAGTATTATTTTGAAAGGTTTAACTTTTCTACCAAATTAATATATTAATATTAATATTAATATATTTTCTATCAAATGCTATATGGTTTGTCATAAAAAATTGGAAAACAATGCAATATAGAGGCATTTTTACCAGTGGTCGAAGACTTTTGGCCCCATTGTGCACTGCTCAAATTTAAATTATACTTCATTGAAGAAATTTCATTTTCATTTTTGTGAGCAATATTTTAGTTAGATATAAGAATGCTAGAAGCACTGTGTTAGCACAGTGCGTCCACTGTAACTCTCCATTATTATGTCAATTACTTGAATTTGAGGATGTGCTTGATGTGCTGCTCTGCTGTCTGTTGGGATTAGGTGACTGGCTGGTGTTGCCAGCAGCTATGCCAGCGTGATATGAGTAACCGAGTAGTTACTTGCTCTAACTGCATGATAGCATCCAAATATTTGTCAGATTCAAGGCTCTCTTTGGTGATTGGTCATTTTTTTTTCCGAAATGTCAGCATGGATTTGCGAGCACGTCAACCAGGTGTTGTCCCTTTGAGCATAATAAATACATGAGACTAAATCTCTTGTAAAGTAAGATTTCAAATCTATGCCTCACATAAATTGTGTGGTTATGATTTTTCTCTTGTGAGTAGGAATAGTAAACTAAACACACTATGGTATTAAGGAAACATTCAATAGCAAATAAAATAACTTCATATTGTTTCCACACAGCTATCCTACACCCTTGCTTATTTTTTTTCACGTGAAGCCTTTACTGTCATTCATCTCTGAAAATCATTAATTAAAATGGAAATATTTGGCAAGCTCTAATTAAGTGCTGATGGATGATTATTTCAATCAATAAATGCACAGCAGTAGGTCTATTTGTATCTACTTTCCTGTGATTGTAGAATAACAGCGAGCCAATGTATGACTTTGTACAAGTTTTAAGCTTTAAAATAATACTAAATACAAAAATACATCATTGGAATTTCAGTCACACCACAATTAGATGATCAAATCCCAGGCCTCTGCTTATCTGGTGCTGCTTTACACTGACTGAGCTTTAAATAAGAAAAAATCTATTATTAAGAATATCTTAAGGATGGTGATCCCAATGACGTGCTCACGGACACATAGCTAGTTCAAAGGTTTCATCTTTTGGAGCTCCCAGCACAGCAGGACACATTTCAATTTTGCAGTTCTTTTATTACACGGCTGACTTTTAAAGGCAGAAACAGAAATGATTAATAAAATGAAAGTTGACCTGACTTCTCAACCAGTCAGATCTAAAATGACCAGCATTGCACTTACAATGCGAGAGCAGTATGCTTAGTTTAGATGAATTGTGAAATTCTCTTACTTATCTTTTTTTATGAGAGCGCTGTCCCATTGTAACCTCTTAGTAAGGTACACACAGAGTCACTGATCTCAGTTATGACAGTCTAGTTCTAAAGTAGTCTTCCTAACATTGTGTATAATTCAATTTCATGGTAAGTAACATGGATAATTTCAGTCAGATGTATCATACAAAATCATTTACTGTAATAAAAATAATGCTGTGTATTAGTTATTAGAGGTTGGTGCTTGAACTGCTTGAACAGTGCTGTGATATCTACCCTACAATGTGGATGTATACAATCACATTTGTGAAACACACTTGTTTGAGCAGTAAATGATTATCAAGTTTTGGAGTGAGTAAATAAAGAAGAACTCACTGGCAATTAGTACAAATGAGATTCAGCAGATTCCCCCGTTGTGGAAATGCTGGCGACTGGACTTTAGATCAAACAAATCAACCACAGTTTAATCTCAATTCTATCAATTTAAACAGAGGGTGGGAACGTGTGATGTGACGTCCGTGTGGTACTGCCATTCAGTCTAGTTCTATGTATTCACGATCTGAATATTGAGCCTCACTGAGGTGCTTCCGCTCTCAGTACCGATTTTTGCCTCATCATTACATGATCCGTGCATAATGTTATAGTAGTGTTATACAATTGCTGATGTTTTACTCTGCCGGTCTTAGTACTACCATGTTCCGACAGACGCTTGCGTGTGGCTCTGATGCGTTCTTAGGAGAAATTTGGGACACACACACACACACATTCAGTTAAATTTGAAACTTATATTAAAAATACAACTTAAAAAAACTCATTAACGTATTTCCCAACCAAACAAAAATTTGCACATGATATACCTACCGTTAGGCCTATAACAAAGTACAAGTAGTAAAGTAAAGTATAACAATACTAATATAACACTGTCATATAACATTAATTAGTATAATAATGATAATAATAATAATAATAATAATAATAACTCCTGCTTTATCTGATTAAGATCTGTGAAGACCAGGAAAGTAAGGAGAACTTGCTGTCATGTTCCCGGGACCAATACTGTAGTAGGATTCAGTACCTGTCATTATCTCCATTTAATTTTGGCAAAGTGTGAAAAGCTATCTTGTATGATCCAGTATGATTTTAACACCAAGTGTAACTCATCAGACCAGATCTTTGGCATCAACAAGCCATTTTCATCCAGTGAACTGCTGCTCATTGGATATTTTATTTTTCTAAGCATTATCTATAAAACCTAGGGATTACTTGCATAAAATGTCACTTAAATCCTATTTCTTCACTCTCCCATTGTAATTCATGGCTTGAAATTTAGTAGGACGTCTTTACCATATCTATATACCTAAATACATTGAGTTGTGCCATACGACTGATTAGATATTTACTTTCAACAGGCAGTTGAATAGCTTGAGAATACTTACTAAAGTATGGACGATTCATACAATTCAAATAAATTCTAATAATTCAACCTATGACTGGGAAATCAAGTCCAAGCACATAATTCAACCCTGAAGGTAGTAACCTTTATGGTATATTTGCTGCTTTATTATATATTTATTATAATTGTCTGCTAGCTCCTAGGCATATGCAAGTTTGTGATTACTTGATGGATTGGTGCCCTGTCTAGGGTGTGTTCCTGCCTTGAATTAATTCTTACTTTTACATGAAATAACTTCGTTAGATTATTAGATTGCATTGCACTGTATGTTAAGCTATGTGCTGTGAATGTTCTGCTTTAAATTTGTACTGTATTATTTTAACAAAGGGTATCTAGGTTGAAACTAGTGAGCATGATTTGTGTAAATTTACGGCAGCATGCACTGCAAGTTATATAATACTTTGTATTAGTAGCAATAATTGAAACAGTTAGGTGGTATGAGAACACAGGGAAGTGAGCGGCTGGTGGAACTGTTTTTGGCAGGGGAAAGGATCCTTAATTAACTTTTGACCTTCTTTCATCTCTAATGGTTTAGGTTCAGAATGATGGGGCAAATAGGTTAAAAGCTCTCAGCATTAAGGGACATCATCTATCTTTCTACAACTTTCATCCATTGCCTGACCTCACTCATTTATTTAATAACCAGGGTAGCCATTTACATTTTAATTTAACCCCATATTACAGTTATCCAACCTACGTATTCATTTGATACTAAACAATGTTTTCCTCAAAAATCGTTTATTAAAAGAGACAAAATTCTGCATTCAGTAATAAGTATTATTTGTCTTATATGTTATCAGGTAGCAGCCATTTAAAATTATTTAAATTTCAAATTATTTTTTACTTATGCCTTTTTTAATAGTATCATTAATAGCAATACCATTACCATTGATAGTGTAACCATTTCAAGTAATACTACTAGCAGCTAGGCCGATGGATGACATGGAATGGAATTGCCAAAAAGAAAATCTCATAGAGCGAGCTATGGAACATGGAGTCTAACAGGCTGGGCTTTATCATAAAAGCCACTTATGACATTCTGCCTACGCCAGCAAACTTACACCTGTGGCTTGGTGAGGACCCATCATGTTCCTTGTGCTCAGCCCCAGCAGGCCTCAAACACATTCTTGTGGGCTGCAAGACCTCCCTGTCTCAAGGCAGATACACTTGGCGCCACAACCAAGTGTTGCGTTGCCTGACCTCAGCCATAGAACAGAAAAGAGCGGCCACAAATGCCACCCCATTTATCACACATACAGAAACGTCAACCGCCTTCATCCGGGAGGGCGAAAGACAATTAACCAGAGCCCCTCCCTCAATTTTAGGTCTCATTGGTACTGCCAGGGACTGGCAATTGATGGTAGACCTAGACAAGAGCTTAGTGTTTCCACCGAACATTGTTGTGTCAAGCTTACGTCCAGACCTGGTTTTGTGGTCTAACTCCTGTCGCCGTGTTTACATAATCGAGCTCACAGTGCCCTGGGAGGAAGCCATTGATGAGGCCTATGAAAGGAAGAGGCTGCGATATTCGGACCTTGCAGCTCAGGCTGCAGATCGGGGAGCACTTGGGAGCTCATTGCTGTGTTGGCAACTTTTTTTTGCCGTACGTCCTAGGAGATATTTTTTAACACCTGAGGAGTGGGAGAGTCCTCTCTGCAGCCAGATTCCATGACATCATTGTCTAATTGTGTTATTCTTTATAGATACATGGCTCAGGGTAATAATTTTTGTAAGTCTTGTCCCATTCATTTGCTCTGATAGGTCATCTCTTCAGTTCGGTGTAATTGTACTCTTCTCCTTGAAACTCCACCTTTGCCTTTAAGTCCTTCTCACTATCTACAGTCACAGTAACAGTGACTGGACAATCATCAAACCGACAATAAACAGGACTCCAGAATTCAGGATTTGCTTTTTTGGATCCTAAAACTTTCAGTCTGTGCCTTTTGAGTGCAATTGAACATAGATGGTTCTGATTCCTTTTGACATGATATTTGTCCACTGCAGTCCTTTAAAATCTCTTAATTTCCTTTCCTTTTGCTGATTTCCCAATCTCTCTGGTCGATGAAAAAGCACATGCCAGTTTCGGGGAGACTCTGCATTTTTTATCAGGTCACAGTATCAGACAGAACTGATGAAAACACAGTATTTTTGTTTTTGGAATGTAATACAGTAAAGTAATAACATATTCATTATTAAAAAGACATAAAATTGTTTGTCAGTTTAAACCAGTTATTGATTTGCATGTATAGAGCATAAATACACTTAAGGAATAACAATACAAACTTGGAATGGTGTATTGATAACTTATTGTATATTACATAATTGTATGATTTAATTATGTATAATGTATTTGCTTCTGAAATACCAGTAGCTTCATGCTGGAAACGAATACATCAAGAATCAATAGACATTCAGTGTCTTGCTCAGGGACTGAACCATGTTCCTCCCAATTGCAAAAGGAGGTTTATTAAGCTATTTTATTCGATGATATGTTATGACCTTGCTTTGCCGTATACTTTTTAACTACATGCTACTCTATTCTAAGTAATTAGTTTTCACTCTTGCAGTGTTTAAATACGTTTTATTGTCCTCTATGTAATCAGCAAGCACGTAAGCTAGTCTCCTGGATCTGAAATTGTTTTGATTCAATACCTTCAGTTGTTCCTCCTCAGACATGCTGTCATTGAGTGTCAGTGGAGCTGATAGGAACAATTCTGACACAGTGTTACAAAATAACAATATATAGTGGTGACTGTTAATTGTCTTTAACCACATATAGCACAGACATGATCTGTTACGTCCAGGAGGGGTTGGTGTTGACAATTTGATTTGCTTGTGTTGATTTGAATCTGCTGCCCCCTTCTGTTTGTTTCTGTGTTTTTCTCTCTTTCTATCAGGGGATCGTCTGTGACGTCAGGGGATTGAGACAGGGAGCGGTTTCAACCCTACAGGACTGTTTTGAGTGCACAGAATGGAATAAATAATGTTTAGAGATGATGCCACTTCCAACGCATTAGACTGTATGTATGTATGTAGTGGACTATGTAGAAGATGTGACTGTCAAAGACATCACCACACGTGCAAATCAGAAACCCTGGTTAAACAGTGAGGTGCATGCTCTACTGAAAGCACGGGAAGATGTGCTGAATGTCAGTGTCCCTTAGCCCTCCCACTTTTACAAGTTGTCCAAAAGGAGTGCTTATTCACCCCAGTCTCTCTACATCAGCTGTCCGTCTGTAGTATGATACTATTCCTTAAGGAGTGTAGCATCATGAAAATGTCTCATGTACCCATATATTGTCTACACCCGGTTTACCTTAAATGCACAAATACATGTTTTATATTAATAAAATGTCTCATAGCCGTTGTAATGTATTTAGCCTATTTGAGAAAATAAAAACCTTGCCATGATTTTTAAAGCACATACAGAAGCTCCTTCGCAATGTAAAAAAAAAAAAACAGCAGTAAAAAATAATGAAGAATTAAATGAAAGAGCATGCAAGTAAAAGATAGAATTATAGTTATCTACAATTAAACAATATATTACCAAAATGTTTCAAATACCAGTATTTTCAATTAATTCATATTTTCAGACAAATGACAACAAAGCATGTTTTATAATATTCACACGTAGACAAAATTGTTGGTATCCCTCGGTTAATGACAGAAAATGCCACAATGGTCACAGAAATAACTTGACAAAAGTAATAATAAACAAAAAATGAACAATCAGACATTGCTTTTCAACCATGCTTCAACAGAATTAAAAAGTAAATAAACTTATGAAAAAGGCCTGGACAGAAATGATGGTACCCTTAACTTAATATTTTGTTGCACAACCTAATTAGGCAATCACTGCAATCAAATGATTAGTTAATGAGACTTGTGTACCTGTCAGCAGGAATTTTGGCCCACTCCTCATGAGCAAACTGCTCCAGTTGTCTCAGGTTTGGGCCTTTTCCAGACGGCATGTTGCAGCTCCTTCTAAAGATTCTAGGATTTAGGTCAGGACTTCAGAATAGTCCAATCTTAGCCATTCTTGGGTGTTTTTAGATGTGTTTTGGGTCATTATGCTGTTGCAAGACCCATGACCTGCGACTGAGACCAAACTTTCTGACACTGGGCAGCAGATTTCTCTCTAGAATCCCTCGATGGGCTTGAGATGTCATTGTACCCTGCACAGATTCAGGACATCCTGTGCCAGATGCAGCAAAGCAGCCCCAGAACATAACAGAGCCTCCTCCATGTTTCACAGTGGGGACAGCGTTCTTTTCTTGATATGCTTCATTTTTCTGTCTGTAAACATAAAGCTGAGACGACTCTTTCCTTCACTTCCTCTGGTCCATGTTGAGTGTGGTACACAGCATGTCACTAAACAGCACAGTCATTACCTGTAGCCCTATATATAGACTCACTGACTGATTACAAGATAGACACCTGTGATGTTAATTAGTGGACACACCTTGATTTATACCTGTCAAGTTTTGGCTTTATAAATAAGAGAAATTTTCCCCCGCGCACTTCGAGCCGTCCCACCAGCCCAATCCCTTACATTTTACAGGTTTACAAGAAATCTAAAATAAGCACATGTGAACCACTTACAAACTACAATTAACCAAGGTTATAATAGTTTTGGATTTTTTATTATAGTTTAGTTTTATTTCGTTTTGACTTTTTTTTTCCACAAATTCAGTTAGTTTTAAATAGGTTTGCTAGTTTTTATTAGTTTTTTAATGCTTAGTTTTAGGTTAGTTTTAGTTTTTTCATACATTCGATTAATTTTCAGGTGCAGGACCCAAAAAGGTCAGAGTGGGTATTGTGTAATAAAAACTCAACAAAAGATACAATTTAAAACATTTATTCAATGACTGATAAACAACTAACTGTCCACAAAATCTGTAACAGTCCACAAGTTAGCAGCCTTAAGTGTAAAATGTGTGGAATACTGCAGCGGAAAATATTCAATATCAACTAAACACATACATGGAAATAATATAATATAATATAATATAATATAATATAATATAATAAATATATAGTATAATATAATATAATAAATATAGTATTATATAAATACTATATACAATTTGTTGACGCTGAAATGCTGTGGACATTCTTACATCTGTAATTCTTATAATACCGCCTAAATGAAAACACAAAAGGGAATTGAAGCAAATTTATTTATTTGATATATTTTCAGCATTCTAGCTTGCTAGTTAAGAGTTGCTTGCCAGAAAGTAAAGATTAGCTCAGTGCTCTCACTAAAACCAGTCGAGATTAAACTTGAAGCAGATTGGTGTAATTATTTTATGTTCTGAATACTAAAATGTTATGATAGTTTTAATGCAACCTAGTAGAATGGACATTGTAAAGCAGTCACATTTGAATATGGGCCGCGTAGGCAGGTTTTTAAAAAATTTTTATTTTTATTTTTATTTTTTTCCAATCGGATCTTCGGCTTTTCTACCACTTTCTTCCTTCATCTATCTACATCTCCATCCTGTTCGCCATTCACCTTGGGAAAAAACAAAACATCCACGTCTCCACAGCCTCTTTATTCCATTACTCCCTTGGACACAGTGCATTCTTTTATTGGTTTATTTGACCTCTACGTTTTATTCTTCGTACTCAATTGAACTTTGGGACAATTTTTTTCTTATACCTAAGATCTCAGAGGTTTTTTTGTTTGAAATAGTTGAATTGCACATTGTTCCAACCAACTTCGAACTAATGAAACCGATGTTGCATGATGTTAGTGCTTTTTAACGTGATATACTCTTTTGTGATGTTGTCTGTGAATGTTCATGTTTAGTTAA
Source organism: Parotocinclus spilosoma (assembly GCA_033117975.1). NCBI lineage: Eukaryota > Metazoa > Chordata > Actinopteri > Siluriformes > Loricariidae > Parotocinclus > Parotocinclus spilosoma. Next base: position 3,385,916 of record JAVSBV010000138.1, on the reverse strand, counting down.
TACATCATTTTAAACGATCAGTCTTTTGAGTGTGCTGTTTGGGGTGGTCAATACAGAATTTATTTAATGATTAAGTCTGTAGATATCAGCAGTCTTCCCATTGAACCTAACATCAAAGTTAACCCTTTTTTTTCTCTTTTTAATATTTAGCACTGTCTTAAAGTGACAGGTGCAGGTAAAGCTGCCCAAACTTTCACAAACTATAGAAACAACTTTACTTCCTGTGCAGAAACTGTGTCAGACAAAAGACAAGCCCAGATTGCAGCATCAGAATGCTGTGGAATGATGTCGATATCATAAACATCTACGTGCTGAGTGATGTACTAAACATCCCACAGACAATAAAAATAAAAAAAGGTGGTTGCTAAGATGTCCTGGGTGGTTGCTATGGTATTCTAGGTGGTATGGTTTTGTTAGTGATTTGTGAGTTGGCCCAGAGAATTGCTATTGTGTCACTTGGTGATTGCTCTGGTTTCCCAGGTAGTTGCTATGGTGCTGCTAGGTCGATGTTAAGGTGTTTTGTATGCTGTTGCTATGTGGTTGCTGTGAATCTGCTGTTATATTTGTTAGGATTTTGTAAGTTTGCCCACTGACAAGGAAATGACCTATAATTTTAATTAACAGGGAGAGAAAGAATATTAAAAATCCAGAAAATCAAAATACAGTCGATTCCGGTTAATGGGACCACCCCGGGAAGCAATTGTTTTGGTCCTAATAACCGGCTGGTCCGATTATGGGTGATTGACATGACATGCAAATTCTTGTGTCCGAGTGCATTACTTGGGTTTAAAACTGTTGTAAATGATCCATAACATATATCATTTAATTCAATAAAACCAATATAATTTGATCATATTTTAAGTATATGATATATTTATAAGTTTTGCAAAGTTTATGCCTCTCAAACTCTCAAAACGTCAGGTGGCACAACCGTCCAAGCAAATTAGCATATTAAGAAAAGTTTAAAATATGGTATTTAAATAGTAAAGAAATTGTAAATAAATGTGATGGCATATTTATATACTGGAGACTTTCCAAATAAACTAAATATTTCCTATTATTTGGAGTCTTGTCAGTTGGCGCAAATATATTGTCAGGTGGTGCGACCAGGGAAATTTCTAGTTTAAAAAAATATATATTTATATATTAAATAAAACAAATGGTTGGAAACTGTGATGTGTATATACCTACTGCATAACCCAGTATTTATTTTTATATTTGTATAGTATTTTTTCTCTCTGCAAATGTAAAGTTAGAGGTTGGTAAAACACAGTAACCAGCTCCAAGAAAGCAATAATTATAAGTAACTGTTAATACACAGTTCATCTACAAAGAATTGTATGTGAACCACTGTAGACACTCTCAGGTATGCTCACAAAAAGTTCACATGGAACAAAAACAAGGGAAGTATAGTTTCTAAAAAATAAATCTTCGGTTGCACCACCTGACGTTTTTTGGGTGGTGAAGTTGGAAATACAGTAAAAACATTTAGGTAAAACCTTTTATATCTGGTGCAATACATATGACTTGATAAAATACATTCTCCTAACCTATATACACATACACATATATATTCAAAGGAATCCTAATTGCCACATTAGGCTGCCTCAAGCCTGGATACAAGATGAGATATGATTGAGAATTGGAGGCAGAGAGTTTCCATATTGTATCTTTGTGGCAACATTGTCCCACAGATGCTGCAGCTGTGCCTGTAGATCCTGCACTCTCATAGGTTTCTAAGGCTGGCGACCCAGCTGGTCTTGTAAAAAGTTTAATCTTTGAGACCGGGCAGGCCCAGCAGTCCATGTTTCTCATTCTGTACCCAGACTGGTGTACCTACATCTAATTTATTTCATTTTTATATGTTTTGTTTTAACGGACAAACAATTTAAAAGTAACAACTGAGTTTGCATCATGTTGTGGAGTCAAAAGTAAGATATTTGGCATTGCATTGCAGTGTTGTCAAAGTAAAATGTCACCTTGATTGCAGTCTGCCTGTGTTAAAGTTATTGGACATGATGTAGAAGGTCACAATTGTTTTTGAGTAGTGTAGTTTGTTGGGTGGCCAGCTCTAGGTAGAGTCCTGGTTGCTCCAATCTTCTTCTATTTAATAATTATGTTCTTGGAAAATTTCAGATTTTTTGTTGAAGCAGATCTTTGTGCCCCCACGCAATCCTGTCTCTGAGCTCTGCAGGCAGTTCTTGCCTTCTCGTGGCGTTGTTTTTGCTCTTATATGCATTGTTAGCTGTAAGACCTTGTACAGGCAAGACATGTCTATCAAACGATCAACTATCAAATCATGTCCAATCAACTGAAGGTCCAAGGTGTAGAAACGTCTAAAAGATGATCACGAGAATAGGAATGGTAAGAGAAAACTGTCAAAGCAAAGGGTCTGAATACTTATGTTTATTTTTTTTAAAAAGGTTTTCCCTTTTAAAAAATCTGTTTATAATATGGAGTATGTATATACACTGTGTATATACACTGCTTACAAAAATATAACAAAATAAAATAATATCCCCTAATTTTTGTGAGCTGTGTGTGTGTGTGTGTGTGTGTACATATATATATATATATATATATATATTTTTTTTTGGTTGACATTATAATAATTGACATATACAATAACTTGCATTTATTTCTTTCTTCTATTATTCAGCCAAGCTTGCAGTTCCCCCTTCTCAAGAGACGTCTCATTCCTTTACTCCTCTTACTGGAGACAGCTTCAACTCTGTTCGCTCTGTTTCTTATGAACACTCACAACCTATCCAGCACTCCGCCCTGAGAAAAAAAGCCCAACAAATTGAGAGAGTGAGAGGATCAGACAAGCCTGGCCCTTTAACGTATCCTTCTGACAGAGAACCTGGTGAAGGCATTGATTCAGAGGAAATCAGTGAATTTGAGTCTAAAGATTCCCCATCATTGAGCCTTGGTGTTCAGGAACGAAATCATCGTGAAGCAGGAAGGTCTGGTGAATCAGGAGGGGAGAGCTCCATTGCAGAACAAGACACAGGGATAGAAGACACAGACACAGACTCTTACATGTCTGACTCCATAAGTGATCGTGTGTTTAAAGATGATATCCATTGTGACTTAGGAAGTTCAAAGGGAAACCGAACAGGAGAACAGAAACGGAACACGACATCTCTCGTGGAATTAAAAAAAGAGAATGCTATTCTTCGGGACGAGCTTAAGGACATTAAACGGGAGTTGGAGCAACGCCTGGAAGATCTAGAAACTCAGAGACGATCAGAAAGTGAGGCCAAAACCAAACTGAAGCAACTAAGCAAGAAGCACTCGAGCCAGGCAGAGCAACATCGCACCAAGGCCCAGGAGCTAAAAGAGAAAGGGAGCAAGCTGGAGGCACAGTTGGAAGTGGAAAAAAAGGAATGTGCAAGACTCCGGGAAGTAATTGGAACTTTGGAGAGTGAAGCTGAACATAGACAGAAAGAGGGTGAAAGACAAGAGAAAGATACCATAGAGGAGACCATGAAGATCAGAGACGCCTTGGCTGAGATGGAAAGAACGAAAGAACAACTTGAAGAAGAAAGAGAAACCATGCAACAGGAACTTCAGATGCTGCAGTCTGAGCTTCTGCAGGAACGAGAGGAGAGAGAAAGGGAAAAGGAGGAGGAGAAGAAATGTTATAAGCACAATGAAGTAGAGGAACTGACGATTGCAAAACTTCAAGCAGAAATTGACCGGTCTGCCACGGTGGAGGAAAAGAATGTGAAAAATAGCATGCCTTTAACCTATCTGCAACTTGGAAATCAACCAAACACTACAAAAGAGGTTACTGCATTAGAAAATATGTCACCTTCTAATGCTAATATTTCCAACCTCCAGAACATTATGTCCAAAGAACCAAATATATCCTTGCTTAATGAACGCGATACTGGGTCAAACTCAAAGAAACACTCACTAGAAGAACAGGAGAGAACAGCAGGAAATCCTGATCAAGCAGAGAGCAAGGATTTAGACAGCACTACTGTTTTGGTTTTGGAATTAGAACGTATGAGAGTACACAGAAACAGGGAATCCGAGAGGGCAAAAAAGGCACAGAAAAATCTTGAAGCTCTTCAGAACCAAGTTACTGGCCAAACCCAGCAGCTAACCCGGGCCTTTGAGAACCAAAGCAAGCACATTGAAGGCTTGTTGAGGGAACTAGGAGAGAGAGATGCTGCCCTCCAGAGGCAAGGAGAGGAACTACAGCTATGTCGAAAGGAGCTTAACTCGTATAAAGCAGACAAAGGGACGAGAGATGTTAACAGCATGAACTTAATCACTGAGCAGGCTCACCAAATCTCTGTATATCCAGCCTGTGATGATCATGTTGGTGATGCTGCTTTAAGCACAGGTGAAATAACTACACTAGAGGCTTCTCAGACCACAAGTAAGAAACCAATACAGCCTCATCATCAGCACTTTACAAATGTGCTGGTAGTGGAGACTGATAAATATAATGCTGCTACAGACAATTCTTGTATGAAAAATATGGCTCTAGGGACTAGGGAGGATGTGTCACTACAAAACGTAGATGTCCATGCCAGAGACTCTGCACACTGTATGGAAATCACTGGTGCAAAGGAACTACTTAAAGCATTGACCACTGCTCAGCAAGGCGGTGCTGATGTGGTTGACAGTAAGGCCAAAGATACGGATAGCTCTGTTATATCAGGTCCCAGTAAGCTCCTAGAAAACCCCACAAATTACACAGGTGTCTTGAAGACTGTAATGAATGAATTACATCAACAGCATAGTGAGCTGGCTCAGCTGAAGACCAAAAACGACCAGCTCCCTCTGCAGCTACAAGAAGTGTCAATGCAGAATTACCTGACCCTCAAGCAGGAAAACGAACACCTAAAATTAAAACTGACACTACTTGACACAGAGCCATGTTTATCAGAAGAACCACCACAACCAAAACCTGCAACAGCCAAAAATGAAGCTGGGCATTCTGTTGATATCCCAAGCCTACAGGAGAAGGTGGGATTGAGTAGGAGCTCTGAAAATGGAATAAGTGACGCTAAAGTCGTAGTTGGAAATGTAAATGAAAAAAGTGGCAATAAGGCATGCCCTTCAGCACAAGTTCACTCTATTCAGGAACAGGTACCCATTTACCTTTCTAACATTGCTTTTGTGCTCTGTACTTTATTGGGGCTGTTCCTGTTTACCATGAGAGTTCCAACAAAACATTGTGGAACTAAGATCTTTGTCTTTTGTTAGAATGTTTTTTTAATGTATTTTGGACACTTGTGAAAACTTGTACTGGTTTTTGCCGCTGGATAAATTAACCATGCAGTGGCCATTGATTGGCTAAAAACAAAACTTAGAGCTTTACCAAATTGTGGTTAAAAGACTCAAAAATTCAAAAAGGCTTGATCTTGCATAGTTGTTCATATTGTCATAATCTTTAATGAAGATTGTGAGGACACTCAAAATGCAGATTCTTAACACTTTTATAATAATGAATATATATTTCACAGCTGCTGAGCACATGAATAATGGATCAGTAAAACTGAACAATTCTTTCAAAATAATTACAATGTTCATAAAAACTAGAAAGTACTTAAAATTGTTGTTTGTTTGCTTCACTGTCCTTTGTTTTGCAGTATGTGGGTTGTGTGGAATCATTTCCTCTGGGACATTAGCCAAGCAATTATTCTTTCTGTGGGTTATTGGTAATAGAATAATTTATTAATAACTTTTTTGCTTTTACCCTAGCGCTTTCAAAATGTTGGATTCAGCCACAGATATTTGTTTTGGTGCATCAAAACAACATTAGGACTTCTCTCACACCGAGCAGCATTCGTTAAAGAAGTAGCTCTGGATAAGGGCGTCTGCTAAATACTGTAAATGTAAACATTATTGTAATGTAATCATTATCATAATGTAAACATAAAAGCAAAACATTATTCTGTGTTAAACTGCAGTTAGCCTAAGGGGAAAAAAGACTCTAAGTGCTTACTTATAAATGTATTTATGTACACTGTGTTGTCTTAATTGAGTCATTCTACAATCAGTTTATTATTTTTAGTATTATTATTATTATACATGTAAATATATTACAATTATATAATATATTACAATTATACATGTAAACAGAATATTATGCTCTGAGATAAAATCTAAATGTAAAAATACTACATTTAAACATATTGTATAGCTTATACATGTAGTCGGTCATATAAAATGCAGTCGGAAAACAAAAGTGTATTTACAGCATTGCTTGGGAAGTCAATACATTTATGAAGTCATACAACAATCATACAGACATTATAAGCAGAGTATTATAATAGAAAAATATTTATTTTGTTTAATTTAAATGCATACCCTGTCTGATGCCACTATTTGGCCAGGGATTATAGGGACTTACCATTGTGGAATCTCATGTGAGTTGTCATGATGAAGGAGGTTGTTCATGTGTCTAAGGGATGGAATAATAATTGTCTTACTCTGCTTAACCAACCAGTGCTGTGGTATTTTAGAGGTAGCCATTAAAGCTTATGAAAATTAGATTACCTAGTCCTGTGTAACCAGCAGACACCCTGTATAAACTCAGAACTTGGCAAAAGGAATGAAGTCATTATACTTAAAACAATCTACACCAAATCAAGCTGGCTTGAGAGGACTTCTACACAGTATCCACGTAGTGCCATATAAAACTACTTCAACGAGATGCTGTATAGGTCACTTAGCCTTAACATACCATTAACTCCTTCTTGGGGAAGATGTGCCATTTTGCTTTAACTGTTTTGCAGCATTATAGAATGCAGTGCAATTGATAATTGACAGAGATGACAATAATGTGAAAGGTCTGTTTGAACATAACTCCCTGGAATAGCTGCAGAACTTTCTAGACCATCTAATGATCAAAAGGCAGATGAACCATATTATATCATCATTTTAGTCTATCCGAAATAAAGGTTTTCTGAACTTAATTTAATGCCATTTACATATCCTATCTGAGCAGGAATGGCAATAAACCCAAATAAACAAACTTCACAGCTTTCTAGCTGCAGTTCTTTGCAATTAAATTATGACATGGAGTTTAAAGGGATGTCTGTTTTTTCTCTTTTTTTTCCTCCCTCTCAGCTGCATGATCTGCAGACTCAGCTTCAACTGCTCTCTGAGCAAAACAAAGTACAAGCCGAGGAGCTGCAGCTCTGGAGAGCCTCTGCCATGTCACCTGGTGAGACCATGGAACAGAAAGGCAGCCCTATAGTTCTGGTGCGAGAAGAGCAGCTAGTACTTTCATGTAGCTCTACTGAGCTACACACCCACAGCAAAAACAGCAGGTACCCATTGAGTTAAGAGTTTGACTAGTATTTGTTATAGATAAGTATATAACATTGAAAGTCTATAACGTTCATTTTGCACTTGTTTATGAAATGTATTTATAAAGGCACTTAAGACAAATAATGGTAGCTGTGTTGGTAAACTCATGCTGTCTGATAGCTGTTTATGTTGTGCAGTAAATACATGGTGGTTGGGTCCACATTACTTTGAGCTTTTTTTCCCCACCCCAGAAGCTTGGTACACCCTGGAGGCTATTCTGGGTTTGAGGCTGTAGACCACCACCAAGAGTATCAAAGTTTGTTAGAACAGACTGCAGAGAATGTGAAGCCTATAACAAAGACCATATTAAAGGTAAGTTAGCATTTCTTGATGTATATAAATGTGTGTGGTGTAAACACACCATTTCAGAAACGTCAAATTTCTCTGATTAACCTGCTGTATTATTTAAGACTGTTTGCTAGGTGTACTTTCATTTACTTTTTTTTATGTACGCTGCTAACAAAAAATTAGGGGGTATTATAAAATGAATATAAAGTAATGATTGATTTTATTTTATTAAATAAGATTATCAGAAAAGAAAATGCAAAGTCAAAGAAAGTTGTTTGATTACGCAAATGAGATGCTCACGTTGTTATCATGATCGAGCAGTAAGTGATATATTCATGGGGTGAACAGAAGCATGTCAAACTGTCTGAGTGCCACACGTTGACTGTTCAGTCGGGTGTATGGTCACCCAAGATTGGCAATTCACACAAGACAGTGATGGGTTATGGACAGAATCCGATTGTCAAGCAGTTGATCCATGGCAACTTCCAGCTCAAGAAGTGTTTGGCAGACGGCTTCCCAGTACATCCCAAACATGTTCAATTGGATTCAAGCCTGGAGATTGTGAAGGCCATTCCATTAGTATATACAGTGCATCCGGAAAGTATTCACAGCGCTTCACTTTTTCCACATTTTCTTACGTTGCAGCCTTATTCCAAATTGTATTAAATGAATCTCTTCCCTCAAAATTCTACACAAAATACCCCATTATGACCATGTGAAAAAAGTTTTTTTGAGAGTTCTGAAAATTTATT
>JAVSBV010000138.1:3358785-3373096 GCA_033117975.1 Parotocinclus spilosoma | reverse complement strand
GTTTCTGATTAATTTAATGTTAGCTTCATTGAAAAAAACTGTGCTTTTCTTTCAAAAATAAGGAAATTTCTAAGTGAACCCAAACTTTTGAAAGGTAGTGTATATATTTTAACACTAAACCAAATAACTAAAACTAATAAGTAGAATGTCGTTTTCTGCATTCAAGGCTGCGATTTTCTTTTCTGTCAGCAGGTGTCGCAAGGTTTCACTCATATTAGATTTATGTCGTTTAAATGTTAATAAGGTAGACATACAGTAAGTTTTATTTCTTGTTATCATTCTTAAGACCTGGCTAACAGACATTGATCAGATGACTATTAAACCTGTATACCTGTATTTCCAAATACAGGTTACATTACACTTACTTACATACGTTATACTAATAAAGATATTAAATAACATGTTGTGAATTATTGTCTACAGTTTTGTAGTTTCCAAAATATACGAACACACTATAGAATACTGTATATCACCCATTAAAACATACTTGTTATTTGTTAAAAACAATGTGAAATGTTAAAATATGATTGTAAACTAATGGTAGTACCAGCAGTACAAATAATAGCAATAATTACTAATCTTATTTAATACATTGTGTTATTAACTATAAACAAATTGGCTATTATATTTGAGGGAACATTAACATGTTTGTTTTTCTCTAGCGTTGTCACTTGTGACGTTGCTGTCAGACCCAGACACCTTGAACCAGCTAATTGTTTCCAATCTAGATAAAGTTTCTGTAAAGAACTTAACAGAGGAAGTGTATGACCCAAAATCTGAAGACACGTCATCCATGTGTAGTGGGAACATGGACATGTGAGTTATACTACCACAGTATTGTGCACATTCTCTCTTTGATTTTGTTTCAGTTGCTGATCATATTTTTCCAGGTTGCACAAAAAGGCTAAGGAGTGTCAGTTACAAGAGGGAAAAGCTAAAAAGAAAGGTAAAATATTACGATGAATATATTTTAAAACAATACATTATATAGAGAATTGTAATGGTAAAGGAGTGATGTACATTTGTTTTTTTGTTTTGGTGTAAAAGAAAGAATGCAGATGGCAACAGCAACAATGGGGTGACTGGCTGCATATTGCATAATGCCCATGTTAAAAACCATGGTGACATTAAAGTGTTATAGGGCTAAATACTGTAGGGCATATGTGAGCATAGAAGTCACCTGAGCTGGACTCCAGTCATCCAAAATACTCTGCATTCAGCATGTAGTAGATGCGTTAACATATATTTTTTTGAATATTCATACTTTCATTTATTGCCTTCATGCAGGAAACAAATTGAAGGCAATGTTTTCTAAGGCCATAGGTGGTTTGCAAACCAAATCTAAACAGAAGACAAAGGGTATAGCGGGGATGCCTGTAATGATTAAACGCAGCCCCGCCACATTGGAGACTGATTGTGCAAACAGCTCTGAAGGCTCTGTCTGTGACAATGTGAGAATTATTTTTTAAACTTTTTACTTGTAAATTCACAATGATTTCACAGTTGTTCAAATGGCATTGCTTTGTGCATTTGCTGTAAGGTTGAAAGTGATGCAGAACACGACTCATTTGACCTAGAGAACATTATGGACTTTGAGATGTGGCAGGATGAGAAGTGGATAGTTACTGTCACAAATGTGAGTCATATTTATTTACATATTTTTTTGCATTATTTGCATTTGCAAATACATTTTTTTGTATTTCAAGATTAACGGGGCAAAACATTGGTCAGCTGTAACTGCAATAGCAAATAATACCTCCACGAACTGCTGCGATTTGATTGGACTTGAACTTGGTCTTCAGTGTTCAGTCTTACTGTTTATTCTACATAGCCTCACAGATTATGTTAAGTATTCACATCTGGGTATGTTGGGGGCCATTCAGATGTGTGACTGATCCTGCATGTTCATCATGCAAATCAGTTACAATTGCAGCCCTGGAATCAAAAGAGTCGTCATTTCGGACTACATAGATTATTTATGTTATAATAATATGTAAATAAGTATAAATGGCCAAATTTAATGGTCCAACAGATCAGTGTCATCAATGTGATTCAAACTTACTGTCACTTCAACCAAAGGACCCATTTCCACATAATCAAAAAACCCCAAGAACATCACAAAACCTCATCTAGCTTGGATGGATGGACCTTGCATGCCGTCCACATGAAACGCTTCCTGATTTTTTTCAGTGAACGTGATGCCTTACATCATTCATTTACAGGCATAATCAATATGTTTATGTAGTGCCATTCACTGAGGAGTGCCCTTTCAGAAATTGTTTGTACCTGAGTTTACTTATAAAAGTAATTATTGCAGCCTGAAGTTAATAACACCCTAACCAAGGTTAGGTGACTCATCTTTTTTTGGCTGGGAGCTTATATTCCCTGTTACTTTGGTATAAGTAGATATTAAAGGACAATTCCTACAATAAATCTGAGAAAGTAAATTTATCACATTTTTTTAAACTAAGTTTTTCTTCCAAGAAGTCACAATGAAAAGTTTCTCAGTGCACTGGGTGTATAGCACTGACTTTTAGACTGACCCTAAATATTGAGAATAGAACATCGGTTTTCGTTGACTTTTAACTTACTTTAAGGCTTATTTTTGGAGAAACAGCTTAATTGTGCACTAATGATACCAACTATTTACCTAAGATTAATTTTGGTACGTGCTTCTTTTGTGAGTGTTTTTTGATTTGACTCTTTATCAGGTGTTTTATGAGTTACATTAAATTACTTTGTTGGTGATGCCAACCCAACACCAGCTTTACCTATGCCATTCTTTGGCATATCTTTATCTTTGATCAAGAGTGGATGATTTGTGGATTAGGATATAGCAGAAATGTTAGCATCACTAAAAATCAAATACGATTTTCCCTAAATCACTCAATTAAATGGAAAACTACATATAGATAAAAAGTGTAAATGTTTTCGAAATCCATGTTTTCTCAGTTGTCAAAGATGTTTATTGTTTACTGTATTGTAGATGGGTTGTATTTTTTGTGTTAGTGAATTGCAAAATTAGGAACATTTGTTTGGTAACCATCTATATCAATTGGCATATTGTGTGTGTGTAATTCTGATGTGTACCTTTCGCTGCAAGTTACTGCCAATTACACAGTGTATAAAACAACTTAGAATTACTAAAGAATTAATGAGTTACCATGTTACAGAGCGTTTGAGAATCACTTGTAGATGATCTCCAGATGGAGTTTACATTGTTATTTGTGTAATTTAATGATTCCTAGGTTCAGACAAAAGGAGAAGAATTGTGTTTCACAATAAATGTGGGGGAAAGCAACGACCCTGAGAATCAGCACTGGAGTGTAACGAAAACCAAGTCAGATATCGTACAATTTTATGATCAATGCAAGGTAAGATGAAAATGTTGTGTTTATGAAGCTATACGTTAAAGGTTTCATATGTTCAGAACTGACCAGAGACGTACTGTGGAATGACATTTTAGGATGATCCCCTGCCATCCCTATCATTATCAGTAGAGAGACCAGAAAAAGTAATGAATGAGGAGGAAGCAAGAAAAGAATTGGAGCACTTCTTGCAAGTAAGCTTTACATTGTTGGTGTAAAAAATATATATATAAAAAAAATATTGTAACATTATCTAATGTTTTAGGCAGTGGTGGCAAACGAAAGGCTTGGTAAGACTCAGCTGGTGTTCAAGTTTTTTGATCCGATTCAAAGAATGAGTGAAGAAGAGCACTGTGGTGACATGTGGGTTCTACTGGATGAGATTACCTCATTCCTCACTCATTTCCAAGAACACGATGAAGTAAGTGACAGCTAATATACAGATTTATTAATATTTCTTATATAATAAAAAATATGTAGCCTGAATCCTGCAATCTTACTGGCCTAACTACCCCAAACCAGACTATGCTAATCCAGTTTATAATGGGTATTGCAGACCTCACTAAAATAATCCAGCAAATGAGTGAGGCAAAAAAATCCTAATTGCATAAAACAGTGGTCACGTGGACCAAGTGCATGAACAGAAATTGCGCTGACATTTGACCCTTTTGTTTACAAAATCTAATTTTCATTATAGGTTTACATGTTCTGATTGAATACTTCTGCTTACTCAAACAAGCATTTAAGGTTAATCATACTTTTATAGTTCGGGAACAGATTAGGTAGTTGATAACTGTTTTTAGTTAAAGTTTTCATTTTAGTTAAATTGTTTTATTCAGCTTATGCCACAGTTTTATTGTTGATGGTGATGATTTGATGTTTGAGACCTAGGTTTGTTTTTTAGCTTCACAAACACCTCCAGAGACAGAAGAAGGAGAAACAAGATGAAATTGTGGATATTTTTACAATCCCAGAGGCCACACAAAAGGAAGGACTGGATAAAGCCCAGCCAATGTTCATAGACCCAATCAAACAATGCAAAAATGGAGATGAGAATACACTGGCCAGGGATTATGGATATTCAATCGCACATGAAGAACAAGATGCAAACTACAGTACTTCCCAGACTGAAATGGTTTCCAGTAGAACTGAAACTGCTGGTGAGAATGTAATGCACAATACAGCCAGATCAAATGTGCTTAAATCAGAACAAATTCCTAAACAACACCCAGCTGCTGACAGCTCTCTTGAATGTGATGGGTTTGACTTGAGCCATTACAAGGCTGACAGTTTTAAATTCGCTGATGGAAAAAGTCTTACTTACAAAAAGTATATAGCAATACACAAACCAGATGTGAAGGAGAACGGTTCCCAAGCTGGAAAGGATATGTCAAGTTTACCAACAGTACAGAAAAAGAAGTGGAGAAAAACTGATGCAAATAAACTGATCTTTGATTTATTGAAGGAAATTTCTGGTAGGTGATGAATTCATATATTGTAATGGTTTACAGTAATGCAATAATTGTGCAAAGCATTTAACACATCCATAGTAGGGTTAATGTGCTTCCATACTGCAAACAGCTTGTTGCTAGTGATTATTGCTTCCATATCATATAAATATGGTAATTGTACTGTAGCCATATTTGTATAAACACTCTAATGGGCTGTATGCGATATCGCACCATATAAGGTGCACCCTGTACTCGTCCTAATTTTCTATGGTCACATATAGAGCTAATATATTTTGTGTCATGGATTTAATTTTTTAGTTGAAGATGTAACCATTTTACTATGACAATTTAACAAGAAATGCAACAATGATCTCAGTTATTTCTATACATATCCTTTCTGCAGGGAATTCTCATCTCCTTAAGATCTTCAAGATTGTTCTACGGCCATTTGCACCTTTGATAAATAAGTAGGCACTTCTTATTCATCTGCTGAAGTCTTCTTTTGTTTTGGATTGGCATCTTTTTATATGAACTCTTCCTAGGCTTGAATCATAAGACAAAAAGTGGACCATGATGAATAAAGTAAAGATTGTTATACAATTTTATTTATGCATTTTTGCTTTTCAGAATAGTGAATGAAAAGATGAACCTTTCAGAAGCTCAGGTTGCTTCCTACATTGATGCCCTTTGTGAGAACTTACAGCTGGATGGGAATGTATCTCAGAAACCAATTCGTAGCATTAATGAAATGAATGAGACCAAGGAGAAGGCATTGAAACTCCTGATTTCCAAGTGTATGTATTTTCTTATTTTCATTTTCTGTATTATTTCCACATCATGATTGGTATAGTACTGTATTACAATGCTGTAATTTGCAGGCTGTGCAGTTCTCAATAAGACAGATGTGGAAAAAACATTTGAAATCTTCCAGAATCCTGATGAAAACAAAAAGCTGATTTATGTAAGTGCTTCTTTGCCATCAGTAAATGTATTCAAAACCATTTAAATGGTTCTCTAACCATTTGATTTGTATGACTTTAGATGTTGCTGTCATATCTCGAAAGAGAATTTCTACCTGGAACTTCTGCACTTGATATTAACTGGATTAGTTATTGAGTAGATGAAACGCAGGCTGGCACGGTGGCTTGATAGGTAACAAGAAAGTCCTGGGTTCAATCCCAGGGTGGAGCAGCTTGGGCCCTTTCTGTGTGGAATCTGCATGTCCTCTTCATATCTGCATGGGTTTACTCCGGTTTCGGCCCACAGTCCAAAAACATGTATGTTAGGTAAATTGATTACACTGAACTGGCATTAACCATATTGTATATATATGTGACTAGTCTTGAGATAACCTTGTGTATGGACGTAACCTTCTGTGTGATGCCGAAATGCCCGCTGATGCCGATAGTGATAAAATAATCCAAATAAACAATGAAATGAATAGATGAAATGTATGCTTATAAACAAAATGCATATTACAAATATGTACAAATAAAGGAAAGGTATGTGCCATTTAATGTTCAATATCTGTTCACTTTAACTGCTGAGGTCTTTAAAATTAGGAGTTGTAACAATAAAAATTAGAGTACAGTAAATGTTTTCAAATTGAATTTAAATTAATATTATGGTTTGAAATAAAATACTATGTGCAAACTATCTAAACTACATTGTGACTATGATAATATCCAGTTAATGACTTTAAATGGCACATACCTGTATATTAATCATAGGTTTTTATCTGACAGCTATGGCTTTGTATAAGGGCCCAGCCTGAGACTAGGATTCACAACTTTCACAGATCCTGTTGGTTACTTAATAAAGATATGTCATACCATTTTTATGTATGGAATATGTTCTTTGGGGAAAAATATAATCAGGTGAAATGTTATCTTTTTCATTTGTTTGTTTTGAGAAAAAAAGTCTCCATGCCTAATTAGCCTATACATGGTATAAATCAGGGCTCTGGACTGCATGATGTTCGATTTGTTTCGGTACCTCTGTGACGTGCTCTGTTAACCAGTCAGGTTCGCATGAAAATGCAAAATGAAATATCAACATGAATTTCGACATGGGGGTCATTAATTGAATTTCAACATAGGGGGAAATGTACTGCATCTTCTTTGTACTGATAGCCCACTGTGAGTCCATGTTTTCTTGACTGCCCCCGCATCATGTGCTCGCCAACCCCATCATTCTGCACTCAATAGTCAACATTTCACATGAACTCAGGTATTCAGACTCTAGGACAGTCCATGACAAGCTAGGACATGGGGGGGGCCTCCCAGTTCTCTTGATCATCTTTGAGATGTTTCTAATCTGTGATAAAAACCAGTTGACTGAATGTGATTTGGAAAGACACACACATGTCTATATAAGGTCTCATAGCTAACAATGCATATCAGAAAAAACAAGCCCTGTGGAGGAACTCCCAGTAGAGCTTGATGACAGTACTGTGTAAGTGCACAGATCTGGAAAAGGCTACAAAATATTTCCTGCTGCACTGTGGTGGACTGTGGTAGCCTAGTGGTTAAGGTACTGTACTGGGGACCTGATGGTCCAGGGTTCAAATGCCAAGCTGCCACAGTTCGGTCCTTAAGCAAGGCCTTAACACTTAACCCACCATCGCTTGGATTGTAAGACTGTATACGTCGCTCTGGATAAGGAGGTCTGCTAAATGCTGTAAATGTAGTTAAAACAAACAAACTTCTTACCACCTCAGACACATCTTCATTAGTCCTGACCGGACCCTTAAGTTTATGCATCCAGGTTTGTGGTGGGTTGAGAATAGTGCTGGATGACGTGACGGCAGGCACTAAATGTGTTTGATAAAGTGTCAGGTTTAGTGTTGAGCGCTATGTTATAAGACCTCCACTACATCACTAAATATACCAGGTAAGCTAGCAAGTATAGTTATAACACCAATTACCCCCTCCCTCCGTCACCATCACACAGGAATCCAGCTTTTATTGGCTATTTGTGTCACATTCTAGGGGGGCATTTAATATGAAAACATTTATTGTAATGCACATTCGGGCCATTTGTTTACACATATAAGTTAAAGAATACAAAACAAAAAGCTATTTTATGATATATACATGAACTCTATAGATTTATTCCGGTTTTCTGAAGTCTATGGTCTCAGAGGTCTACCGTACACCCCGGATTCAATGGTATCGCCCAGTTCAGGACGCTAGACAGTTATAGCAGTTCTGCTAGCTAGCTAAAGCTAACTTGTAGGTTTAAGCGAAGCGAGAGGTGCAAAAGTCAAAGTAGCCGACTTTAAAATCAACCGACGACAAAACCATATGGTTAAAGATTTGTTTTCAAATTAAAAAGGATGTCTACCCCAGCACGACGGCGTTTAATGAGGGATTTTAAACGGTAAGCGACTAAAAAAAGAAAAGAAACAGGCCTTTGGTTGTTTTGAGGAAACTGGCTGTATAGCTATAGCTAGCGTTAGCGTGTTAGAGGCGCTTCCCGGCAGATAAAAAAATGGCGTCTTTGTTAAACCACTAAACCTAATTAGGTTAATTATTACAGTATATGTATTGGCTGCCTGACAGTTGATCCTCTGTTGAATATACACGGTCCCTTTAATACTTGTCCATATGAATCCATACAGACACAATGCTATAATGTCCCCCCCCCCTTCTCTTGCGTTTCAGGCTACAGGAGGATCCTCCAGCAGGAGTGAGTGGAGCCCCATCAGAAAATAACATTATGGTTTGGAACGCTGTCATTTTTGGGTAAGGATCGTCCACAAACCTGCAGTTATTCTAACCAGGTCAAATTAGAGCTTAACCTGAGTGGCGACCATCAGTGAGCCATTCAGTACCGAATTAGGGTTAACTATATGGAAAGTAATGAAGTACAGTTCAGAAAGGATGGTTTCCCCATTGGTGATATGGACTGAAATTAATTAAGTATTGATATATTATGCTAATGTGTATATCTGTTGACTCGTGTACCTCATCTGCCAAATAAAGTGGGGAATAATGACGCAACAGACACACAAGACTGAAGTGAAAGTAGAAGCAGTTTTGCTCTCTTAGGCCGAAATCAAAGGTAGTGTGGTTTGGAGTTTTTTTTTTTTCAAAACTTCAATAATAAGGCACAATTTGGCGAATGTCAATGTGTTTTGGCCATACCACAACCTGCTGACCATCTGAAAACAGCAGTGGGGTAACTTGGGTAGATTGAAATCCAGATGAGCCTTTACATACTTTAGCATTCTAATACTGTAATTAGCAATTTATGTCACTTATTTCAAATACATTGAAAAAAAATCATAGCAACAGAAAAGAGCTTTCCCAAACCTATTTACATACCTTCACTGTTCTGTTTGAGTGAGTTTAATATGTCAGGAAAGTGTATCTAAAATGCGTAGTAAGGACCTGCCTCCCTTATTTTCTTCTGCCCTCGTTTTGATCATCTGGAAGTACTTGGGGGAAAAAAGTGACATGCTGCCATATTTCTGTGTGTTTTAGGCCAGAGGGAACCCCTTTTGAAGATGGTAAGTCCATACTTAACCAGTCCTGCTACTGTGTTGCTAAAAGTGTCTTTTTTTTAGATTCTAGAGCGGAGTAGATATTAATTCAAATTATACTTCCTACAAGGCAAGGCCAGGTGGTGGGGGTGTTGTGTGGAAGCATCATGTACCATTTATTTATTTTTTGAGAAACCTGTGGAAATATTTGATTTGATAGAAAATAGGGATACCTAGATGTGATGTGACTTGATATTCACGTTTTGACAAAGTACATATTATGATGTATTTTTAAAGGTTGTTTTTCATGTAAATCCTAAGTCTTTGACTGTGTGCCTTTGAATGAATTACCTCATTGGCAATTATATACATTTTAATCTGTTGCTTGGTTGACGTTACAGTCTTGACCAAGTTGTTGTGTTTGGATTGTAACAGAGATTTCCTGTCATCTGTGTCAATCATTAGAATGTTCATGTAATCATTTTTTTTTTAAATGGTGCAGAGGGAATCCTTGTCAGTGTTTTTAGTTTGGTGGTGTTGGTCTTGTTAAAATATTTTAGTTTTGAGAGTGTTATTTGGCCTGGGCAATATGGTCTCTAAATTATTTATGTACATGTTTGATTTAACCCTTTGTTCCTTACAATAAAACCCATATGATGATAATAGTCCGTGCAGCATTTATCTGCATTAAAACATTTTTATCTAGCTTTTTCTTGGATCAGTTATTTGCTTCAAAAAGGTGCACCATAGCACACATGATTAGTTACAACCAGTGGATAAATATGGACATTGTTCTTTTTTTTGGAATAGGTTGCCTTTTACATAGTGAGACATTTGTGGTTCTTTTGCAGCAGGGGGTTGGCTGCATATTTTGTTACCCAAATCACTGCCAGATAACGGATATAGAGTAGTCTCTTTTTACACCCAATTTATCAGACTGTCTTGTATTACCATTTTGTTCTTAACACACACAAACTCACTTTACTGCTTCAAATCCTTCAACGTCTCCAGTCTCCTTCCTTGATCCCTTCTGAAAAACAAGACTCACCTGTGTGTGTCACACAAACTTGCCCAGTAGAGTCTTCTAGATGACCGGGCAAGTATGTGTGACGTATATGAGTTTGTTTTTTGTTCATTTTGTGTCTGTGAGAGGAACAGTAGGATTTGAAGGTAACAGATTTGAAAAATAATTTAAACATAGGATAGGACACTACATTAATCGCTCAAGGCATCTGATTCAAATACATGACTCTGATATCTTTAGACATTATAACAATAGAGAAAGAGTAGAACATGTATTTGAATACTTATAAAATTCAAACTGGTCATATAGCTCAAAACAAGGTTTGATATAATACTGGAAGCCTGAAGGTCATAAATGTGCATTTCAGTTTCTAGTTGTTGGTGCACATTGGTTGAAAAATGTTACAAAACCACCTCTGAAGAGTTTGCACTCACCGTCTGATGGTGTAATCCACGATGGCTGATAATGTGTACAAATGGCGGAATATCAAGGGTGATTAACCAACAAAGACAACTCATGTCATGCCAGGGAGGGAAAATGGTTAATTGAGCACGATTTGGACATTTTCACTTGGGGGTGTACTCACTTTTGTTGCCAGTGGTGTTGGCTTTGTGTTGTTATTTTGAGGACTCAGCATGTTTACACTGTTATACAATATTTATACTTTACCTTCAAAGTGTGTCATATCTTCACAATTGGCGTTGTCCCATGGAAATTGTAATATAATGGTTAAAAAAAACATGAGGGGGCACTCACTTGTGTGATACTGTACCTTATCCTATTTGTAAAATATGATGGTGGTGTTATGGTTTGGGACACTTTGTTTGCATTTGCTGGGCCGTGATACTTTGCCGACATCAAGGAAATTCTAAATTATAATTCGAAAGCAAATGTCAGGACGGCTGGCCATAGACTGAATCTTTGGTTGTTCTACCCAAAATGGTTAAATAATAATAAAGTTAACATTTGTCTTTTGTGAATAATGTTTGTTATGAACATTTATTAACATTTTTTAATGTGATTTTGGATAGGGGAATGGGATAGCCACGTAGAACCTTCTGTGACTGTTTTTGTGTCGATTCAAGTGTGTTTTGGAACATTGTTATGGTGGAAGATCCAATCAAGCTACAACATGGTTGATGGTTCTTGGCAGAGGCAACAAAATTTGCATGAAGTTTAAAATGCATGTATGTTATGTAATGCTATGTATTCTAACAAGGGCAGCACGGTGGCTCGGTGGGTAGCACCGCTTGCCTCATAATAAGAAGGTCCCGGGTTCAATCCGAGGGTGGAGC
The DNA here is from genome assembly GCA_033117975.1 of Parotocinclus spilosoma. Lineage (NCBI taxonomy): Eukaryota > Metazoa > Chordata > Actinopteri > Siluriformes > Loricariidae > Parotocinclus > Parotocinclus spilosoma. The sequence continues at coordinate 3,361,472 of JAVSBV010000138.1, read as the reverse complement.
CGCTTGAGTCCTTTCTGTGTGGAGTCTGCATGTCCTCCCTGTGTCTGTGTGGGTTTCCTCCCACAGTCCAAACACATGCGTGTTAGGTTAATTGACTACACCAAATTGGCATTGACTTGTGTGTGCGTGTGTGCATATATATATATATATTGACTGGTGTTAAGATGAACTTGTGGATATGGATATAACCTTGTTTGTGTCGCTTACATGGCCACTGATGCCGATAGTGGCGTTAAGGAAGCCAAATAAATGTATCCTAACAAAGTTTCTAAGGCAGCTGAACAGACAGTAGCCCAACATAATCCCATCATTTGTGATTAGAATCTTTTCTGTGTCTCTTCTTTATAAGATAGCTTTAAAAAAAATCCTTTTTAGAACCTAGAGCTGATCAAGGTTAGTGCAGTATCTAACATATTCAAGGCACTTGTGGTAGGATGAAAGAGAAGCCTTTATTCTGCCATGTATTTCACTTTGTGTTCATGTTTCCTCTCACAGTCCGAATTCATGTATTAGGTTAATTGATTATGGCAAATTGCACTTGTGAATTTGACTAGTTTTAACGTAGCGTGCTTTGCATAAAATGGCCCTTGCAGCTGATATGGCTTTAAATAAAGATAATTCTCAATTCCATAGTGTGTTGGTATAAAGGTAGCATCTAATCTGTAAGTAGAATTTGTAAATTCTTGGTGGACCCAAAAGCTTCTGCATTAATATGGCTCTAATTATTCTAAACCTTGTAATTAATTACACTGTCAGATGTGTTTTTAATTAAATGTACTTAAACATTTTCTTATATTTTTAATATGAAATTTCACTTAATAACTACAGTTTTTCAGAAATTAATCTTTACCAAGAGTGACTGGAATGCTGAATGAGTATACTGTAGTTGGATAAAGGGGACAAATTTCATTATGCAATACATTTTCGGTATGACAGAAAAAATATATTGAAAAACAATACAAAACATTAAATTAAACAAGTTTATTTGAATTTTTTCACACTGATACTGTATATTTATATTTGCAACATTTATAAGATACTCTTGATAGAGTACAGTGCAAGCAAATATTGGTTGAAAACCTTGCTCAAAGCCCAGCAGTGGCAACTTGCACTGCTGGAACTAGACTTGTGCTGGAACCCTGGAAATTCTGATCAATAATTTTGTAATTTAAATACTGCACCTCCACAACCTGGTTTACAGAGTAATTCTGTGGTACTGAAGATGCTAAAGACATGGTTAGAGTCTTGTGTGTATCACTGAGGCCATTTTTACTTGTAGGTGTGTGGTGGATGAGTGTAATGGATTGATGAAGATGGATGGATAGTTGGAAACTATATACTTTCAAATAAAATACCCGAGGCTTGGATCCTCCACATAAAGTTAACTGAAGGCAAGCATCAAGACTGTTTTCTGCCCTGGCACACAGGTGGTAGTCCAAGCAGCGACTACAAACGCACCTCTTCACGTAGCACTTGAGTGAAGACTACAAATGCAACTGCATATTTAAAAAACAGAACACATAACCAAACACCCTTTGCTTGTAAGTTTGGGTGATTTGCCCATATGTGATCCTAGTAAATTTGGGTTTGATTGTTTTCTTGGGCAATTGCTTGTTTGTACTAACATGAGGTAATGTCTTCTAGGAAGAATACAATGCCCTTCTTTAACTTTCTGTGAATAAGCGTGACTGCTTAATGCTGTAAATGTATTGGTAATTGCTATTTGTACTGAAGTTTTCAAACGTTTTCATTCTGAAATTCAGGTAAAATGGCCATTATTTCAAATAATACAGTGCCTAGGGAATATCCTGTCAAAAAAATCTTACTTGTATTTACACATTTTACCTTTTAACATGCAACTGAATATAACGTTAAGAAAAAAATTGTATCAATTATTACGTTTAATTAAATACCTGGTTTGGACAAGTGATCAGCCCTTTAGCCATTAAGCTTCACAAGGTATTATCAGTAACCTTCCAGATCAAACACAGCACGCCATCTAAAATAATAACTATGAAGTAGGGTTGTGGTAAAATGTATATTGTGGGGCCGTTTTCCTTCAGGGAGAAATGGCCAATTGGTTGGAATGTAGATCAGGCACCCATAAAAGTGGAAAAAGAGCTGCAGTAACTGTGATGTACTGGGGAGAAACAATAGACTACATATCTGGAGAGAGATGATGTGCTCTGTTTATACTTCTGTGTAGGGTTAAATATCAGAACCGGTCCAAAATTCCAAGAATCATGTACCTGTTAGGAAAAATATTTTTGATTCTGCTTATTTGTTCCTACAGTGCTACAATTTTTTTTATTTTTACAATACAAAAATAGATTTGTATTAAGGAAGCATCTCTCTCCCGGGACAGGTGTGTTATGTGATTCATAACAGCATTCAGAATCAATAAAATACAAACAATACCCAACCCTACTTGTAATAAATGTGGTCAATATCTGTCTCTGTATATGAAATGGGTGGTTTTGGAGATGTAATTATATTGTAAGAATGTACCAGTAACTGTAAGCGCAGTTTAATGCTTATCTGTTCAACAGCCAAGAACCTAAGAATTATAAAACAAAATAGTCGTACATACAGTACATTTAATTCACATCAGGGGCAGCACGGTGGCTCGGTGGGTAGCACCGCTGCCTCACAATAAGAAGGTCCCGGGTTCAATCCCAGGGTGGAGA
>JAVSBV010000138.1:3337400-3348387 GCA_033117975.1 Parotocinclus spilosoma | reverse complement strand
ACTCCATTATTTGTATACGTAATATGTCTGCCTGCATTAAGCTTGTCATTACTTAGCAAAGCGTCAGCGGAATGATGATGTTTTGGTGAGAATAAAAGACTTTGTAGTCCAAATGTCACACATGACCTGTCAGTGCTCTTAATCTTACATCTGACTCATTGATTCACAGTGTTGATTGGCTGCTGAGGTGGCCAGTTGTTTATGTCTTTATTGTCGGGACTTAAAGATAGATTTTCCGATTATAATTTTTTAAACCGTTCATATTTAGGGCCATTAAAATAAAACTGGCACATACCTATACTACATCCCAGCCAAATATATTCCTATAGACCATTAGATGACCCTTCATGGCCCACTTTATGGCTTAGTGGTTGAGAAATCGAGCTCTAACAGGTTGAAATTTAGATAACTTATCTAATAGGACAATTAAGTGCACACCTATATTGTGCCAGGTTCCCTTGTACAATACCAGAGCACAATTGTCTCCTTCCCTCATTGCCCCACTTGTGCTCCCACTCGCGCGCCAGCACAGTCCAAGGCAGTCGGCTCAGTGTGAGTACGCTCTAATAAACAAACAAAGGTTGACATGCTTTTGGCACTCCCAGATATGTAATTTGGGGCAATTTTCCAAAGAAAATAAATGATCAAGTATAATAATTTTGTCTCAATAAGAAAATTTTATCTAATTCAATTCTCTAATTCTGCACCTGTGTAAAAATATGATGTTTTAGGTCACATTTACTCAGATGTATTAAAATGGATTCACAAACAAGCAAGCACTACTGCATATATACAGTACAATCTATGCATTATAACATAATATTTGCATTATTAGTGTATTATGCTTCATTTTATATAATTTTTATGTATAAATTAAAGCAAATCAATGCATAAATATATTACATATTTACGCTTCATTATTTTGCAGAATAAACCACAATCAACATTATTATTTATATCAACAATTAGTTATTTTGATGACATTATAATATTACACCATGATTGTGTTTCCACTACAGAAACGGGAAGCTTTCTGTCAGCTTTTGCAGCTGATGAAAAACACCCACTCCCAACAACCTGATCAGCCTGATGCCATCTCTTTGTATGTGGGCACATGGAACATGGGTAAACTTATAAATCAGCTTGGCTTGTCTATAAACTGTTTAAGGTTGTTGTAAGGTGTTTATGTGTGTATGCATATGTGTGCAATCAGGCTTACTGTAAAGGGTGGAATTGGGTCTGATTAAAAATCCTATTATGAGGAAAATGAGGATCCGATTGTTTAACATATAAATACTGTATGTGCTTTAAGATTAAGTGGTTTAGACAGATCAAAACTAAATGTTTTTATTTGGTTTGAAGAAGGTAAAGTCTTTCATTATTTATGAAAGGGATTTAATAGTCATTTTGAACTATAGGAAAGTTTTCTTTTGTGTATGAGGCTACAAAAGTGCAACAGATGAGCATGCTTTTAAATGTAACTGCAGGCAGTTCAAATCATTTAAGTTTGTATCATTACTGTAGGTGGATCACCCCCTCCCCCTACTCTGCAGTCCTGGGTTACATGCTGTGGTTTAGGACTGACTCCTGATGAATCCATTGCTTCACTGCCTCATGATATTTATGCGTTTGGGACCCAGGACAATCCTCAAGGAGAGCGAGAGTGGCTTGAGCATATAAGAGCCACACTCAGAAGCAGCACTAATATTGAGTTCAAACAGGTGGGACACGTAAATTAAATGCTAGTGTTGGAGAAAAATGTGCAGACTTGTTCTTTTGATGATTGCTTTTATTTGCGCTGAGCCTGTGCTGCGTTTACATTTCCTGCAGGTGTCAGTACAGTCTCTGTGGAACACTAGACTGGCAGTGTTTGTGAAACCAGTACATGAGGGGCATATTAGAAACGTAAACGCAGCCAGTGTGAAGACTGGCCTGGGGAACACACTCGGTAAATCCATTAAAAAAACAACAACTACCTCCTCTTCTCTAGCGTTCTCTCTTTTCCCACTCTTAAATTTGTGGCTCACAGTCCAAAATACAGTCCAAATAAACCAAAGAAAGAAGTAGATCATTAATCTGAAGTTTGTATGGAGGTCAATAATTTTACTTGAATGATTGCAGGAAACAAAGGCGCGGTAGGAATTTCTTTCCTCTTTAATGGAACGTCCATTGGCTTTGTGAATTGTCATCTGACCTCGGGCGGTGAGAAAGCACTCCGGTATGTACCCACACCCATAGCATTTTAATTGTTCAATATAACACCAGCTTTTAGATCAGTTTTCAGCCAAGTTTCTTCCAGTTTGTATCTATATATATACACCAATATTATACATACAGTAATGTAATAATTACATTTTTAGCATAGTTGTTTTTCTGTACTGTCTTCCAGGAGGAACCAGAACTTCCAAGACATCCTCAGACTGTTGTCCCTGGGGGACCGACAGCTTGGTGCCTTTGACATCAGCCTGCGCTTCACACATCTCTTCTGGTGTGGTGATCTCAACTATCGCCTGGACCTTGACGTTGAGGTTACACATTCTTTATATTACATTATTATATCTTTGCTACGCTATTGACATTCCATTGTTTTCTGTGAAAAGGTGAACAAAGTTCACCTCAAGTTAAGTCACATTTTCACATAATGCTGTAAAACGAGCTGTAGAAATGAATTCGAGTTTGCTAGTAATTGTGAACCAAAATACAACAGTAGGTGTAATCATGATGCCAGAGATCAGCGCTTCTCTCTGCTAACTGGTATTCTCTCTCTCTCTTGTAGGACATTTTAAAGCATGTGTCAAAGCGGGAGTTTGAGGAGCTGATGTGTGCAGACCAACTAACTAGGGAGCGCCATAAGAGAAAGGCCTTCTTTAACTTCAGTATGGACCACTTTTACTTACTTGTTAGAAAGCACTAAAAACCCACTAGAAACCTAGAAACCAGTGTACAGATATGTGCAGTTTAACAACAGCATTAGGTTCTGTGAAGCAGGTTGTTGACCAAAACGGTTGTTAACCGGACATTACCAAAGTCACATAGTCTATAGATGCAACTGTAATGTAAATATAACAGGTATTTTTACAATAACATGTAAAAATAAATGTCTGATAGACCACAAAAAAATGTGAATGATTGAAACATCTAATACATTTGTTTGACAAACAAGCATTACGAACAACACAAAAGATCAGCCAGATGAAACTGAGTATCCAGTAAGCAGCAGAAAGCCAAGCATAAATAACTTGCTTAAAATGTCTCTAAACTTGTTAACCAAGTTGGAACAGTCTCTAGTCCAAACATGAGTTAACTCGCAAGTGAGCACCTGATCAGTAAGGTAGTTACAAAAACAATGTACAACTGATCTTAATCTACTGCCTCTGCTCCTGTATCTGCAGCAATAATTGCCGGTTGAGGTGACCACGTACACTTAATGTATTATTACTCACAAACTGGTTACATGTTTGTACCAGTTCATTTGGAAATAGTCATATATTAAATACAGACTTTATTGTAAATGTTCACATAACCTATTACATAATGTGATTTTCAGATGTGGTGTTGAATTTGAGATCTCATTCTGATATTTGCGCTTTCACTCTTAAGGGGAAGAGAAGATTACATTTCCTCCAACTTACCGCTATGAACGCGGCTCAAGAAACTGCTACCAGTGGCAGAAATACAAGACCAGTGGGGTAAAGGTCTTTTTAATTGCCATCGTTCTTGAAGTCTGGTTGTTCAAATACTTACTAGTGTCACATAAGCCACGGTTTGCTTGTAGTATGTTTAAAATGTACAGACTTTGTAATAAGAGCCTTTTTGTTTAGTTTGTAGAATTGTAGTCTTATAAATAGCTTGAACATGATCCTGCATTCTTACAATGTATAAGTGATATGGGGTGTTTTATTTAGAAGTTGTCTATGACATCTACATGCACATATGTAGTTTGTAAGCTGCATTATGGAGTGAAAATATTAGTGTGCCTTGGTCACCTAAACATCAATAACAGATTATAATGCTTAAGGCATAAAGAAGAAATCTCAAACTGTTATTCATTTGTGTATGGGTGAACTAGGGTAATCCTGGCTCGTCTGTCATGACATCTAAATTTGGTTTGACTAAAGAGGGGAGCAGATGTTCTTGTATATAAAGTAAATATTTTGTCTGTTGTTCATAACAGTTGCATTGCCAGTGGAAATTATGAGGCAACTCTAATGCCTACATTCATTATTCAAGTTTTCCTGCCTATTGTCAGGTGCGTGTAAATGGTCCCTCATGGTGTGATCGTGTCCTGTGGAAATCCTATCCAGAGACTTATAACATCTGTACTTCATATGGTATGTTTTGATTGGTGTGAAACAATTCTACTGATTCGTGTCAGAAGGCTTTTAAAATGTATTTTATTTATTATTAAAAATGTTTACTTTTTTTAATGAGTTTTATGGATGGACATACATTTATCATACATAACAATGTGAAAATATCATACAACCGACAGCTTCCGAGAAATGTGCGCAAAGTGGTTTATTTATGGTGACCAGACCAAAATTAAACACAGCACTGCTATTTCAGTGCCATGCAGTTATGGAAGGATTATTATATTTGGATTATTATATTATAAGTTAAAAAACAGATACCACTGCAACTTTCATTGGACTCTTGTCCTGTTTGTGTTGCAGCTCTCAAAATAAATGATTACCATACAGTTTGGCCATTTAATCAAAGTCCTATAGTGTGCAATAACAAAACAGAGCATGGTTTGAAGGTGTGTTGCCTATAAGCCACATCTGTTTGAACGAGGAAGACAGAGATCATGTTTGAATTATAATGCCATTGTGTCAATTTGCATTATTAACATGAGTAATATTTTGTTCACAGGTTGTACTGATGACATCTTTACTAGCGATCATTCTCCTGTTTTTGCTACATTTCAAATTGGAGTAAATGCTCAGTTACCCAAACCAGGTCTGTAAACTAATTTACAATTGGATTGCCTCACTTTTTATAAGAATGTTTTTAAATGATACACTTTTAGCAACAGCTTAGTTACTTGATTTATAATTAAGACATGATAGAACATAACTGGATTTGCTTTTATTCCCAACCTTACTCATACAGCTACCAAATCATTTCATATATACTGTATACATTGTTACGCTGGACATTTGCTACAGCATACTGAAAAACAGGTTCACACTGGGTTCATTGAATTGATGTTAAAGTGTAAGCTTTTTATCTTTATATGTTTTAGAACTGGATCCAAGCACAGTTTCACAACTAGCCTGGATTGAACTGGAGACTATTGAGGCCATAGTCAGGACTGCTAGCAAGGCTAAGTTCTTCATTGAGTTCCACTCCCGGTGTCTTGAAGGTGCCTCTTGTTTAATCATTTTCAGTAATATTAAAGGACTCCAAAGACTCATTTGTCTTTTTTTTAATTGCCATTTACTAATAAGGTGCAAGTTTTTTTCCTCTGTTGTCTCCTTCCTATGTAGAAACACGCCGTTCAGCTGAGAATGACTCACAGAACTCTGAGGTGCCAGGGTTCCTCAAACTGGGTTGGTCTTCGAAGCAATTTCCCAAGGTACAGAAATTTAACTGAGATATGTCTATTTCCTTGTATGTCCTGAGCTGATTAAGTGGATAAACAATACCTATTACTCTATCTGAATGACCACATAATACATATTGGCATAGTTTTGTTTATATAGGACTGTGTGTGATGTAGATTTTGTATATAGGCTTAGTTTAGTGTTGTAAATATAAAAGAGGCCAAAAGTCTGTAACCACTAGTTGAAATACTTCTACAGTGAAACCTCGGTTAACCTCAATTAAACCTTTCCATAGTGTGTGACAAAATTAATGATAACTAAAGCCAAAGTTCCCATAAGGCATAATGATAATTCACTTAATCTGACAAAATATTATAACAACTATTAACCAAAATATTAACACTATCTTATATCTACCACTGAACTAAACAAGCACAATAAACAATGCAAATGTTTCAGATTAATGTGTGGGGTGATGCTCACTCAACAAGACAAAAAGAGAAACATGTTTTGTAAGGCTTGTAGTTGTCCCCTCTTTCAGGTTTTCTCCTCAACCCAGACAGCAGTGAGCTTTGGCATGTGAAATATAAGCATGTGGAACAGATGGACACTCGTACTCACGTTGATGGATACGTCACTACTTAGTTTATTTACTACAATGAATGTAATAAACTTGCTCTTATAGCTTTTCTAGACGTTCATACATGAATTTAAAGCTCAGAGGCGATACTAATAGAAACAAAAAAGATAAATAAAATAAACAAGCTGTGTTCAGTAATCCTTTCTTGTCTAGTTCAGCACAACACTGTTACTACACAGTGCAACAATGGGCCTGAGCTTCTCATTTTGAGGGTCTCAATGAAACAATACACATTTTACAGGCCATAACAGTTGGTTATTGACGAATATGTGAGTAGATGCTTTGTTTTCGTGCAATAAGTGGCGATTCATGCGGGCACGCCGACCAAAACCAGGTGGATGGCCGATAACTGGGACAAAATTTTGCCAAAAAAACAAAGTGTACGATAACTAGGGTAAACCGAGTTGTTGTTTTTTTTTGTTTTTTTTTACAAATAAATTTACATTTTTAAAAATGTATTAGTATTTGGTATGTTCAGACTTTTGCTGATGGCATGCACTTATGCTAATTTAGATTCCACAGTATAATGCGTATGATCTGATGATCCCTGTTATCATAACATGAATACTGTATTCCAAAGAGCATCTTGTGATATTAGTGTGTGCTTAGCTTTCTCTGTATTTAAATGCCTCATAAATGCTCAAAGGTTTTGATCTAGTGACTGTTGGGTAAAAGTCCATTGTAGGAATTACTTATCTATTTTTCCTTCTGCCATATAAACAATGTATAATCCCTAAAGATCCTAACAAATACTTTCAGTAGTATATTTTCATTAGTATATTTTAGTATTTTTTTTGTATTTGCCCCCACTGTAGTTTAAGTATGTTTGACGGTTGCTGTAAATATATACATAATGCTTTCTTTCTAGCTTCATCCCAGTGTCTCAGATATGGAGTATCTTCAGGACCAGCATTTACTGCTCTCTGTGAAATCATGTGATGGATTTGAGTCATATGGTATGTTGTGAGCTCTTTATGATATACATTGGTGCTTGAAAGTGTGCGAACCTGCTAGAATTTTCTACATTTCTGCATAAATATTACATATAGGTGAGTGGCAAAAGTATATGTTTGGATAGCAATAAGCACAAGTAAATGTTTATGGTATCGGTTGATCAGTTCTGCACATTACTTTGTGGGTTTTAAATCCTTCCTACGTGGAGAACAGCTTCAGCGTTGGGGTGATTTCTGTTTTGGAGGTTTCCTCACCAGAAAGGCTTTTACAACATTTTAGCATTTCAACCTCAGTATTTTGACTTGGCCAGTCCAGTACAATGTTTTTAGTCTTGTGTGCTTACAGTTGTTAAGTTAAATTCTGTTGAGCTTGAGTTCATGGAGAGATATTTCCCTTTATGATTTGTCTGTATCATTCAGAATTCCATCGATGATATTAAGCCATCCTGGTTCACATGCAGCAAAACGGACCCAAACCATGATATATATTACCACCATGTTTCACATATGGGCTAAGGTTCATATGCAGAGTTTTTCGTTTTCGACATTATCCGACATTATCCATTATCCTTATTAAATCAGGTCTCTTAGAGAGCTCCAAACATTTCTTTTAAACTCCTATATAGGAGTTTTAGCTTTAGAGTGTTAGGGTTCCTACCTTCCCCCGGAGCGTTCGACCGTCCTCGCCGGTCACCATTACAGAACGATCGGTAAGGCGGCCTATATATCCATTATCTTAATTATGTCCTGATCCCAAACAGCTGCTTCACATCCTATAAAGGCGTGGTTTTAGCGCTGTTCAGGGCCAGGTCATTGTTATTCCATCGGGATTCCATCTCTGTTCGGTTCGTGCGTCCGACCACCAGCGCCCTTGCGCCCTTCCGCGTTCCCGAAAGATAGTGGTCGAAGGACTAGTTTGGGTGGGTTACCCCCGAGGTAAATTCGTTTCTTAGGGGCACTTTGAGAGTTCACCCGTTCTGTATTTAAGAGATGCCCCAAAACCGTGCTTTCTGCATGTCTGCCCCGACTGGCGCTTTGGCGCCCTCTCGCGACAAGTTCGCACGTTGCTCCCACTCAAGAAGCAACCTTGGGCCCCTTTATCCTTTCGTTTTTTTTGTGTTAGGAGCCTTACGCTCCGCTCTTATTTCCCCATTCTTATTATACGTCGTTAGATATGCTTATCCCACATATCTCAGTCCTAATAAAAATCACCACATCTCCCTAACATAGAGTGATTCAGAATCTGACATTTCAGGTCATATATGCATACAAATGTATAACATTCTAAAGGTGTCTCAAATTTCAAGCCCCACTACACTTAATATTTTATGACCAGCTTCATTAAAGGTTGGCCATTGTCTTATTTCAGGTGAATGCTGTGTGGCTTTGCAATCAGTTGTATGTGGTTCCTCAGAGTGCTTTGAGACATGTCTGACACACAGGGGTGAAGAGATGGGTTCTATCCGTGGCCAAATCAAAGTCCACATACCAATAAACAGGCGACGGACACGAGAAAAGACCTACAGTCAGTATAGTCTTGTCTGTACTTGTGTTCATTCTTTTCAGTCCCATATAGACTCCTTTTCTTCACTGTGCCTACTTTTGGTTCTCCATAAGTCTTTAACTTTCAGTTCCTCTGTTGTTACTGCACTACTTTTTCTTTCATTTGTTATGGCTTCTTCTTTTGGCATAGAAATGGCAAGTACATCCTTACGGAACCCCCCCCCAACCCAATTCTATTCTTTCTAAAGTCTATTGGCATTTAATATGTATTGTTTCTGCCCACTATACAGAATGGATATCTGTTGAGAAAGATCAAAAGGGGTTTGTTAAAGCCCCTTGGTCTCCCCCACCTGTCCGTGCACCCAGCAATCAGTGAGTACCCAATGTACCAGTGAGTTCCAATGTAATGTGAGTACTCATGATGTTGATAGGATGTGAAACTTTAAAGAGGATGTTTGGTAAGCTGACACACAGTCTTAAATAATCACTGCTGACCATTGGCATTCATTTTTTTCCCTGAATCTTTTACAGAGGACCATCACCCTCCCACACTGTGTCTCCTAGTAGTTACACTAACCCTGCATACTTCATTTTTGAGGGCATTCCCATTTTGCGCCAAGTAGAAGAGGATCCCTTACCTAGGGAGCCCACTGTAGTGTGGGCCAAAGATTCTGTAATTCAACTTCCTAAAGTTACAGGAGCTCAAATCCACAATTATAGAGCCGTTCGTAGATCTGACTTAATAGAAATTGATATTCCTGGGTCCCTGCCTCCATATATGCCCTCTTCTGATCACCAAATTCAACATAGCCCTCATCCTGTTTCCTCATACCAGCTTTTTTCTGGACCAAATCTAACGAACGCTTCCCATAAACAGAAAATCGCCACTTCTTTTCAGCCACAGATTCAACCACCTAACATATTTCAGGATACTGTATTTCCCAGGAAGAAAACAATGGGTAAATCTATGAACAGTTCCAGCTTTGCACATGATATGCAGGTCATAAGTAAGAAGGACTATACCAGGTTGCACCAGGAGCAACCAGTACCAGTGCGCAATGGACCAAAGCTCTACCCCTATATGTCTACCAGAGTTCCCCACTCTAGGTCTCGGGTTCCCTGGATGGTGGAACAGGCACCTGCACCTTCAGGAGATAACTCACTTACCGCTCTACAGATTGCCAAATCATTGAGTGAAGTGGACTTTTGGTCAGCAGACAAGAAGTTCCCTTTAAGATCAGTGCTACCCAGACATGGATATGATTACAACTTAGCATCTGAGAGTAGTTACTGCTTGGGAAAAGAGGTGAGTATAAAGCTATATAAACTTACAGGCTATATACAGTCAAGCTAAAGCTATATAAATCTACATACCATTGTGAATGTGTTTCACCAGCATTCAGTATGCTTTTAAAAATCTGTAAAATTGTTCATGTCACATTCTCTGTTGTTAAGGAGGTAATGGTTTGTAGAGATGGGGCAAACAATGTGACGGAAGCTGTTGATCAGTTCCATAGAGTAAACAATGTCTTGCCAGTTAGAGCAGATAGCCAGATAATGTTTAATTTGATCTCCTGCCAAGTCGTATTTCAGGTGACAGGTACAGCATGACTTGTTGGTGGAAGTGTATGAGAATTGCTTTCTATCATTTGTACACGCCTCATTATCACATGTCCAGATCAGCACTCACATTATCTGTCCACCAGATTCTGATTTAGGTTTTGTCTCACCCAGGCCACATGCATTTCCTACTGCAGTAACTCTTCACCTGGACACAAATATTTCCACACTTAGTGACTAACTATTATAGTTCAGCTGTGGAGTCTCTGGTGAAATATGTTGTGTGTTGTTAATGTAAGGATGATTACATGGAGTTTTAAATACATGTGATTATGTGAGGTGTATATGACCTACAGGTGACAACATGGTGTGTATTGTCATGTACAGGTGTTTATGTTGTCTGTATTTTAATGTAGAGGTTATTACATGGTGTGTTGTTACACTGTTCTCAAATAATACGGGATATTTCGTTATGGGTTATTTCATTTTTGAGCATCCCCTAATTATTGTGAGCAGTATTATATATACAGTGCATCCGGAAAGTATTCACAACGCTTCACTTTTTCCACATTTTGTTACGTTACAGCATTATTCCAAATTGTATTATATTAATCTCTTTCCTCAAAATTCTACACAAAATACCCCATTATGGCCATGTGAAAGAGTTTTGAGAGTTCTGAAAATTTATTACAAATAAAAAACTAAGACATTACATTTACGTAAGTATTCACAGCCTTCGCCATGAAGCTCAAAATTGAGCTCAGGTGCATCCTGTTTCCACTGAT
>JAVSBV010000138.1:3311897-3325260 GCA_033117975.1 Parotocinclus spilosoma | reverse complement strand
CATATATATAGAAAGAGAGAGAAAGACAGAGAGAAAGCGAGAGGTTATGTGATTCTATGGATTTTTCTTTGTAAAACTACATGGCCAGTTTTGAGGGTCTGGTCCTGTGCTTTACAGTACTTCTGTCACCCCTGGCAAGGTGACCATCCTCGTCTTCATCCCCACAATTCATTTTCCTGTCAGAAGCATGAAGTTCCACCACCATTTGTCGGCCAAAATGAATTAATCAGTAATCCCCAAAACTCATCTCATCACACGCAATGTAATTAATTAATTTGGAGGGCGATGGATAACTCTTAATTAAATTAGGCCTCTCTTAATGAGGTCTTTACACAGGCTAAATTTATGGACGGTATCTCCATAATCAAGTGCATGGCAGACAAATGAGATTTGTCTTTTTCACCTCAAATCACTATTGGATTAGACATAAAAGAGCCTATGATTAATATATCAATTTATACTTGTTTGTTTTGTTCTCCAGGATTTAATAAATTACCTTGCATAATTAGTTCAGCCAGTGCAGCTGAGCTTTGCTTTCCCCAATTATTGCACAAATTATCATTAAATATTATTTTAAAAATAATTTACTGATAGGAACTTGGTGGCATTAATCATATTACACAATTAGGTTTATTTAATTAATTACTGAAATGCCTTGCAAATTAATTACACTCTTCCACAATATTATCTTCCGCAGTTCCATCTAATGGGCCTTTTGCAAAGTGACTGTTTCTTTTTTATATAACAGGCCCAGATGAGTGGGATCTCAATTATGTTTAAAACAAAAGCCAGCTGCTTGGCCTCACTTGGAGCAAGGCAAAATCAGACTACTCAGCACTCCTGGCTAAACAACAAAAAGGAAAATGTTTCCATTGTTTTGAAGAAACGGTTGTACATGCCACTGATTCAAAAGATACATAAGGAATAATTGGGTCAGTAATTAGCCAAGATAACATAAATTCTGTGTAAATGTTGGTCCAGATGCATGGCGATGTCTTATGTATTCTAAATGCAATTCCAAATTGTATTTAATTTTGCATAAAATGCTGTAGGTGTAACTTAACTAATGCAACACAGCCTTTTGTACAGTTTTAACATTATTAATATTGAGTCAATCTTATCCTTAATTCACTGTGCTCTAATGATGTGACTAGGGTAATCCTAACCTTCCCTTTGAATTTAAACAATGCCTACTATACCACCAAGAACTCAGTGGTTCAGTCAAAACATATTTATAGTAATTTTCTGCCTAATTGATTTGCTGGTTTAATTGAAATGAGCTTTCAGTCTGTAGAAATAAATGGAGTTTTTAAACTATTTTCATTTAACGCATCATGTACCAAATGTGCTGGCATGAATAGTTTGGTGAAAATTTTCTCCTGAAAGTTGGAGATAATATGGGTAATATGTAAACATAATTTAACTGTAGGAAGAAATTGTGTATTCAGCCTGTGCGCTGGTTGTTAATGCTTCTGCAGATGATTGGAGCACATTCACTTTATGCTGCATTAGAACATGTCACATGTATCACTTGCTCAGTCTTCCAGTCATGTAGGGCGCAAGCACTACAGTCATGTCTATATAGATAAAATAATAAAATAATAAAATATTATGCACATAGAACCACAGTCATAAATGTCCCTAATCACAGAATGCCATAAGGTAAAATAATATAATAAGGTACATTGAGAAAGGAGACCTCAACACAATAAGGAACACCTGCCAATAAATTACATACTACTGTACTGATAGTGACAAGCATAAACTAAAAGACATCTCTTTGACAGTGGGATTGGGTGATATAAGCCATTAAATAAATTATATTAAATCAGTAGCTTGCAAAAATAAACAACAAAACAACATGTTGGATTTCTTTTGGCTTCTACCATTTGGGGTCACCACAGCAGATAACCACATAGTAGGTTAGGCATAGCTTTTATTTACAGAATCCCATCCTGATGCAATTCTACCTATTTTATTTAAGCTTTAGACCAGCATTAGAAGTAAATATTCAGGGCTTTTTCCCTATCAAACCTACCTGGGACTAAACCCAGGATCTCTATCTACTAAGTCTGCATAAAATTAAATAAGCTTGCTTACTTTCAATGGCAATTTTATATCTGAAGTTGTCTTTCAGAGATATAGCACCTTTGCCCCACACATCTAGAAGCTGCAGGATCCTCACTCTGCTTTCACCCAGAAAAGTGGAGCAGAGTGACCTGACTGGTCATGCTTCGTCTGGTGGATTAGAAAGATTACAGCATTGTCTGTGCCCTCAGGTACTGTGAAAAAAATTTGTCAGAAATCGTTCATGCACAGTTGCATTTGGAAGTGTTGCAACAGGTGACGTGGTGGGTTTTGGTATGAAGTAGCATTTTTTTTACTTTTGCTGGTCTAAAATGTTATAAATCCTTTCTAAAATACTTTGTATTTGCATTTAGCAGAAACATTCCACAACTATGTTACCGTCGCCCCCGTAAATATCAGGAAATTTTGTAACGCGTATAATTACCCCTATCTTCTGTGCAGACAGCGATGACATGTTTTTGGGTCCTGAGTGTGCCTTCAGGCTAAGTTGCCTTTAAACACACAACAGAATATGTGAGTTGGGCCTCCTTTGATCTCAAAGTCACTGCAATGGCAAAAGACTTCAATAGGCTTCCACACATTTCTATGGTACACTTTTGATTCACCAGTAAATAGAGTAATAGAGAAGATTGATATATACACACATAAACACACACACACACACACACACACACACACACACACACACACACACATATATATATATATAAATATATAAGTAAATATATAATATATATAATATATATAATGTCCCCTAATTAAATATCCTCTAATTTTTGTTAGCGGTGTACATATATGTTGCATGCTTGTTGGTGCTAAACACCAATTTCAACAACTGTTGATAGAAATTGCCATGTCTAGGGTGTACAGTGAATGGTCCAAAAACGAGAAAATGACAAGTGATCATCAGTTTCCATGGTAAAAAAAAAGCTTTGTTGAAAGCAGAGGTCAGAGGAGAATGGCCTGTTTTGTGTTGATAGAAAGCACACAGTCATTCAAATAACCACTAGTTACAACCAAGGTACACAGAACAACATCTCTCAATGCACAACACAGTGAAACTTGAAGCTGATTGGCTACACCAGATACCACTCTTGTCAGCTAAGGAGAGGCAACTACAACTTGCCTACCTGCATATTTTCGCTGCTCATGTTCATTCCCTTACGACCACAGTGCACCCATCTACTACGCCCTGCGTCACAAAGCTCAAATAATCTCAAACTGGTTTCTCGACCATGACAATTAGATCACAAAACTCAAATAGCCCCCACAGTCACCAGATCTAAATCCAGCAGAGCATGGTTAAGAAGGTGGTTTATGAGAGGAGTTAAGGCTATAGTGTAAGCTTTTACAGACATGCTTGCTATTATACATACAAGATATTTATCCTAGGAGTTCCACAGAACCATTTATAAATGTTTACTTCAAGTTCAATGCAATATTAGTATTGAGTGTTAGAGATGTTTTGTGTTTTTGTTCAGCATAGCGTTTTCTTTCTTTGTTTTTATTTAATTTGTTCACAACTTTTCGTCATTACAGATTTTCCTAATTGAAAATTGTAAACGAAACACCTATAATGCAATGAAGTATTGTTTGCTTATGATTGATTATGATTCGATGAATCGGCATTAATGACAGATTTATTCGTTGATAGTTGAAGATCATTTTTGTTTAGTTATCGTCACAACGCTGACCATAAATGTTTATGGAAACGCAAGAACATCAAACCAGATGATTTATTATTTCCTGTGTCTGAAAGGACTAATTTAACTTTGAATCATTGTTTATTTGCTGGCTTGTTTCAAACAATAATCTGTACTGTGCTTGGGCAAAATATAACGATATGGCATCCTATATACGTTAAACTTAATATTTAATTATAGTACTGGAAAAAATATCGGAAATAAGGATCTTGCGTGAGCAGTATTACTTTGTTATTATTATTATTTATATTCTTCATCATTAAAAGCATAACATTCAAACATGTAACAGTTAAATGATATGGTAAATTTACTTCTATTTATTAACTATACTATTCATTTTAAAATATACATTTTTGTGAGCAGTGTAATTATGTAGTTTGTATTTCTGGGAAAGTTAATGTGTTCTTTATAACTTAAAGCTATTTTCTCCTTTTTTTTATTTATTTATTTGTTTTCTTTACTTTATGCTACTAATTAGAGTAGAACTCAGGTCTTCCGGACCATCTTGTTAGCAAATGAATTGGCATTTACGGGTTTCAGAAGAAGAATGGATGAGAAGAACCGGGGCTAATTTAGTGTCATGAATATATTTTTAAAAAGCTAAAATAAATAAGGTGTCAAATATGTTAATTGTAGGTGTAGATAATCTATTTTAGTATTAAAACAGCACGTCTATAGGATACGATAGACTATAGCAATCGAAGATAATATTGTACAAAGCCCATATAATTAGTCAGACTGCATTAGAATTTAATTGTAGCAATTCTACTGACAATTGTAATCGTATTATGTAGCTATGTATGCACAAGCTTGGCACTCTAAAAGAATAAGCACATAATGGATCTTTTATATTTAATGCCACCAATGATTATTCAATACAAAGGGTTGTGGTCGGTATAAGAATTAAACTAAACTGGTCTGCACAGCAGTGAGAGAGAGGGTTTGGTCCTTTGCTCCGGACCTTTAGATAATTAGGAAATTTGGTCGAGTACAAGCCCTCATTACCGAGCCCGAGAGTGCCTCGGAGTTTTCCTTCTCCCGCTGTCTCTTGCATTTCCGTAAGCAGATTACAAGAGGATGTATTCCAGGGAGTACACGGAGAAATCAACAGTGTGGACAAATGGGTTAGTTAAACCCTGCGCGCGCTAATTAGACGTTTGGTGACTGTGGACAGCAGATCCAAATCTCCCGCATTCACATTCATTCCGCCTGATCCCGTTCCTACAAATCAATCTTTTAAGCCGCAATTCACCTCTTGGTGCTCAAATCCGATCATATGACCAATACTTAATATTATGAACAACGATGGTTCAATCCAGCTTTATTTCAGTTAGTGTTATGAGGAGAGGCATGTCTGCATAGTTCTGAATTTAATAAGGAGACATTATATATATATATATACAAAGAGAGAAAGAGAGAGAGAGAGAGATTATTTTAGATATAATTTGTTTCTTTGCAGCCACAAAATATTTGCACAAATATTTTAATCCGATCTATATCTGCTGTGTAGGATTTTTTTAATTTGCCATGAAGGATTACTCAAATTTCCCCAATACCACATTGATCTGAAGTACAGGTAAGAGCAGATCTCACACTATTTCCTAGCCTTATTAGTGTGTGGTGCTAAAAGTCACATCTGAATATTCAGTAGTTTAATCGTTCACACTCCGTGCTATGAATCTCGCAGGACACGACGTGTGTTAACTGACGCCCTTCTCGATGGGGGCTTGTAATCATTTGCTGGTGTAAAGTTTGCCCGAGGCGAGAGAAGCGTAATCCTCCCTGCACTTAATAAATCAACCGCACACACAAGCTGCGAATTTCGCCTCATTTGTAATGCGCATGCAGCATACATAAGGGACCCGCTGCTTTACAATTTCATTATTTTACACGTAGACCAGGTTAGCACCAGAGGACAGATATGTGCCATTACAATTAATTAAAGTAAAATAACTACAGTGTTAGAAGCAGTTAATCTCAAGCTCGCTAGAGGGTGCTACTGCATCACTATTTCTCTAGCATGCGTCCGTGTCAGTGAGGCTAAAATCAGGATTCCCTTTTACAGCGGCAGCTTTTAAACACCGATGATCGCAGTCCTGTTCACACATGCTAATTTCTGCATTAATATCCGTGGTAACTCTAGCAGTTACAAATCGGCTACTGTAAGTTACAACCAGTGCGCACAGTTTATTCAATCACTAAGGTGCAATATAACTGTAAACCTATGTATATAGGCTACATATAGAGCCTCGTGGTAATGTATTAGTGAATAAATAAGCAAAGTTCATTAGTCCATTAGTCAGGTCATTTATTGCAACTATGAGCTGCGAATTTGATTAAAATAATATCTACATAAGTTACTCCTGCTAAAGCAGTCAGAATTGTAGTAATCTACGATACTATAACATTAATAAGTTACATAGCCTATTGGAAGTACAGAAGCTTTCACATTTTTTTGTTTTGTCTTTCTGTTTCACCAATTTTCCTTTAAAAAATCATCTCGCATTTCAGACCAACATGCATTGCATTATAGAGCTGTGTTCTACATTGTGTGTTTAACAGCTTATATCTCTTTTGCTTATCAGTATAAGAATTGTCATGGCAATTATCTGACTTGCCTAAATTACATTTAAACCATAAAACCAAAAAAAATAAATATATAAAAGTATTTCCAGAACCTTTAAATAAACAACATAGCTCGAGCCATCGTCAAGAACAGTAAGTAATATATTTAATGAATTATGATACATTTAAATGAATTAATCTAACAAAATATAGGTGTGTACATATAAAGGTGTATATCTGTTAATGAAAGCTGGTTTTAATATACTGTTCATAAAAATTTAGGGGATATTTTAAAATGAAATATCCCTTAATGAAATATCCACTAGCTTTTTTGTGAACAGTGCAGTATATTTATCACAAACACCGGCACATTAAGAAACTACTTGTTAACCTATATTTATAGCCTATTTATAGTTTGTCGTTTTGACTATTAAGAGTGAAGTGCTAAATGATGTTATATTTGATTCTGTTCACATTTTGATTTGTTTGAAAGCCTACTGAAGTTAAGTTTATTACTTATAAATGGCATAAAGCGGTACGGCAGAGTGGGCTGTCTATCTAATGAACCTTACATTAAGAGCAAATACGTGTAAAATAAAAACACTTGTGTAATATGTGTAAAAAAAAAAAAGTCATGCCTGGTTTAAACTCTTCTGCCTAAGTGCGGTGAAATGAAAATAAGCTGGAGGCTCGGTCGCGCGCTGTTTGGCTGCTGAACTCGCGCGCTGATTGGCCAGATCTCCCTCGTATTGTTATGCTGTCAATCCAAATCACATGGCCGAGCCACTATTAACAGCTGAGCTTGGCGCCTAACTTTGCAGAGTTCTGTGTCACAGCAGAGCAGATCAGAGCTGAGCGCAGGGAGCTGACAGCAGACACGCAGGAACTTAGTAGATTAACATAGTCTACAACTTTATACAACTTCTCGTCCTTAGCTCGCAAACTTTGACTGCTGCTTTTGTGCTTGTTTTTGGTTAGATCTTTATAAAGGCACGAGCCTTTTTTAAACTTTTTTTTTTTTTTTTACTTGTGGTAGAACTTTCAGCTTTTTACGCGCGGTGGGCGATCGTTAAAAAGCCGTTTCAATGTATAACATGATGGAAACCGAGCTGAAAAGTCCGCTGCCTCCGCAGTCCAATGCGGGCTCGGCACCGGGCGGGAAAAGCAGCGGCGGTGCGAGTGACCAGGACCGAGTAAAGCGTCCGATGAACGCCTTCATGGTCTGGTCTCGGGGCCAGCGCAGGAAGATGGCGCAGGAAAACCCAAAGATGCACAATTCTGAGATCAGCAAACGCCTGGGCGCTGACTGGAAACTGCTTACCGACGCCGAGAAGCGACCGTTTATTGACGAGGCGAAGCGTCTGCGTGCCATGCACATGAAGGAGCACCCGGATTACAAATACCGGCCAAGACGCAAGACCAAGACTTTGCTGAAGAAAGACAAGTATTCGCTGCCCGGTGGTCTTCTGGCTCCCGGTGCTGGTGGAGTGAACAGCGCAGTGGCTGTGGGGCACCAGCGCATGGAGGGCTACGCACACGTGGCCAACGGCTGGACGAACGGCGCGTACTCGCTGGTGCAGGAGCAGCTGGCCTACCCGCAGCACCATGGCATGAGCAGTCCTCCTCCTCTCCAGCAGATGCACCGCTACGACATGACCGCGGGTCTGCAGTACCCCATGATGTCTACAACGCAGACCTATATGAGCGCGGCGTCCACCTACAGTGGCGTGTCCTACGCGCAGCAGAGTCCCGGCGCAGTGGGCCTTGGCTCTGTGGCCTCCGTGTGTAAGACAGAGCCGAGCTCTCCACCGCCTGCCATCACGTCTCACTCACAGCGCGCCTGCTTAGGAGACCTGAGGGACATGATCAGCATGTATCTACCCCCCGGAGGAGACAGCGCCGAGCACAACACACTGCAGAGCAGCCGCCTTCACAGCGTGTACCCACATTACCAGAGCGCAGGAACCGGGGTCAACGGCACACTGCCCCTGACCCACATCTAACATACCCGGCTTTTAGGGGTGGTGGACGAGCACGGAACAGAGATGTCGAACTGCACATTACCCTAACCCACATTTTAAAGACTAATTTCTAGGGGTAGTGGAGTCGACATGGTGATTGGAACACTACCCCGGCCCAGATTTAAGAGACTCGTGTTAGGGGTATAGTGAGGGAACGGGAGGGTGGTTAAAAAAGGACTAACTAAGTACTTCGGATACTTGAACATTTATTCTTTGCAAAAAAAAAAATCGCAGTTCAGTTTTGTTCAAAGAATGAACTTATTTTTAATCTCAATGAGTTGTCCGTTTAAAAAGAACTTTATGACATATCACGAACTGCGTTCACGCTCAATTAACCTGCATTGCAAAGGAGCTTTTTTTTTATCATAAGCTAATGCAATCAATATGTGCAGAAGAATCAAACTTCTGACTTAAATGCCGTCAGATTTTTTTTCTCTCTGAATACAAGAATGGCACATGACTTCATGAAAAGGTCGGTGTATAATTGAAACACTGGAGAAAGAGTATGTTCACTCGTTTAATGTTTACACTTAATTGTAGAAAGTCAGTTCCCAAATTTGTGTCTGTTATGTTATTCGTTTAGGATTTTTTAAATGAAAGAACTGTGCTGGTCGCGAGCGCAAAGTTTGTTTTTATTTATAGTACTTTTTAAAGTTTGTGAAACATAGCCTGTGTCTCGTTGAAAAATGTCTGCTTTTCGTTTCAGTTTCTAATGTGTATATTTTTCTGTGGGACGGAGAGTTTTATTTAAAACTGGCGTTTCTACTTATTTTTAAACCATCCTTTATTCTGAAATGTTGAATAAATTTGTACAAAAGAAACATCATGTCTAGATACATTTATTTTAAGACTTATGCTAGTGGTCATCGTGACTCTTTACTGTTTAGACAGTAAAAGGCATGGGGTTTACTGATTTTGGCTAAATGAAGAAAGGAACTGAAAAAAAATGTACTAAATTGTAGTAAAATGGTGTTTGACTAACAGGAATTCTAACAAGTCTTGTCAGTGCCACTGAATTAGGCTTTCTATAGTAGTTTTAATAAAAGCTACAAATAAAAACTTACCATGTAGATTAAAATTAAAGTCATGTTATTTTAATTAATGTCTATGACACCATATTCAATTTCTCTTGCAGACTTTATGCTTAAGATGAGTTTCCGTCGTTTACTTTAGTGTGCATTAAGAGTAATGACCAATATCCAGCTTATAAAACAAGCCATAAAAACAATCTTTATGTAGTCTACTATTAAAACATTTATACTTCAATGAATCACAAAAAGTAAGTGAACCGAAAACATTTGTTTCTAGACCAGCCCCTTGCTGAATCTTGCTTCACTAGTTAAAGTATATTTTTTAAATAACAGACAAAGCTGTTTGGTTTATTCGGTCATTTTATTTACACTACATCATCCGAATCATTTAAAGAAAAAAAATATTTATTGTTAGGACCTATCCCCTTGACCAATACTTTTTTATTTAGCTATTGATAATATCTCATCAATAATAGTTTACTTAGTAATTAGCCATTGTCTCAGTTATTAAATTCAGTACTGTAATTTTAAAGTAGATTAAAGTGGATAATTGCATAAAGTTTTGCCCAACTTTGGACAAGAAAGCTTTGTGACTAACTGTCCTATTGCAAAAAAATGTATACTTTTCGTTTTTGTTAATTGCTTTGTCAATGTTATTGATTAAACTAAAAGCAAGTTGACAAGTCACACATATCATCAAATATAAATTGTTGTATACTCGGAAAAAAAGTGTCAGATCAGATTGTACATATGTACAACTTGTGTGCTATCATCAAGGCAATTATATATTCTGTAATGTAAAAAGGGGGAAACTTTTACCTAAAATAATGACATGAAATAATACATACATACATATATATATATATATATATTAAGTACATGTTTATTTTGAGATATTACTTCAGAAAGTCAATGACTCATGAAGGAAGGTCTGCTTCTCAAAGCATTACATATTGATCTGAGTGGCTTTCACAAACCGGATACATCAGCTCTCATTTTAGATTTCTTCAAAACACTTCAAAACAAAACACAAATCAAAGTGACAGTTCCCTGGCTACTGTGCTCCAGTAGCCTTATGCTGCAGCTGTATCTGACATCTTCACAGCAAGACCCCCTGCTGTAGTTGCCTGAACCAGCGCTAGGGCTTGGATGAGGCTGAAGGCCTTCCCACACACACTGTTGGGGTTTGATCTTCGGCCTTAATGTGCCGCTGGGATTAGCTCACTGCACCTCTATGGATGGCAGGAGATTAGATTAGGACCTCCATGCATTTCCTCGCTGGGTCTTAAATCACTTTAGTGTGATAGTGTCTGCCTGTCAGCTAATCACACACTCTAGATCATTTTTTTTTCAAGTAAGCTGCTTTGACTGCATGACTAAGCGCAGTTTGTGTCTGTGTGTAGGATTGAGCACATCGCATGGTGCCTCTGAGACATTTGGAAAGGTGGTTATACATATGGTTGAAGTGGTTTTCACTCAGTGACTTTTTAAGCACATGCACCTGTTGTGTTAAAAAATATATTGTTACCATAATATTACTATTTGCAGTAAAATATCATGAAAGCTGAAGCCTGGTACCTAGAAAATAAATATATTTCTCAGGCTTATAAAAGTCAGTGTTGTGACGATTGTTAAGTTTCAAGAAAAATTTTTTTTGTTGTACACTATTTAAGCCATGCACTTAAAATCCATGTATATTGCTCACAAAAATTGGTGGATATTTTAAAATGAATAGGAAGCGATTAAATAAAAAAGTCATGCAAAAGACTCAGTTATTGTGATTAAGTAGCAAGTGACATATTAATGGGGGTGAATAGAAGCAAACTGGACGAGAGTGACTGTTCAGTAGGGCGTATGGTCACCTGAGACTGCCAAAACACACTGACAGTGATGGGGCATGGGCAGGATCAGATTGTCCAGCAGTTCTTGTGGCATCCTTTTTGTATGCATTTTGAAATATCCTCTAATTTTTGTGAGCAGTGTATGTGAAACTTAAGTATTGTATAATATTTTTAAATGTCCTCTGCTTATAATTAAAGCTGTCAGTAAAGTCAGCACTGAGTCTTTAGAGACTGTTTCAAACAATGTTTGAATTAAAAAAAAATTCAAAAGCGATAGCTTATTTATTAGCTCAAATTAGTTACAAATCCTAATTAACTTAAACTAGAGAGATTGCAGCAATGGCTAAAACAGTGCAATATAGAAAGTAGACAATTCTCTTGTGCATTAAAAACTCCCAGAAGGGCAAGAGCCACCCTTGCCCCCAAAATAGGGGCCCAGCAATTAGTTCCTCTCTCCCCCACCCTTGACTGTCATGTGAAGCTCTGCTGTGCCCACTCAGCAAGTACAGGCATATCCTCACTTCCATCTGCCTATGACCTCACTGGGACTGTTTGTTTAACCCCTCTCTCTAAAACAACCCAATAATTCTCCACTGTATTTGGCACCATTCAAACAACACGTAAATATATGGCATCGTTTACTCATATCGGTTTCAATGGCAGCCTCATTTTTTCATTTATTACAGGAATGTAACATTACCTGTGTACTTATTTCTATTTTCTAAGATATAACTACATCCGACTTGGATTTAATTCTGTAACAAAGGAATAGCGAATAAACAACCTATCTATTCCTTTTGTCAGGCCAGATCTACAGGTTATACTAGGAATGTCTGGCTTGAAATTGGTGAGCATTCATCTCTCATTTGATTATAGTCTATTCTACACATAGGTCAGGGCTTATCAGTCAATAGGCTAAGCGTGAGTAAACAGGCAAGCAAGGTAACACGTACTTTGACAGTGTGAGGATGCCAGGAAATGCTCACAACTGTGTACCTGTGGTTGTATATTGATCAGTAGGGCGTTACGAGAGAGCAAGCTGACTGCAGGCAGTGCTGTCAGGCCTGTCCACTGGACTGAGGCTGCTGTTGGCCACCGGACTGACAGCCTAGTGGAGTGGAGTTAAGAGGAGGGGGTTCAGAAGCTTGAGGGCTGAGTTAATCCCCCCTGAACTGAGGCAGATGTTGTTAACGAGCCCCTCTCAGATCAACTACTGCCGTGGGAAAATGGCATCCAATCCTCATGGGGTCAGGGTTTTGAGCTGACCCTCACTGACTCATCCCACCTCTCAGAGCCGGCCATTCTCTTTCATTTTATTTAGGTGGGTTGCCATTGCCACCTCTCAAGCCTATTGGCATTAACACTGGCATTAGAGTAAACACTACATTCACTGCCTTGGGTTATGTCTATCTTTCATTAACTAACTAAATAATAAAGGGCTTGTACTATGATTTATTTTGTGATGGCTACAAGCATTGCACCCATTTTGTAAGTGTGTTATGTTTATGACTCTAGCCTCAAATCTCACAAGAATGAAGAGAGGCAAGTTGGAATAAAAATAACTGCAATGCACGTTTGAATGTCTAACCTGATGACAGTTGGAGTTAATCTCAGGCTGAACAATGGATATGTGCGTGTTTGCCAGCTTGCTTGTCCTGTTGTTCGGATGTCTGCTATTAACAATACCTGCGGTTGGATCTCTGTTATGTGTACTAACCAGAAAGAATGCTGGGAGTGGGTGGACTAAAGGTCAGCTGTAGCTCTGTGTCAGGTTCATCCATAGAGTCCAGGTGCAAAAACCCTATGCTAACATCAGCAGTCTCAGAATTATTATGAATGGAACCTGACTGTTTAAACCTTGTTTACCTGAGGATGCTGACTAGAGCAGGTATCAAAATGTTGTGCTAATGTTGACAAACGGGAATATAAGAATAGATTTATGTAAGCTTAGAGAGACAGATGACTTTAATGGCTAGACTTAATTGTGAAAGTTGATCAGAGGAGAAACAGAAGTGAGTCATTTCATCATATTGTTGATTAAATTTGGTGCTGTAAAATTCTAAAATAATACAGTACGTTCATCAGTCATCTTTGGTGGAAGAACAGTGTTTGCT
>JAVSBV010000138.1:3270737-3288706 GCA_033117975.1 Parotocinclus spilosoma | reverse complement strand
ATATAATATAATATAATATAATATAATATAATATAATATAATATAATATAATATAATATAATATAATATAATATACAATTCTGCCATATTTAATAAGTTCTAATTCTACATTTATACATTATGGGATTATAAAATGTCACAGAGGGCATTTTGAAACTTCTCTCACTCCTTTTCTTACTCCCCTCAAGCTATTCAGATTCCAGTCATCTACTTGGCTTCGTCCCATAGTGGTTGCCATACCAACCAGCAAATTGGTTAGCAAGATGAGTAATGATGTGATGGGGAAGAGCTGGAAGGAACCAACAAAGAACTTATTACAGCTGGGTCTTTTCATAGGGCAACTATTGTTGTCAAGTGCACATGATATTAACCTACCTCTCCCTGGGCTTCCTATCCTCACAGAGCAGCATATATGTGTGTGTATCCTACTCAGCACCCACCTAGACAAAATGAGAGAGAGAGAGAGAGAGAGAGAGAGAGAGAGAGCAGTGTTCTTCTATCACACAATTGCACTTATTCACCTTTTAACACCTTACTACCTCTCCTAGCTAGAGGATGCCCCGAGACACTTGCTGACATCACTTTGTACCAATGGCAGCTGGTGATTATTAAAACTGGGGAATCACAAATGTATTCACAATTACATTCAAAAAGTTATCCGTCCAGAAAAGTAGCAATTGATAAGTTTACACTTATCAATTGTTATTATTTAATTGTTATTATGACGTCCTTATCCAGACCGGCTTACAACCCTAGATCAGAAAATTTTGGACAGTATGGACAATGCATATACAAAAACACAGTGTTCTTAAATGTATTTTTACTTTTATTTAAAAAGTTTTGCAGACCGTATGAACCTGAGATATTTCATGTTTTGTCTCGTCAACATAATTCCATTGGTTAATAAACCTGCAAACCTGCCTCCAACAAAAAAAATGAGACTGTAAAGCATTTACCGCTTTATAATGTTGCCATTTCTTTTCACCAACTTTAAAAACATTTTGATTTAGAGGATACCAAGCAGTTTAATGTTTCAGGTGTTACATTGTGCTGCTCTTCCTGCAAACACATCCGAAAGATTACGGGTTTGTCAGTGTCACATTTTTTGTTTCAAAATTATTTTCCGAAAATGATACGGAATACTGATTCATCTGACCACAATACCGTTTTCACAATGGGATGGCCCAACCTAGATGCCTGGGAGCCCTGAGAAGTTGATGCTGCTTCTGGACATGGTTAACATAAGGTTTCTTTTTTCACTGTAAAGTTTTCAGTGTCATTTATGAATGCAACTCTTTGTTGTGGTGTTTGACAAAGGTTTTCCAAAGTAATACCTTGCTCATGTGTTCTGTCAGCTATTGATGGGTGATTGTTTTTGATGCTGTGCCTTCTGAGTGATTGAAGATGACAGGCGTTGTGCCCTTGCCCTTTACTCACTGAAATTCTTGCATAATTTCTTGATTCATTTAAATAACTTTTTTGTAAATTGGGGTTGTCCATTTGGATGTACAGAATTTAGCACGCACCATTATCCAGAGCAACTTACAAAAGCACTTTATATTCTTTCCAAAAGACAAAACATCATGTTTGAATGTTTGTTTGTTGTTGTCGCAGTTTCAGTCTTCACTGATCAATTGACTATAGAATTGATACAATATTACAATCCAAACAATTGCAGGTTAAGTATGTGCACAAAGATAAAACAGTGGCAGCTTAACAGAGGTGGGTTTCAAAGAGTGGACCCTCTGGAACACTTATGTTCTCTATAAATATATATCTTGTTGTTTATCATTAAGTTAGAATTGTTGATGCTTGTGCATTTAGGATGTTTTGGTGAAAGTTCATCTACAATGGAAGTACAACCACTGGCAAAAATGATGGAATAACCACTCTTGGCTGAATATATTTCAATTGTTTAATTTTGTAGAAAAAAGTGAATCATAGAGGCATGCCACAAAACTTTTTTTTTTCAAAAATCCATCCATTAGGAAACAATTTAAAAAAGAAAGAAATATAATTTCTGTAGTCAGTCACAATTGTGTTTTTAGATCAAGGAGAGGAAAAAATATGGAATCACTAAATTCTGAGAAAATTATTATGGAATCATGAAAAAAACACTACAACAATACTTTGTTGCACCATTTCTGGCTTTTATAACAGCTTGAGTTCTCTGATGCATGAACTCAACTAATGACAACAAGTATTCTTGATCAATCTGTCTCTAAATGTATGTTATTGCTGTTGCCTTGTCATTGAACATTTTCTTCAATTTCTACCAGAGATTTTAAACTAGATATAAAAACTATTTAAAACTATTTACATGATATGTCTTTCTTGAAGGAAAGTTTTCACGTCTTTTGTCCTATGGCAAGATGCATTATCATCTTGAAAAATTACGTCATCACCAAACATCCTTTCAGATAATGTTTTTTTTTTTTCAACAGTCATCTCCCCCGTGCCTTCACTTGACATGCAGCCCCATATCGTCAATGACTGTGGAAATTTGCATGTTTTCATCAGGTAGTCATCTTTATAACTTTCATTGAACCATCACCAAACAAATGTTCCAGCATCATCACCTTGCCCAATGCAGATTCGCGATTCATCAGTGAAGATAACTTTCATCCAGTCACCGATAGTCCATGATTGCTTTACTTTAGCCCACTGTAACCTTGCTCTTTTCTATTTTTGTGTTAATGATGGCTTTCATTTGGCTTTTCTGTATGTAAATTTCTTTTAGGCGATTTGTTACAGGATGACCATAGGCATTGACCCACTTGTTTCATATTTGTTTTGTTGTGTATTTTCTGTTTTCAACACATATTACTTTAAGTTTTCTTTTTTTTTCTTCCTCTACTTGGTCCAAAAACACAATTGTGACTGCTGCATGAGTAGAGGTCATAGACAGCAGCTCATCTTTTGCTGCAGAGTTTGAGTTGGTCATTCCCTAGTCCTTTATTAGTGCTCTCTTAATGCCACCTACAGAATACTTGAGCTGGACATTTTGTTTGGTGGAATATTTTCAACCCAGCAGTGACACTGAACTGTTTGAAACCAGCAGCATTGCTGTGTCTGATCCACTCATATCAGCACAACACACACTGACATGCCACCACCACATCAATATCACTGCAGTGCTGAGAATGATCCAGCACCCAAATAGCACCTGTGCACTTGGAAGTGATTTCTTTACACAGTCTTTGGGAAAACGCACATATATATGTACACAGTAACATCAAACACCTTTCTGAAAAAGTAAAGGATCACAAACCCCCCTTTCTCCCACTGTGGTGTGAAGAGTGTAAAAGCGTTTCACTGTTACGTCAGCAATAGTGAGAATGAGAGGATGGCACAGGATGTTTGAGTATTTGACGTTAGTTTAACAACCTCCTCAGTGCAGACCCCCAGGCCAAAGAGATGATTCAGAGATAGTAGTTCACTCTGTGTGTGTGTGTGTGTGTGTGCGGGTGTGTGTGTTCTACTGCCTGATCCATTGTTTTGCTTATCTTTAGTCCAAGTCTATCTGCTGACCCATAGCCTGCCTTATGAGGGAGAGGGGGAGATGATTGCCCTCGGCTTAATTTAACAGAACTGTGAGGAAATGCTGGACCTAATTAGCTCACCATCATATTGATACAAAGGTGTTACAATATAGGTTAAATTTGCTTGATAGGATGCACCCTAGGTTCCCACCACGGAACAAGTCTCTGCTTTGTTTATCGAGTTAAACATACAACATACAGTTACATGGTTTGTTTACTAACTATGTACAAAATCAGAACAAGTTGTACTGTTTAAAAATCCAAGCTATCCAAACTGAGTTTACACTGACTCTCATTCTATACAGTATAAACACAGCTTCATGTTTTGTCTGCTTATTTGTTCAAATACATCCATCCATATATCTCAGTCCTTAAAACATAAAAGATCTTGGCAATTTACAGTTAGTAAATAATTTTTGTTATTTTAAACAGGTGATGTCAAAATTTGGTACAAAAGGAGCTTGGAGGAACAAAGATTAGCAGAATTGATCTCCAGTTCTCTATAAAATGATTTAAATGTTTAAGAGATTAAAGGAATCAGAAGGAATTTCGGTGCATATAGGGCAAGTTTGGTCCCCCAGACAGCACAGCATCAGGAACCGTCATTCATCAACAGCTGATATAACCACATGGGCAAAATATAACTTTGGCAAACCTTTGTAAGCATTACAGTACATTATACTGTAGAGTTATACAGTCTCAAATGCCTCTTAATTCTTTAACCATGTCCAAAAACGCTGTTGACTTCTCTGGGCTCAAATGCATCTGGGATGGACCATCACAAAATGGAAATTGTGGTCAGACAAATCAATATTTCAGATCTATTTGGTATCAGAATCAGCAGCAAGTCCAAATTCCAATTCTTTTATTCTTCTTCCTTTCTCCAAGTCTTTCATTGCACAGGGCTGTGTCAGTGCTCTTGATAAAAAGGTCATTTACAGATCTGTGATGGCAGCATCAATGCAGAAAAGAGTTAAATTTAGAGCAACATATGCTGCTTTTAATGTGTCATCTTTTCCAACAAAGCCTCTTCTGTAAGACAATGCAAACCAAATGCTGCAGACATTACAAAAGACATGGCTGTCAATGCTTACGGCACATTCACTGTACTGGCCATCCTGCAGTCCTTACCTGTCTCCAATACAGAATTGTGGAGTGTGTGTGGAAAATATTGAAACAAATAATGAAACATTTATATATTAGCTGAAAGACAGCAAACATAAGACATGTTTACTGAAAATAATGCATTTTCCAATTTTCAGATTTTGGGTTTATACTTAGATTATTTGATGTTTTGGATTTTTGATAGTTTTAGGTTTAATGATCCTGACATTCCTGGCCCAGCTATAGCATTTAATCATGTTATCTTTCAGCAAGAACTTTATTAGGAACACTATATCAATAGTGTTATATCAATAGTATATCAATCTTCCTCAAGGTTCATAAAGTTTCTTTCTCCCCATCACAGTTGTACAGTGTGGTTATTCAAGTTACCATAGACTATTTTGACCTCTCTCGTCACAAGACAATTCTAATAATAATCATAAATGACATTTATATAGCACTTTCAATAACTCACAGATGCTAACAAATGAACATGAAACTTCTAACACCAGACAAACCAAAGGAAGCGACAAACTACATGAACAACAACACATTATCTTACGAGATAATTAGGCTAAAGGGAGGTTTCTATCTGCAGAACTGCCACTCACTGGATTATTCTTTTTCTGCAACAATCTAAATAAACCGAAGAAACAGTCAATCATCAACATCTATGGAGTTCAGCAGTTATGGAAATACTCAAATGGACACATTGTACCCCATTTTGATGGTTTTTGTGAACATTATATGAAGTTGCTGATTAGACCATTGCTTTTATGTTTGTGCACAGGGAATTCTTAATAAAATGCTCAGTGCATATTGTATATATAAATAAACGCGGGCTTCCCTATTTTAAAAACCACCAGCTGCCTATACATAGTTCTACACAGTTCTACACTAGACATGGTTTGTAAAACTAGGTAATTATATCCACTTCTCCAAGTACAGTTAGGATGGTGTAAAGATAAAGCCTATCCACCTAAACAATAACCACCCAATCGTTCGTGGTTATGTGGGCCCCCTGGTGGCAGCTGGGACCTAAGCAGCCACCTAATGTTAGACTTAAGCAGGACCTAATGTTGCTTGCTATACATTACAGAGCTGTCTCTGAATACATCTCAAGAGTATTTTGTCCATCAGTATTCACTGTTCAGTCATGTGTCAACCCACACCCATCCCTCACCCATGCTCATCATGGGTGTGTATGGAAGTGCATCAGAAAGAGTATAGTATGTTTGGCTCAGGTAACATAGTGGGGGAAGGAGAACGATCAGAAAGAGTGACCGAAATCACAAGAGAAAGCGAGAGTAACAGTAGCAATATGTATCTAGAAGGGAGAATCAAATAGCTCTATATATCTAGATCTACACTCTAAGTTCTATTAGCACAGAGCACACGATGTATCTTTTATACTTGAAGACCTAAGGTTTATACTCCATAGTGCACAAGACTGTGTCTTGCACATCAGACACTTTGCTATTACACACTACCACAATGTATCGTGTGTTTAGTTTATTATATGTTTATTTTAATTTCTCTTACCATACAAGATTTGGAATGGCCAAATACCATGCCAATTGTTTGCGACTTTGTACTACATCTACTATGTTCATCTTATTTCAGCGAATATGCCTTAAATGTACTTAGCATATTATAAAGTATATTACTTATTTTTACTACCAGTTTTATTCAGTTATTCTTTATTCTTTCTCTTTTCACCGCACTAAAGAAGTAGCCTCATCATTATACTATCCAACCCTATACTGGTATAAAGGCAAAAAAAGCTGAATCAAAAAGGCCAATCCTTGCTGCCAGAAGAGGCATGAATGTGTGGTCACTGTTTGAGAAGGGAGGTGGAGAGAGAAACACTTCCTCCTTTACTGCAGATAATTCAAACCAACAGATTCACAGATTCAATGACAAATTATGAATCACTTAGAGAATTCAAAAATTATAAATAAGCTCAAAGCCCTCCTTTGCTGAACAGTATTTATCAGCGTGTCAACAACTGAGAAAGTGGTTAGCTCCTACCTTACCATACCTCACTGTTCACTCTTTACTCTAATACATGCCGTTGTTAATTGTTTTTTTTTATAATTAAAAAGACATCTTTATTTTAATTATAATCTGTATTCACTGCTGTTCTCACTTATTTTGTAATTATTGTTGCTCTTATTGTAATTGTTCTTGTTGTTATTGTTGTAATGCTTTGACATTATTGTTCTCATTACAATCATGACAATAAAGCTACATTGAAAGCTTGAAAGAGAGAGACAGGGAGTGAAGGATCCTGGGGTGAGGAGGCCCTAGAAAGGTGAGCATTAGACTTGTTCTCTTTCATGTATGATTGAATATACTGTATGTTCATGTAGATTATTGAGTTCATGTGTGTGTGGTTGTGCATCCAAACATGTTTATGTCGACATGACCACATGTCCCCACAAGGATAGAGAAATCTGGTTTTCTAACCTTGTGGGGATATTTTACTTCTTTCCAATGGGAAATTGCCCCTCCTTTTTTTAAACAAAAAACATTGTACATTTACATGAAACAATTATTTGAAGAGTCAAAAGTTTTCCTTTTGGTGTGTGTGTGTTGTTCCTTTTTGGTGGGGGTGTTGGGTGTGTATCCCTTGGGAAATTAAACTGTGGGAAAATGCACCCTAAACAGGACTGCTACTCTTTCTGATCTTTCTTTCCGGATGACACCCCAATACCCCCAACCCCCTACCCAACACACACACACACACACACACGGGTCCATCAAGCGGTAAAGGGCAAAGGCTTCAACTGAACAATTATCTGCTTACATTACATTGTATTCTCAATGTACACCACGTCTTAAAACAGAAGTATTTATTTTTTAATTTATTTAATTTAATTATTTTTTTTAACGTGATCACTACACTGGTACAATATTAGCAAAGTAATGACACATAGAAACATTAATAACAGGATCATGTACCTAACAAATATATGTAACAAAACTTTCTTTCTCTCCTTGTGATGAGACATGCTCTAGTGAATGTCAGCACAGGTCCAACAATGGCTCAACAGCCAATGGCCCCTTAACTTTAGGAACATTGCCACTTCTGCCTTTAGAGAGATGAGAGATGGACATGGTGTCACTCAAAGGCTACCACTGTTAGACAACCAGATCACTGAAAGGTCTTTTGTGTTTGTGTGTGTCCCCATGTGTATGGATAACTAAGCTCTTATCACTCTCTGTATTTGCAATAATTATAAGGCACATTTTTTTATCTTATGACTTTGAAAAGTCTCAGTCTGTTATAAAAGCACTGTTATACAAATAAATAAATAAATAAATGTAAATCTTCTATAAACATTACTTTTAAATTGTGTTTAACTGTTTTTGTTTTAAATTGTGTTTGTGTTTAATTGTAAATTTACAGTTAAATGTTTATTTATCTTAAAGTAAAATACTTAATTTTTTCAAGATCTTGGGCTGAATTATTTTCCTTATCCCATGTGTGGTCAGGTACCATGCGCATTGTACCAGTCCATCACACAGTCTTACTTTGGAGAAATGTATAGTTGCCGAACCAACTTGAACCTAGATCTCTGAAACCAATACTACCTGATTAATCACTGTTTCACTAATGGAGAGAATTATATTTCTGTATAAATTTGACTTAAAACTTAGAGTTCATAAGAATACACAAAGCAAAATTACAAATTAAAACGAAACAAATTAAACAATATTCAAAAATGTATTTGTTCAAAACGGCTTTAGCTCTAAGAAATTTGTAGATTTTCTACCATGAACTGCTCACCTTCCAAAACATTACTAGAAATAATGTCTTTGACTTGGCCATTCCAAAACATTTTTATGTCATATAAACATTTTTTGTAAAGCAATTTGTGTGTTAAGGGTTCTTGTCCTACTGTATGACCGCTGTATGTTCTCTTCAGTTCAGTTCATAACAGTATGTCTTTGCTTGTATGATTTAGGATTTATTCCATAAATGATGACCCAGGTGCAGCAAAACAAGCCCAAACAATGATACTACCACCAAGATGGGATATGGACATAATGTTGGAATGCAGTTTTTTATTTCTACTTTGTTTTAATAACTCTTCTACCTCTTTACAATAGCATCTCTTGGTGAGTGATGCAACAACTGCGGGCAAATGTAATGCAGCATTCTGTGTGAAACCTGTATGCCTCTAATGACCAACTGAGTCAGTTTTTTTGTTGTATCAAGGCTAGAAGCGCACCAACATGGTACCTGCTTTCAATGGTACATTTTTTCCTAATAACTGCGCAATAAAATATTTCACTGTAATATTGTAATTACTTAAATATATCATCACCACAATCATACAGTTTCATCTGATATATATATATATATATATATACACACACAAAAATTAGGAGATATTTTATATTAGTATATTTACTCCCATATAATAAAGTATGTTATAGTTATAGTAAATTACCTGTACCTTGTTATTTGTGCATATCACTTAACTGAATACAGAGCATGTTTCAGACGTGCAGACTCTTGCATTACACCTGCTGATATGCAGATTAGATTACATCTGATGATGGCCAAGAGGTTTGAGGGGGTGATGGCCTTGCAGAAAAAACATCTTGTCTGTTGGGGCATAAGTCAGAGCCTGAGGGTCATGAGGTCCTGTTTACCTGGGCCAGGTATTTCCTCCATGGACTGATAAGAGCAGGCCAAGGGAAGTGCTCCGTCACAGGTGAGTGGCGAGAGAGCAAGAAAGAGAGAGAGGGGGAGAGAGAAGGAAAGAGAGATTTATATAGAGATGCATTAGGATATTCTACCTACACTTACAAACAAAGAAACAAATTAAAATACATTAAAGGGCATGATTCACTCAAATTCTTATTTTGTAA
Organism: Parotocinclus spilosoma; assembly: GCA_033117975.1. Taxonomy (NCBI): domain Eukaryota; kingdom Metazoa; phylum Chordata; class Actinopteri; order Siluriformes; family Loricariidae; genus Parotocinclus; species Parotocinclus spilosoma. The sequence continues at coordinate 3,279,176 of JAVSBV010000138.1, read as the reverse complement.
TATCATTGGGATTCTAAAATATATCATCTTACAAATAAATCTCTTGGGATAGTAAATTGAGGTAAAAAAAATCTTAATTTCTATCATATTATAGTGCACACCTGAAGGTTTGTAACATTACACCACTGATTAATCACCACAAAAATGCAACCAAACAGGACAAATGCTGCAACCAGGGACACCCATATTAGCTGTTAGAGAAGTCACGCAATACAATTTGAGCTAAGATATTTGTACCCACAAGGCGCTGACTCAGGGCAGCAAATAGTGCATGTGCTATGAGTAAACATTTTCAAGACAGAGGTGGCCCAGCTGATGGATGGAGCCTGAGTTTGTTTGTTTTCACTCCTGCCTTCCTCTTCCTCCATTACCTGAGCTTGAGATCTTCTCTGGCCCTCAGGTGCTGAGAGGAGCCGGTCATCCTGAACGTGTTAACAAGAGAGGCTCCCCTACGTCCAATAAAAGACATACCTGCTACCAGCACAGAGTGTTGCACTAACATTGATAGTGTTTACATGCACCCTTATAATCTGTTTATGATCAGATTTCATGTCAAATTGTCGATTCTAAAAGTGTTGATTACATTTCTTTAACAGGATTGTTCAGATAAATCAGATCAGTACAGTTAAGTAACCTCAATTCTGCTTTACACTAATAGTTTGCCTAATAGTTTCCTCTTTTGGCCCCAATTTTCTATAGACATTGGGACACTGGGACATTGACTACACTGTACCACTTCTTCTCATTCTAAGGATCTCACCGACACGCTACAGGTCTTAAGTCAACACATTTTCCCTAAGCCTGAAGTTACTGCCACCTTAAAAAATGTCTGGGGATATTTATAATTATTCAAGTGCTCATACAGGGGAACGTCACAATAAAAATGCATCTTTATTCAGTCAATTTGGGCATGGAAGGTGCACTTAAAATGTATTTGACCTGAATTGTAACCTGTGCAGGGATGATCTAGCATCAGCGTATGTCTCAAATGAATTGGACAACTTTCAAACCTTCTGGAACCACTTAAGTTTGAATTCCAAGGTCCTACTGTATAAACTCCAATATCTTATCAGGCTGTTAACAGATCCAATAACATCACCTGATGTTTAGCCTGGTAATCTGGTGTCCAATTTCCTCACACAAAGATGCAGAATGAGGATTAGATTACCAAAAATTGCCTGAGCTAAAATTGCCTGGGCCATATTAAGTTAACCTTACCTCATTGTGCCCAATGTTTTCAGGATTTACATAAACTGGATACGTACCACTAAAGCTAAATGAATTAATGAATGTAGATTATTATGTTTTAAGGTAAAAAAATAGTTAACCTAATTTAGCATATTGGATGGGTGTTTAACAGTCTATAAAAAGTAAAAAATGATGACAACTTATCAAAACTTTTGTCAAAAGCCCATATTAAATCAAAGGTGAAACTCATTCAGATTCTGTCATTTTGCTTTGAATTACCCTTTCTGTTATCTAGAATTCTTCTTCACCTGCTATTTTCAGCACACTGTGTCATGAATCAGATGCACATGTGAAGTGTACTCACATATTCTAGAGAGTCTAGAAAAATTATCACACACCAAAACTTTTCTGTATATAGTAGAATATAATGCTTTCTGTATATCGAGTAACTATGATTTTAACTACTTTTCAGGTGATATTTGTAGGTGTCATCTCTTACTGTTTTTCAGATTGGCCCAGTGGTAGCGCATGGCTGCCATTGTGGTTGAATCTAACCTCAAGTACTTTGCAATAAACAAGTAAAGAGCATCTCAAGCAGCTTAGCCCACTTCAGCTTCTACTCCCGTCCAAAAAAAAAATTTTCAGGCGTTGCAGCTGCCCCAGCTCTGCAAGAGCACTTAGCCATGTCATTCTATCCGCCTATCGGGCTAGGGGGGACAGGCATGGTTTTGTGCACCAGTGTCTCTGATATGACTCCAAAAATGGAAATGAGGCCATGGATCTTCATCAGGGAAGGCAGGTGTCCCCAGTCTGGCCCAGGTGAAGATGCAAGGCGGAGTGCAGAGTGCGGAGAATAGGAGGAGGGAGCGCTGGAGGGGCAGCCTCCCACTTCAATTCTTCCCTCCCTATCCCCCCAGCCAGCACTTAATTGCCCATGTAATGAGCTGCCGGTGAATGGGTTTGCTTGTGTGGAGGCACTTGAGGAGCCTGTGCATTAGGGGCACCTCCTGCAGCTCCTAATCTCAGAGCCCATACATCGAGAAAGAGCTGTGTATGAGGCACATAGTGAGAGAAGGAGAAAGACACTCACCTCTCCTTAGCATTTTTTCCTGTTTGTGTTTTGCCCCTGTAGTCAGTCCCCTTTAAGCTTTGTATCTTGGTTTGCGGGGTGGAATTGGCAGGGCTTTAAAACCTATGGAAGCCAGACGGGCTTTTAAGCCTGATGAGACAGATGAGCACACTGGAGTGTGAGAAGTCTTCATGTGGCAGGACACCTGTTCTGTCTTCACTTTCTCTAGCTTCCTAGACAAGAACCACCTGTACTGTATCCATCTACTGCTCAATAGGCACAAGTGTTCTATTGGATAAAAAGAAGTAATGTCTATCTAATCTACCATATTGTTGTGTTAGAATTGAATACAAATATAATATGTAATTAAAATTTTTTTTGACGTTGTATTATCAACAACATGTTCAAATTCATAACTGCTACATATTTCTAAAGTACTTTAAGATATGAAACAAGCAGCCAGTTACATTTGAGACACCTTCTGAAAAATGTATGCAGTTTGCAAGTAAAGCACTTTGAGTCAGTAGACAGACTGTTGACCGTGCATTATATGTTTATTACCCTGCATTTTCTCCAAGCATGCTCACCAGTGCCAATGCCAACATCCTTCTCACGCTGTTTGCTATAAAATATTAGCTCCCACAATCCCTCTGTGGGAGAGCTGACAAATAAGATGCTGTTGTTTGGCTCTTGCGGAGGGTGCAGGGGTTAATGATTACTGCCTTTGGGGGTTAAAGCCTAGAGATAGGGGTTTTCTCCTGTGCCTCAACAGATGTTGGTGGGCTCTTAATGTAGTTATCAGGACGGAGGGTCTTCTCAGAGCTGCCCAGCCATTGTGTGCTGCTGCATTCCAGGGCTCAGCCATGGCAACCGGGCATCCTGGGAGCATAGCCGGGTGTCCCACTGTGCCACTGTGGGCCAGAGCACTTACTGCTGGGCCAGCTTTCCCCCAACACACACACACACACACACACCATATCCTCACACAAACACACACCCCAGTGATCACAAACACCATTCTTTATGTCCCCCTTGCCCTCTCTTGTTCACCCCATCTCCCACTCTGTTCCTCAGCCATGCTGCCCTTTCCCACACCGCTTTAATGGACTAAAGTCTGGTTACATCTAGTGCTATGGATTCTCACCATCTCTAATGATCTGTATATTATCAACCTATACATATATATATATATATATATATATATATATATATATATATATATACCATTTACCATTTTTTTGTGTTGCCATCCATTCTCACAGCATTTAAAATATGTTTTTGGACTGAGGATACCACGCGATTTAGTATTTTAGGTGTTATTTTGCTCCATTCTTCCTGCAAACATGTCTTAAGGTGTACAACAGTACAGTTCAAAGTCAAATGTTCATTTTAAAAATGTCTCCACACATTCTCTGCTAGGGGCAGCTCAGGACTTCAGGTCAGTTTAGTACCCATACCCCTAAATGATGATTACAATTGTCAGCTGACATCACCTGTTTGAAATCACAGTATACAGTACTAGTTACAAACTTTACCAATATCAGGCATTGTTTAGTTTCAGCCTGTTACCACGTGAAAAAATGTATTCAAATAGAATTGACCAAATAAACCTATATATTGAAAATCCAAAGGTTCCAGCTACTTTATTTTTTACTTGGTTTGTGATGTATTGTCTGAGCATAGCAACCAAGGGATTCCTCTATACTTTTCCCCTGGGACATGAAGGGACCACCTACATAAATGACTACCCATGACATGCTTTATGGTTCCAAACTGACCAATGTTCATTCACTGAAAGTCACCAGTGTTGTAAAACCTGTAGGAAATGTTTAGTTTTGCCTAAGTTTAATGACACTTTAATGTATATAATTTAGTTGCTGCTTTTCCCAGTTCCTCTTGTGCAGGTGTACACACTCCTCTCCTGTTTGCAGCACACATTCTGAATTCCATCATCCATTTCTATGGCATGTTTGTATACAGATGCAGCAAGCAGGCAATGTTAATTACCCTGCAGGTACACTCTAGGCTCTGAGCTGCAGTTTCTCCCCACACCGACTTTGTGTCTGGGCATAGAGTGAGGAATGTGGGAACGTGAGGTAATTAAGGTCTTCTGTAACCCAATTAAGTCCACTGCTCTGTAGTAGCAAATAACTATGCAGTTCTTCTCACCACGCTAAGCCATAGCTCTTAATCAAGATCTGCAGGCTTTTAAGACTGCTTAAAAATAGTATTTAATAAGTAGTGAGTTTTTGTAAAAAGCACATTTGACAGTAAATCTGCTTGGTCTCTGACTGGGAATAGTTATACATGTAAATGAATAAACTGTCTGTGGTCTATTCATAAGCACTCTGAAATCCTGGGAAGATGGATGTGTGACAATTACATCAGTCACAGTTGCCCATCAAACTGTCACTTCAAAGAAATCCCAAAATAATGTTTGACTTAAAATGTCAAGTTGCCATTGAATTAAATTAAATTTAAATAAAAAAATCTAAAATCAAACACATGAACGATTTACTAATTATTCATAGTTGATTTATAAAGACCAAAATAAACATCACACTTAAAAACAGGAGCGTGAAGAAATTATGAGATCCAAGACTCAACCTTTCGGTGCTACATCAAAAATGTAGATTAAACCTTAGTTCATTTAGTTGTAAAAGTTCATATATTAGTTTGTTTATTACTTTATTTATTAAGTGAAACATTGGTTTAGACATTTCAGTCGAAGACAGATCTCCAGTATACTAGAAGTACAGTACACTGCAAGTGACACGAGCCATTTTACAGTTATAGACAGTGATAATAAAAAGTGTAAAGGTTAGGATAAGGATTCCCTAGGCATCTTTACATAAGGTTTTTCTTCAGTGTTTGTTTACAACATTAGTGTCAATAAATAAAGAAAACACTTTTGATTCCAAAAATGTACATGTTACACGTTTAAATGAAAACTGAGATACTGAGATAATTTGATTTTCAAAAAATGTGCAGTAGTGTGCAAAAGTCTTACAAAACAGTCATCATTTTTGATCATGTTTTAATTTTCATCATGTTTTAATTTCACCATAAATAAAGTTTACAATATTAGATTAAATACAATTTTGAAAATTACATGCACAAAAAAGGTTCAAGAAAACGGTTGGCGTTCATTTTTACATAGACTTAACTGATCAGTAATTTGTATCATATGTGTTTGTTTCAATGTTGTTATTCAACTGTTTGAAAAACACTTTAAAGCACATTTCAAATATTTAGAAGCATTCTTAAAATTTTTTAAATGTCTTCACTTTGCACAGCATTGCACAGATATTTCTAAATCTTACTTTTATATCACTTTCTTATTTCTAATCATTTCTTGCAGTCTTCTCTCCTTAATGGAGCTAAATAGCAGTGCAAACAACATATTTAGCCCATTTCGTCTAGCTTCCTAGCCAGTTGCTGGGCAGTGCAGTTGAAAAGCCTGAACAATGACAATCCACAATGAAGGTGCTCAATTAACTGTATAAACCTGTCACCAATTAGGGCATCAATTCTAAAACTGATTAATGACGCTAAATGATGCATATAATTTTCTTCATTCACCGGAAACACATTGGAATCAGCTGTATGTTATGTGAAATTTAGTTGATGAATATATATATATATATATATACTGAAACTCATAATGATATTTTTTATATTGTATGTTATTTATTTTATAAAATATTATTAGTATAGAAAACAAAAAGTACCTGTTTTTGTCTCTTTCTAGCCAGAAACACCAATATTAATTTCTAATTATATTTTCTATATTATTTTTTGTGGCATATTAAAATTTATGGTATTTTGTTCCTTGTATAAATTGCCTACAGCAATTTATTATCATATACTTTTAATTAAGATTGATATCTTAAGATAAACATTAAGATAATAAATTGGAAATAAAGCTCAAATGAGATGTTCACCATTTGGTTCACATTCTTACTGCATCATTTAATTCCAATTCTCCCATTATTATGCTACATTTCTTATGTTACACCCTTTACCTTATTAGGTTTCTGAGTCAGTGAGCACCTCTTATATTTTTTACAAGCAACAAGGAACAAAGGGTTCATGTATATGCCATATGACTTTCAATTCAGTGAAAGACCTTTGCTTCTCCACAGTAAATCCAACTGTGAATTAAGTTTGAGTGAATACTGATACATATTTGATATTTTAAAAATCATGTAAACCAAGATACTAATATGTGATTCATATTGCTATTATTTATGAAATATATTAGTGATGGAATATTTTGTATGGATGGTCTACATGAATTTTGCTTTAATAATAAAATAAAAGTGTAGTACATTTTAACCTTGTGTTCAATGTATTAACTGACATCACTTATCAAAAGTATAACTGTCAAATGCTACTTTTTAGTACTCTGTCCTTGGTTTAATGGTTTATTTCTAATCTATGGTTATTTTAGTCATCAGATTTTAACCAATATTATGCCTGTTATTAGCTTTTTTTACTCCATTAGAAATTTGACAATTTTTTTTAAAGCTTTCTAAAGCTTTCATATCATTCTGCTTGACTTTCCCCTGGGTGTGAATTCAGTTATTGATTGCCTGTTCTGTTTCACTTGGAAAAGGTTGATAAAAGGAGGTTTTCACTTTCTCTATTCGATGTGACAGCTTCCTAACAAGAATAATGGAAAAGCCCTATTCACAGGCAAATCAACCTAATTCAGCGTGCCCCTCCAGATTCAATAGAGGAGTCACAGTCCTTCACTGCCCATTCCATCACAATCCTTTCCCTTCAGAAGCTTTCAATACTAGCAAACTCCTCCAGCTTCTCTCCCTGGCCATCAACCAGATAAATAGGTCTATAAATGCATGCTTGATTAAAAAGACGACAAACAATCATCTGATTCCATGAGTGATCATTGCTTGTTTTGGGATTTGACCTCCTCTGTGCAGTTGTGTGCAACAGCTGAAAATCATAATAAAATCCTCCCAGGAAATTTTCTCTTATGAGAAGCATTAGGTTTACAAATTTCTTCAGCCATAATGTTCTGGCATAATCCTCTTGTACCTGTCTGGCATTCCTTAAGCACAGGAAATGTACTCAAAGAAATCTGATATTGCTTTGACAAGCTTATACCAAGGCATTATTCAGGGAAACCCTAACCCTCAATCTAACATCTTTGCACAACAGGAACCTTAAAGTGCTTGTAATAACAAGGAGCCTTGCCTGCGTAATACTGGATTGTGGCCAGATGAGAAGAGTGCAGGTGTGAGAGTTAACCAGACGTGGGCAGGCAGTACAGGGCCCGTTCACAAGGGATTAAGGTATCAGCATTGCCCTGGCTGCACACAGGTCATGTCTATCACACCCGGGGTGTTTGCAGCACACTGGCATTATTATGGGAATTATGAGCAGGGAATGAGACTAATCTTCCTACATCCATGAACCATGAAATACTGCATACAACACACAATGTAAATCTGTATTTAATGGTTGATATAGAGTTTTTCCACAAATTTATTTTTTAAAAAGTGAAAATCATTTATTCTGCATTGAGCCAGTACTGCATGGACAAGATTTGGTAGGTATGGCATCAATGGGAAATTGATGGGAAACTCAGGACCATATATTTTACCTAATACCACACCTTTAATACAGTCCGTGAGCATCCATAGTCAGATGAAATGTTTGGTGCATTTAGTATCAAATACATTCACACAGCTTATCTAATATCTCTATTGTATTATTGTGTTTAGTATTTCTAAACACATAAGAAAACGAGCACGTTTGTAAAGAACGATTAAATTTTCTTTTTAAGGATATTCCAGATTTGTCATGCCTTACACAGCATCACACTTAACATAGGCCTAACTTAAAAAAATTAAAAAGTGGCAGTATATTTTATTAGCGAGTATATTTTCAGGTAAAAAGTGCTGGGCCACTGATTTCGGGGTTGCCCGTTTCAGCTTTGGACTTTCTTTTCAGAGTAATGCACTGGCTCCCTTCTATCAGGAAGTTTTAATTCAATTCAATTCAATTCAATTTTATTTATATAGTGTTTTTTACAGTTGTGCATTGTCTCAAAGTAGCTTTACAATATTATATTATCTTAAAAGGCCAATCCCAAGTTGAGCAAGCCTAGGGCAACAGTGGAAAGGAAAAACTCCCTGAAAGTGGTAGGAAGAAAC
>JAVSBV010000138.1:3252910-3270637 GCA_033117975.1 Parotocinclus spilosoma | reverse complement strand
GCGTCTGAAGAAGGCGCTCGCCGGAGCGGCCTCCCCTTTAGGAACGTCTAGCTGTAGCTGATTAAGAGCCAGACGCACGATGTCTTACATGGAATCATCACCTGACTCACTAGCAGCACTCTGGGACGAGGTGCGCGAACTTGTCTCCAAGGCATGAAAAGGCCGCGCCTCTTTCTCCCCTCTAAAGTCGGAAGCAGAGGCAGCCAAGGGCAACGTGTTTTCCTCCACAGCCGACTCAGGCCTATAGCTGGCTGGGGACCCTGCTGTCGACATGTTCAGCTGGCATGTCTGGAGGAGGGATTTCATTTCCGCCAATACTGCGGACAGTTGTACGACCTGTCAGGAAAGACCTTGGTCGGGTTTGACACTCTTCCTGCGTCCTAGGCAGGCAGGGCACAAATCGTCGCCATCCTCCGCCTCGAGCCCCGCCCCACAATCGGCGCAGCGGTGGGAGCAGTCCATGGCGGCTTGTAACAGGCTTAGATTTAATACGCTGGGAGAGGGGGCGGACACGCTGCTGTCACCAGCGAATTCCATTAGTTCGTCAATTGCTTAATGTCGAATAAGTTGGGAGAGGGGGCGGGAACACTACCGTCACCAACAAATTACAGCCGGGCTTGAGAGGCTAACCCCGTTTAGCTACAACCTCAAAATAAAATAAGTTGGGAGAGGGGGCGGACACGCTGCCGTCACCAACAAATTTGCGCCGAATTCGGGGTTTAATAAGCAAATTTGAGGCTAACACCGTTAGCTCGTAATAACTCAGGCTTAAATGGCCAGGAGAGGGCATGAAAAAACACCACTGTCACCAGCAACTCACACAGTCACTTAGAAGCCACAGACTTGAGGCTTAACACCGTCAGCCCGTAATATTAAACTGGGATTCACCGGGCCTAAGGTGAATACCTTAGCCCGTAATAACTCAGAAAAGGCGAAACAACCCTGGGAGCGGGCGGAGAAAAAACGTGGCCGTCACCAGACAGCTAACAGAAGCATAGCTAACACTGTTAGCTTACAGTAAACTAAGGCTTAAATAAAAACCGCTCCGAAAAAGCGGAGTAGGGCGGGCTGGGAGCGTGCAGCACTGCCGTCACCAGCGCTATAATAACTTTAGCGTCACAAATAACTTATACGGTGAGCTTAGGGGCTGGTACCCTAGCTCGCTAGCAATTCAAGCCAGACACACATACAGCGAGCTTCGGGGCTAATACCGTTAGCTCGCAACCACTAGGCTGGGAGAGGAGGGCGCTACTCACCAGCCAGCTCACAGCACTAGAGGCAGAAAAAGCGCTGCGGTTGGAAAACCAACTCAGAGGTTACCCCTCTTGTGCCGAAGTCCGTCGCAGTCCCTGGGAGGGCGAAGATCGCTGCTCCGGCCGTTGGCAACGGGACGTCCAAGCGACGAGAAAAAGGTAGTCCGTAATAAAACGAACCGCATGCGAGAAGATTAAAGGGAACAGAGCCTTGGATGACGGTAAGCTATATAGCGACTGGCCAAGTCATCCGATTGACTATTTTGGTACTACAGCTCGAATCGCGCATGCACGAAGGGGAACATTCAGTGCTTACGCACCGCCTCTGGCGGTCAGCAGGGATGAAATAGAACATGCATAGACTTAAGAATGTATTAGTACGTTGAATGTACCACTGACCTAAAGCAAACTAAGCATTTATGAAGGCATTACATTACATACAATTCATGTTTTGTTTTCATGGAGTCTACTTTTACGATATGAGTTGTATTGAACACATAGGTGTAATTTTGGAGGGGGTTAAAATATTTTTCCAATAATTAGATTTAGCTGGAATTATTGTTATTTGTAAATCATGTGTTTTGGAAAGAAGTCAGGAAAGTTCATCCACCCGTTTGTGCTGGGTTTCCCTCCCCTAATCAAACACAGCTACTGCTGATTCTTGAAAGAGCACAAAAAAGCACATAAATGCTCAACACTCAGTGGCAGGAGAGCAAGGACGTTAGTCTTCTGGCCAAGAAGCTGGTGCTATCAGAGAGACTTTTACAGTCTTTTAAGTCTTGCAGACATTGAGCAGTGGGTTCCAAACTTCCCATTAAGAAAAAAAAAGTTCTCCCTACTGTATGTCAAGCTGTGTGTAATGGGTCATCAGTGACAAATTTCTAAAAAGGTGAATTCCAGTGAATTGCTGGATGAGCTTTGCATATCATAGGGGATTTTTAAGTGCAGTGATTTTACTGCATAATCATAACATTTCATCCTGTGTGTGTGAATTGTCTGACTATCTGTACATATCTCTATAGGTTTGTGGGACGGATGCACATTTACAAGCCTGATCAGGAACCAGAAGTAAGGTGAGGCTGACTTTGGTGTGCTGTCCTAATATGAGCATAGCAAAGTATCTTTTTTTTCTTTAAGCGCATCACTTTTTTGTTTCTGTTAGCCTATGATCTTTATTTCATCAGTCCCTAAGAGTGAAATGAATCCTTCCTGTGGTACTTTTCACAGCACTTATTATTTGTCCCCTAGTGAAGCTTCCAATTGTGTTATACATCTTGACACAACCTGATCTTCATGAGCAACGCCATGCCTACTAAGTTCACTTGACTTTATCCAGACATCTGCTACATGGCAGTAAATTAAACTTCTATGATTAAGTTTCTGATTCTGTTATTTGATTTAGATCTTTGGGTCCAGAGAACCTGCTCCTGAAAGGAGCAACCTTAAAAAACACCAAGAAGATTTATGGTAAGTGTAACCTGCTTTTAAACCATTAATAATTACTAACTAACTAACTAAATAATAATAATAATAAACAAACAAAAACTACAGGGAAAGTTTGTTTATTTCACAAGTGCTGTGGTTGTTAACAGGCGTAGCAGTGTACACAGGCATGGAGACAAAAATGGCTCTGAACTATCAGGGGAAGTCACAGAAACGCTCAGCTGTGGAGAAGTATGTAGATAAAGGAGAGGTATTGATGAATTGCTGAACAAAGTGTCTGCTACTTCATTTTTTCGCTACTCTGTTTTGAACAGATCCATCAATGCTTTCCTGCTGGTCTATCTGTGCATCCTGATCAGCAAAGCAGTGTTGTGTACCACACTGAAGTATGTCTGGCAGAGCCAAGATGGTCAGGATGAGCCTTGGTACAACCAGAAAACCCAGAAAGAAAAGGATACAAATTTGGTAAGAGGAATACATATTTACATAAGTGTATTAGACAATTAAAAAGCAGATAAATGTAGTAAGAGTGGTAATCCAAGCTGAATTATTTAAAATTAATTCGAAGATCCAGAAGATTAGATTGTAGTGATTTTTGTTTTTATTATTGCAGCTGTGTGTCACTTAATGTCCATATACAGTTCTGTAAAAATTTGGGTTATTGCAATCTGAATGCTGTCCACAAACCATATTACAGTCTTAACTCATTATCTTGCACACATCTGTTTCATGGGTATTGTTCACTGTCATCTTGGTAAAGCCAACGGGCTGTTATTATCATAGACATTTATACAGAGATGCTGCATTGGCTGCTTCGATTCGTTGCTGCGATACGTCAACACGTCCACCATATTGCTTCAGGGAAGAGTGACTTGTAAAAGAATACACTTTTTTTCTGGTTAAAATGCAGAGTAACCTAATTGTTGGATTTTAATGGCTTCCAAGTCATTATTATATTCAGGGCTTTTGATCTACATGGAGTATAAAAAAAGTTTTGACACCAGTTACATTGTGCTCACATTGATGCTTGATTCTGCTTCTGAAGTTCTTTCGCTGAATCATCAGGCTGCCCGCTGATCATCCAGCACCATGTTGACACGCCACCATCTGGATCACAATCCACGACTTTTATGAGTTCTTTTCTGTGTTGGTTTTTAAGACACAACTGAACAGAGCATTCAAATGTAAATTCCCTGTACACATTCATCTTTCGCATGTTTTTGGAATGAGGAAGGAAATAGCTGGAGGAAACCGCATGCATCAGCTGTGCGGAAGGCAACCTGGGATTTTGGAACTGTGAGGCCACAGCATTAACTGTTTACAATCCTAAATCAGTAAAAACTGAGAGAGTATGGACAGTGCAGATAAAAACACAGTGTTTCTTACTTTGACTTTCATATCACTGCAAACAGTATGAATTAGAGATATTTTATGTTTTGTCTGGTCAATTTAATTTCATTTGTTAATAAACATCAGTTCCTGCATTTCAGGTCTGCAACACATTAAAAAAAGGTGGGACGGTAAAACATTGAACACTTTGTAATGTTCCCATTCACCACATATAAAATTTGTTTTGGCACAGAGGATATTATTTTTATATATTTATGTTTAATAGTATGGAGTCAGTGTTGTCCATCAAAAAACATTCTCTATAGGGAGCAGGTCAGGTCTTCAGGCAGGCCAGTCCAGTACTCGTACCCTTTTCTTTCACAGCCATGCCTTTATAATGTGTTCAGCATGTGGATTTGTAGAAAAATGCATGCAAGACCTTGGATAAGATGACTTAAAGATCTCAACATACTTTTGTTGCCATCACAAAAGTGTAAACGCCAAATTGCCAAGGGCACTGAAACAGCCCCATACCATGACAAACTCTGACTTTTGAACTGAGCCACAATGTGGACAAGCACCATCGGTACTTGGAAATATTTGAGCTGTTTAAAGATTTTTAGTTTGGCACATGAAGTAGAGGAGTTGACACAAGAAATTGGAAAGGGACAATAAGTGGTGGTCAATAACCCTTATTGACCACCACTTATTGTCCCTTTCCAATTCCACCTCCCATTTCGCCCTGGGCATAAGATCTGTTTTCAGGTGGAAAATCATAATACAATTATATACATGTTTATATCACGTTTCCAATTGCATACCTCCTACCAGAGTTTGTCCTCAGGCTCATTGAGAAAATGTGAAAAGTGCTTAAGTAGCGGAAGATATTTGTGTGGGGGGCATCTTAGATTTTCCCTGATGTAAGCCACGAATCAAGTAATCCCCATTAACCTATGGTAAGAAGGTGGACTTAGGCAAAGAAGATGTAAACAAATGATAATGAGACATAGACATCAATGAAGAGACTACTTTAGGTTGAGTCAAGCTTCTGAAATTATTAATCAGAGTATCGTTCTCCTACGAGTATCATTCTCAGTGAAAGAGTTGTAAAGATCAAGGCAGGCAGGGAGGTGGAGGTTGTGATTCTTCTACTAATGAGCAAAAAGGTATATTGTTACCCAGTTGAATCACTTCTGTTTATATTAATTAAGATTTCCCGTTGATTAGTGTTAAGCAAAACCTTTGTTATTAATGCCAACCATTTGTGGCATGTTTCTCTTTCTGTATTACCTATTTAATTATCTGAGACGACTGGTAAAACTTATTATATTATTCTTCAATTTAAATATCATCATATATTAAGCATAACAATTTGGGTAAAGTTGAAAACTGTCAGTTTCAGAATTTATTCATATTTGGTATGTTCCTCTTTTTGCTTCAGTGATAGCGAGCACTGCAGGTTTGTGCAAAATCTGATGATCCATATTATCTGAACATGATTTAACAATATTCTTGTTCATATGTTACTGAATGCTTGGCTTTCTTTGTGTCTTCAATGGTCACCATAAATTATTGTTTTAGTTCTGGTGAGTTTGTGTGCATGACAGTCAGATTCACATGATTCCTTATTGCAATTATATAATTTGTAATGAAAAATATATCTTTCTTTTAATCAGAGATAAATGCACGGCAGAAGCCTTTGCATTAGTGTCCTCAGATTTTCGGTCCCCACTATATTTGGCAGCTCTAACAAGCCATGTCTAAAGTTCTAAAAATTAAGCGTTTAAAAAAGGAATTCGCTGAAATGTTGAAAACTATAATCTCTGTCCAACTGCTATAACATGTTTCTGGATTTCACTCAGTATTGCCACTCTAGTTATGAAGCCTCAATAAAATGTTAGATGGTTTTATAATATAATGTTGTTAGTTTTTACTGAACCCACTTTAATACCAATGTGAGCCAAAACAATATTAATTGTTAGAAGTGAAAAGTATTACAAAACAAAGTTTGCAAGATGTATTCATTTAATTGGTTTAATATTTTTATTTCTTTGTGTAGTATCTGAAGATGTTTACAGACTTCCTTTCCTTCATGGTGCTCTTCAACTTCATCATCCCTGTATCCATGTATGTCACTGTGGAGATGCAGAAGTTCCTGGGTTCCTTCTTTATAACCTGGGATAAAGATTTCTTTGACCCAGAAATTAAAGAGGGTGCACTGGTCAATACCTCTGACCTCAATGAGGAGCTTGGACAGGTAAGCAGATGAATAGGTTCCACATAAAATTTTGGTAATATGTGTAATATGTTGTATACTTATTTTATGTATTAATTTCACAACACTGACTAGGATTGGTCTCATTTTCATTTTATTATTGTAGTTATCAGAAGGTTAATGAGGCTGATGTTTTACTCCCATCAATATGTGTTGATGTTGCTTGTGGCATTAAATGCATTGTGCATCAGTTGGAAGGGAGTTTATTTGCTTCCTTTGAAACCCTGCCTATAAGCTGATCTGATAAGGTCTTTTAAGCTGTCAGAGAGCAGTATGCTTTAACATTTAGTAAATTCTCAGCTGACAGTATCAGTTAACTCTCCAATTCAGACTGTCTAGAGCACTGAAATGTGGTCTGTTTGGATGCCATAGCTAAATGGTCGTCAGTGTTACAGCTCTATTCAGTTGCTTCAATGTGGGGCACAGCTGCCTTTGGTCAATGATTTAAATGTGTCATTGTTGTTAATCTGTGTAATAATGGGGTGGTTGTGATTACAGCCTTGTTTTGTAATTGTCATTGTGCTTACTTTGCAGGTGGAGTACGTTTTCACGGACAAGACTGGCACGCTGACCCAAAACAACATGGAGTTCATTGAGTGCTGTATAGATGGCTTCCAGTATAAATATACAGACTACAGAAGTGAACTGGATGGGTTTTGTGTGATTGATGGTCCAGTAAACAAACTGCAGCAAAAGGCTGGCGGAGTGAGTCCTCATATACCTGTCATTTGTACATAAAATTTTATTGCTAGCACAATATGGCTGCATCAAGCAATAATTATATTATCATCCAAATCACTTTCGTAGAACTACATTTTCAAAGCTTGTACTGCTCGGGGTTACCAGAATAATCATACAAATACGTTTTTGCAGAAAAAAATCATTCAAAGCATATAAGTAATAATATGGGACATTTTGCAAGGAGTAAAAGATTAAATGCGTATTTAAATGTCACATGAAACCTTGTAAGATAAGGCTATAATTTAGTGATAACACTGTCGAAAAAGAGTAAAAATAACATAGTTCCAGGTTACATGCTTAAATGAGCTTTAGTTCATGTTTAAATATTATTTTTAAGGAGAAAAGTGCCATGGTAGGGGCCAAACCTTTACCAGTAGATCTTACTTTTTTCCATGATTATGCTGTGCATATGCATAAGCCAGTCTGTCTAAGATTGCGTAAGGGGATCGATGCAGTAAGTCGAAATTTAAACACATACTTCCTTGTGGTAGATGGGCTACAACAGTGGAAGTCCACATCACGTTTAATCGTCAACAGACAAGAACACTAATCTGAGGCTACACTGGACACAGGCTTACCAATAGTCTTGAGGATTAGGAAATATGTGGCCTGGTTTAATGTAACTTAGTTTTCGACAAATAACGCAAATGCAAATCTGAATAGTGCATGTTATATCATATCATCAGGATGGCAATAACTAAACATGGAATTAAACAGTACTGTTTTTTGTACCCAAGTTTTAGCTGTGTTAGTACTTCAATATGTGTTTTGTGTAGAAATATTAAGCATGTACACGTTCAGACATTAGACAAGTTCTGGAATGAATTAATAACTAGACACGGGTGAGCACTCTGTAACCTCGTACTTACAAACATTGTTATATTTATGAGCATTTCTCAAAGCCTGTTGTAACTAATGTAGCACTTAAAGTTACATTTTTATGTATTGTGACCCCTTCACAACCCACTAAGAACTTCTAAACTTAGCATTCATGTGCATTTCTACCTCCTTGTCTGCTTAGTTCTGGTCAGGATTGCTGGAAAACCTGTGCTCAGCTGATGGCACAGGGCACAGGAATGGAACAACCCTAGACCAATACATCATAGGGCACACACATTCAAGCCAGTATAGAAGTAGTACTTGACTAAACTTAGCCTAACACACATGGCTTTGGAAAGTGCCATCCCGGTGCTGATTTTATTTTTTGGGGGAATAAAAATATTGTTTTTTTTATTTTTATAGGGATTTCGTCCCTATACTTTTTATTAACACTTTTTTTATACCAGTAATCTACATTCTATTAGTTTTAAAAATTATTATTTTCTTAATGACACTTTGTTTTCACTCCTGGTTTTCCAGAATAAGGAGGAACTGTTCCTGCGAGCTATGTGCCTGTGTCACACAGTACAGGTGAAGGAGGCAGGGTCAGATGAGACTGACCACGACCAGGTGGATGGGCTGGACGGAGGGCAGCCCCGGCAGGTTGAGCAGATGGACTACATTGCCTCATCACCAGATGAAATCGCACTTGTTAAAGGAGCCATGAAGTATGTTATGCCAGATCATAGCCTGCACCTTGTGTAAACTACCTTTGCCCATATATTTTGTTGCCATTTTTTGTATCAACTCAACTCAAAAGTCTGTTAGCAGTCTGCTTTGACATGTTATAGCTTATTTGAATGGATTACACATGCATATACTGTAGGCAGACATATGGTGAGGGGTAAGAACATGTTATTTAACAAAAGTTTTGACACAATCCATTTATAACACCATAGTTTGTGAACTCATGGACACCAGAGACATTTAAAGTAAACAGCACAAATACAATTCAAGCAACTGTGAGTTAAGGGCCTTGCTCAGGGACCCAACTGTGGTAGCTTGGCGGAGGTGGAGGCTTGAACCCCAGACCGTCTGGTCCATAGTCCAGTACCTTAACCACTAGGCTACCACAAATACCATGGAAATAAGCAGTCGTTTGTCTCTAACTCTCTTTACATTTTTAGTTACTTTTATTTTTCATTTTGGATTAAAAGCAGAATATGTTGTTCACACCACCTTTTGGCAATCATGTGAAAGCATGAGTTATCATTCTCAACCATGAGTACTCATTCTCATGTGTGCTTATTAATGAGAGAGTATCTCAATGCATTACCACTGCAACACTCTGCCAATATGCTCTTTATGGCAGCTCACTAAAACACATGAAAGCCCACCTGGTGTTTGCCAAGACTGAGATTCCTGAAAGTCCAGACTGGTGGAGCACTGCAGTGATGGTTGATCTTCTGGAGGTTTCTTCCATCTGCACACAGGATCTTTGGAACTCAGTCAGAGTGATCATTGGGTACTTTGTAACCTCTTTAAGTCCTTGGACTGTAGCTTCCCACAACCGGTAGCACCTATGCAGCCCCAAACCGTGACATTCCCACCACCATGCTTGTCTGTAGTCCCATCTACTTCCATTATGTTCTAATTGTTCCACACTTCTGCCACCGTGCTCTTGTGAAGTTTCAGTGCAGCAGAAATGGTATTGTAGCCCTCTCCAGATACAGTATGTGCCTCCACACAATCCTGTATTTTCTTGTTCATTTTTTTCCTTATCGTGGTTTGGTTTTTGCTCTGATATACATTGTTAGTCGTAAAACCTTATATAGACAGTTTTGTGTCTATATAAGTGTCTAAATCATGCCCAAACAACTGACTTGACCACAAATGGACACAAATGAAGGTATAGGAATATCCCAAAGATGACCAAGAGATATGGAAGTCCTTCAGGGATAAATTATGTCATAGCAAAGGGTCTGAAACTTATTTTCATTTGAGATTTTTTTTATTTTATTTTTCAAACATTTGCAAAAAAATATTTATCTAAAATCCAATTTTCACACTCATTATGGGGTATTAATTACATATTGCTTGTTTTTATTTTGTAGCACAAGGCCTTAAATGAAATGCAAAAAAGTGAAAAAAAGGGTCTGAGGACATTTCAAATGTGTTGTACATAATATATACTGTATTAAAACTTAATAATAACATTTAACATAATAACATTTATTTCTTGCTCAGATACGGATTCACTTTCTTGGGTTTGGAGAGTAAAGCTATGAAAATAAGAAATAGGCAAAGTGAAGTTGAAGTGTAAGTACGGTTTTCCATACTGAGAAATAAGTTTTTAGCAACAGTGTTATGAATCTCTGTTGTTTCTTTGTTTGATATTGCAGATATGAGTTACTTCATGTGCTCAACTTTGACCCTGTGCGCCGAAGAATGAGTGTCATTGTCAGGAACAAATTGGGTAAGCCCATGTTTTCACAACTATCTCTTCTAACTTCTGAAATCACCAAGGTTAGAAACATGGAAAAAATGGAATGGTTAAAATGGAAGTGCCTGGTGCTAATCGCTTTAACAGATATGCCATTACTTCCAGCGCAACTTTTCTAATTTCATCATGCTGTGCATCCTGCCATGCTGTAAACAAATGAACACAAAGTCCCTGTCTGAAATGGGTAGTATGGAGTATGTGAGGGTGTTATAGTTGGTATTAGGCAGAGCGCTTAAGCAGTAGCACTGCTACCTTTGTTTAAAGAGTTTCAGCATTTTCAACCAAATATGAACATGTACAACACATTTATATCTCAAACTTGAATACATTTACATATGGACATTCCAAAGAGATGGTGAGTATTGGGGTGTGAAGGTGGATTGTAAGACTCTAAAAGTTCACGAAGACAATGAGTGGCCAGTCCGTGTAGAGCTTAATATGTTACAAGAAGTATTTAGTAATCAATGAATAATTTAACTGGTAACCAGTGTAGAGACGGCAGAACAGGACTGATGTGAATATATACATCTGTATTTTTTTCTAGTTCTAGTTAGCACTTCCGCACTAGTTGAAGTTTATTTAGGCAAGGCAAGTTTATTTGTATAGCACCATTCATACACGAGGCAATTCAAAGTGCTTTACAGAATTAAAAAAAATAATAATAATAAAATGAAATTTAAAAATAAAATTAAAACAAAGTTCAAAGTACAATTAAAACTAGGCAAAAACATTAAACAGGAAACAGTAAAAAATATTAAAAGGCAGAATGCAAGTAAAATCAGGTTTCATATGCAGAGCTAAACAGAAGAGTTTTTAACCTGGACTTAAACATTGTTAAAGTAGAGGCCAGTCTAACATTTTCAGGGAGGCTATTCCAGATCTTAGCTCCATAAAACTGAGATACTAAAGGTATACTAGATACTAAAGGTATCTAACTCTATTTTATGTATATGATAATCACAATTAAGAGACCCCCCCCCTTATCAATTTGTTTGAGTAATGTGGTTGTTATGATTGTTAGTCCAGATATAACTTTATGCTAAGTGTGTGGGAGTGACCTTTTAGAAAATACACAACACTGTGCTTCTTCAGTTATTGGTGGATTTATTCTCCCTTTGCACAGCCAATAAATCCACCGTCAAATTGTTCAAATACATCAACACGAACACTAACAATCACACATTTAAGAACCAAAATATACACGTGCATGATGGAATATTACGTGTAGTACATAAATAAAACTCACTGGCTATACACAACCAAAAGAGAATGAGTCCATTCACCTCACACACTTACGCAAGTAGTTCTTGTAAATCAATATACATTAGTGAAAATAAATTTGTGTATGGCATCAAACGGTTCTTTCCAAGTATAATTTGTATTAATTATAAATTAATTATAAAGACCTCTGTCCTTGTGGTGACCAGACATCGTGGATGGTCGTTAAACGGTGCTTTCTTGTACTTAATTGCATTTGCACACGTTATTTATTTATGAATCATTGTGACGAAGCATAGGAGGCCAGTCCTGAGATATGATGATTTGATAAACACCTAAATTTAAGGTTTGGCGGTTACAAAAACTTTAGATTTTTGGCTGAAAAGGTGAACTCCTCAAATTTGTTTCATACTCGCCCCATGGATACACCAAGTCAAGTAGATTCAGATTCTCTAGGAAATAAGTAATTTATTTACCTTATTATTATATTTCCAAGTTTACTTCACATCGTTCTGTTAGATTATTGGCTGGCTGTGAAGTAAAAATCCGCTTCATCATGTCATGTAAACCCTGAGCCTTTTCATCATGTGGTTAACCAATTGTATCTAAACATCTTGACAAAATCAGAATTTCTGCAGTTATTGGACTATTAAGTGCATGTAAACGTTCTTTTATGTGGTATGACGTTACCACAGTAATACTTTCCTTTCAACAGTTAAATAGATTAAGTGTCTTTGTTTTTCACCTGAAGAGAACCTCGTTAAAATAGTCATGTTGAGCTCTGAGTTTGTAGAGGAAATTAAAAATAAATAAATATGAGTCTCTCATATGCCGATCTACTTATCTTGCTTGTGTGTGTCTGTGTGCAGCCTCTGTCCCGGTCAGCAGCAGCAGCAGTGCGAGTAGACGCCGTGTGACTCCGTCTGTTCCACTTAGCTGGGAAAAGCACACTACACACACCGCAGCCATGTCCAGCATCACCATCGACCCCGAGCAAAAGCCCGGCGAGTTTGTCATCAAGAGCCTGTTCGCAGAGTTTGCCGTGCTCGCTGAGAAGAAGATTGAGGTGGTCATGGCTGAACCTCTGGTCAGTAGTGCTCAGATGGAAATGATATATAGTGCTCACAAAAATTAGGAGATACTTCAAAATGAAATGTAACATAATTAAATATCCTTTAATGAATGTAGACAGTAAATACTGGTACACAATGTCTGTGAATAAGTTTAGTCCTCCTTGTGTGTCAACCTCCCTGATCTAATTTTTTGGTCCTCTACGTAAATGTGGCCATGTCATTTGCATCTGTCATATTTGTCAGCATTTGTCACCGTTATACAGTGGGTACGGAAAGTATTCAGACCTCAGAAATTTTTCACTCTTTGTTTCATTGCAGACATTTGCTAAAATAATATTTTTTTAAGCGATATTGCGGTAACTGGTTAAACTCCTCAATTAAAAGCCTCAATTCATGATATTAAAATGAGCTGCAAGTTCAGAGGTTATTAGCTGTTTATAACAGACAAGTCATTTATTTGAAACACTTTAATATAAAACAAGCTTTTTGTTAATGACTTTGGCCAACTGTAGGTTAATGTAGGTGTTTAAACAGTAATTGCATAGTATCCTTTCTATATCTTTTTTTATAAAACAGTATATAATGATCCAGCAAACACTTGTTAAACTCATCAGCACACTTGCTTCATATTTTACATTTTTATATATTGTATAGACATTAAATTACATGCATACAAAATATTGGACTACGGAGACACCATTAACCGGAATCAAATTCCATTCTAATGATATATTTAATTTATGATGGATTTGTCTGAATGTATCCCCATCGTAAGTCCAGGATCACCTATACAATACAATTCTATTAATGCATATAATGACTATTGAAAATGGTGGTTTTCAGGGGAGGGGTTGTTTTGTTTTGTTTGGTTTTTTTTTTGTTTGTTTTTCAGGAATCCTTCTGTAAAGACGAGTACTGAGTATTTTTCCTATGAGGAATAAAGGAAATTGAATTAATACGTTCCAGACTGCTAGAAAATCCACACTGTAGAAGACATTTAATGCATTAATGGAGTTGTCTGTACAGGTGCTACCTGATTTACAATGGAAATGCATTCAGACAGATCCATTGCAAGTTACATATATCATGAGCTAATGAGTTTAACAAGTGTTTGGGTCATTATATACTGTATTAAAATCAAGATATAGAAAGGATATTGTAATTGAACTAAGTTACTGTTTAAACCACCTACATTAACCTACAGTTGGCCAAAATCATTAACACAAAGCTTGTTTTGTACTAAAGTGTTTCAAATAAATGACTTGTCTATTAAATTACTTATTGAACTCTTTGTTTGAATTTGCTGTTCAGCAATGATTATCAAGAGTGAAATAAATAGTTTAGTTTTTTCCTGATATTTTTTTTTGCTCTTCGTTACAATGCAATTATTTGTGTTGCATATTAATTATCTAAAAAAAAAAAATTTCTTCCAACAATTAAAGCAGGGTAACGCCAAGGGAGTTAGTTGCCAAACTAAGGTGAAAAAATGTCCTGAAATCCTGTCTCACTACTATCCTTACCTTCTGTTTAGGAGAAGCTTTTATCCAGATCTCTGCAGAGAGGCGAAGACGCACAGTTTGATCAGGTGAGTTGGTGCATTCTCCCCCCTACTTTTTTCTCAGTGCTGTAGAACTTAATGTGATGGTCAATATTTAATTGGTCTTACAAATAATGTGGAAATGTCTGGAGGACGTGCTGGAAACGATCGGATCCAAACTCGTTTATGTGCCTGAGAAAACACAGGACCTGGACATACAGTAGATTCTGTACTTTAAGTACATTTGTGGATCCGTGTCAGGAAGTAAACGAACTGCTTAATTGTTTTTGTTGGCATCTTAATACCTAGAGCATTATTTTAACCGTTGCACCATTTAAGCCTGCAAGCATTAACCGTGAAATCAGGCATCTGGAGACAAAGTGGGTGGGTTGGGCTTCGGAATCGCTGTGTCATGCACAGTGGTAGATCAGTGCAGGGTGTTGGAGCATGCCGGCCAAGTGCAAGGTGGGCAGAGGGAGCAGTTATGTAACTCTTCTATGCTGTGTCCATCGCTTTGCCACACTCTCATTCATGTTTACACTTAACAGAAACACCTTCACACACTTGATCCCCCTGTCCCAGTTGTATCTAACGTGAAGATCTGAATGCGATATGTCAATCGTTAAAGTGTAACAATCTGGGTAATACCAAATTACCCAATAACTCATTTTACAGTACACAACCATTTGCAGCATTATCTGCAGTCTACTGTATGTAAGCAGGGTGATTCGCACGCACACAACTCCAATTACAATAAAGTTGGTACATTGTGTAAAATATGAATACAAACTGAATATGATGAATGCAAATTCTTCTTAACCCATTTTCAATTTAATCCACTACAAAGGCCAGATATGTAATGTTTAAACGCATATACTTTAGGTTTTTTTTTGTGTGCATATTTTCATTCATTTTAAATTTGAGGCCTGTAACAAGTTCCAAAAAAAGGTGGGCCATGAGCATGTTTACCTCTTTTACATCATCTTTCCTTTTAACAGCACTCACAAGCCTAGTGGTTAAGGAACTGGACTCTGGACCAGAAGGTCCAGGGTTTAAATCCCACCTCTGCCAAGCTTCCATGTTTGGGTCATTAAGCAAGACCCTTAAACCACAATTGCTTGGATTGTAAAACTGTATCAATTGTAAGTCGCTCTGGATAAGGGCGTCTGCTAAATGCTGGAAATTTAAATGTAAATGGGAACTGAGAACACAGCTTTGAATGGGGAACTATTTCCCATTTTTGCTTGATGTACAACTTATTTTGCTCTACAGTCCAGGGTCTCCGTTGTCGTATTTTGCACTTGTATAATGTGCCACACATGTTCAATAGCAGACAGGTGTGGACTCCAGGCAGGCCAGTATAGTACCGTTACTCTTTAACTGCAAAACCACACTGTTGCAACACGTGCACAGTTGTTTTGCTGAGGCATTGTACTGCCGAGATAAACAAGGATGCCCCTGAAAAAGGTGTTGCTTGGATGGCAAGCCTATATGTACCTTTCAGCATTAATGGTGTCTTCACAGATGTGTAAGTTACCCGTGCTGTGGGCATGAACTTTGTGCTGATAACATTGCGAACAGGCCTTTTTCTCTTCGAGGGACACGATCCATGATATCCGGATACAGTTTGAAATGTGAACTCATCAGACCATAAGACATTTTTCCACTTGTAGATGGAAAAACAATTGTTTTCTGAAGTGTTCCTGAGCCCATGTGCTAATATCCGTTACAGAACAATGTCAGTGCCACCCGAGGGCTCGCAGGTCACGGGCATTCAGTGCTGGTTTTCGGCCTTGCCGCTTACTTGTAGAGAATTCTCCAGATTCTCCGAATCTTTTAATGATATTATGTGCACTCCAGATGAAGTCTCTAAATTCCTTGAAATTGCACAATGAGAAACGTCATTCTTAAACTGTTGGACTGTTTGCTCATGCAGTTGTTCACAAAGTGGTGCCTCACCCCATCCATGCTTGTGAATGACTGAGCCTTTCAGGGATGCTCCCTTTATATCCAATTATGACACTCACCTGTGGAATGTTTCAAACAGGTGTGTATTGAGCATCCCTCAACTTTCCCAGTCTTTTGCAGGCATCAAAATGAGTGGATAAAGTTGATCTGTATGAACATTAAATATATTCTCTTTGTAGTGTATTTAATAGAATATGAATGTGTTGAGAAGGATTTGAAAATCATTAAATTCTGGTTTTATTCATGTTTTATACATTTTTACGTGTGTGCGTGTGTGTGCTTGTGTGCGTGCGTGTGTGTGTGTGTGTGTGTGTGCCGTTTTGGAGCTGGGTTACTGCAGAGATTCTCTGTCCCAACAGAATCGATACTGCTTGCACTCAGCTGCTCTCTACGACACCATTTCTCTCTCTTTCTCTGCTTCATCTTTACTCTTCATTTTATAGCACTACTTCTTTTCATTGTTCTGTGCAAATTTAATTGGTTGTGGTCATGCAGTTTATACAGTGGTTTCATAACAAACACCTATGTTTTAGCAAGAGTTAGTTAGCAAGAATAAATATTTCTCCATTTTTCTATTTCAATAAAATTGGGAAATGATCATAGCAGTTCATAATCAGTTAAGATGGAACATCGCTTTTGAAGGTTTTAAATATTCGGATCTACTGCTGCTTGTTCGATAACATGCAGGTGATTGTAAGCCATGCAATGGACAGGGGAATGTGCCGATAGCGTAATAGTCAATATTTGGCAGCGTCAGTAGTTATATATGATATGTTTGTGGATTAGATTACAGAAATAATCTGTAAAATATTCAAAAACACATATTGACATGTATGCATTGTGTGACTGAAGCTGATTTCATTAAGATCTAAAATAAATGTGTGCTCCCGTTGTGTGTTGTAGATAATAAGCTCTATGAGCTCGATAGCAGAACACTGTTTGCCCTCACTGTTGCGCACACTGTTTGACTGGTACCGAAGGCAAAGCGGCACTGAGGATGAGTCCTACGAATACAGACCTAGGTCCAGCACCAAGTCCAAAGGGTGAGAACGTACACACAGACATACACACGTTGGTATTGCTAATCTTCCATTGACATAATAATTACTGTAGCTATTTCATACTAACCTAAACTTTAACCTCAGTAGTCTAAGCCAAATCTTTTAACATTCATGGTTTTTTCAAATTTTTGTGTATCTTTGTGAGGATTTTCCAATTCCAATTCAGGATTACGGCAGCTAATAATTAATGCAATGCCTAACCTTAACTTTAATAATATTAAGCAAATTTCCTCAAATACGAGTTGCCATTTAAAAACAAGGACTATAAAAAACGGGTTTACCTATCATCGTAGGGTCAAGTGGTCCTCACAAGTATAGCAAAAGAAGTTTCTTTCTCTCTCTTTCTCTCTCACACACACTTGCACACACACTCTCACACACTCTCACTCTTTCTCTCTCTCTCTCTCTCTCTCTCTCTCTCTCTCTCTCTCTCACACACTCACTCACACACACACACACACACACACACACACACACACACACACACACACACACACACACACACAC